>CM064487.1:126515207-126783073 GCA_032716605.1 Paralithodes platypus
TCAACTACGGACCGTTCCCCTACCCCCCCCCCAGACATTTTTTGGGGGGTCAAATATATATGGGCCGATGCACGCAAACATTCCCTACACGATGATGTACTTTTTATTGAAATTGGCAATAGGTCCCAAAATCATCATAGGTGCGCACAGTCTTACCCTGTAGAAAACCCCCTGTGCGCCGCGGAGAGGTTAAGAAGGATCTATGGTAGTAGGAATGGTTAAATATGATATTTCGAAGGCTGTTAATTGCTGGAGTCCCTTTCTAAACTGAACAAACCCGTCTAAAAGTAGCCAGAATAAAGTTAAAAGGACGGATGCGGTACTGAAAGGGTTAACACAAACTTGGCTATTCTATACTCTGAGTGTATTCCAGCTAAGTACAGTTCATGCATTACAAGTAGGTTAGGAATCGTGAACCCTATCGTCTGTAACTCAAAAGGGGCAAGAGCAAATGGGCTGTAAATGACCACACCTATTCTCTGGCTGACTCTTCCCAAATGGTAGAAATACTAGCTCGATTACTATAGTTCTCTTTAAAAGTTAGTGGTAAAATTTCTTAGCCTAAGTATAATGAATAGACTATAGTTGGACTCCTTATATTTACAAGCAAGGGCACCTAATGGACGCTAGAGATATAAGTCGATCTACTTATCAACAACCTTTTTACTAATACTTGTTTTTGTATAATACATTACTTGGAACAAGATTACAGTAATATGCTTCTCAATTTAATTACTGTATGTATCTATTTATTTATTATAAATATGTGTTTTAGTATGCTCCCTATACCTCCATCAACCTTAAAAAACACCTCCAAGACCGCCCCCCCCCCCTCCCCACCACCACCCTTCGAGATACATTTGCACATTTATCGATAAGAAAATGTTTCGGCCGAAGGCCGGATCTTCATGATTTAGAGGCTTGCTATTGCTCGCCAGGATAAGAATCGACACCCAAAAGGTCTTATAATTGACAAACAAAAATTGGCAAAAGGTTTTAAGATTGCCAAACTAATGGGCTTAACGTTTTAAAATATCAAAACTAATGTCGCTAAAAATGAAAGAGGGAAGGAGATAGAAAAACAAAAACTTTAATGAGAGCGCTCACCCCTTGGGAAACAACAGGCAAAGCAAACATTTCATTAAGACAATGAGGCTAGAGTTACCCTTGCATTATACCATGGTCCATTCTTTGGCTTTATTTTGGCTATTATCAGACAATTTTATTCGAGCTATGTTATATACGATATAGTTATAGTCCTATTAATTTATTTACCGATAATACTTCATATTTACATATTTGCATGAATTACTAGGATGTGGATTGCCTCCTAAATTGAACCACTTCTTCATAGGCGCATATCCTAGCTGCCAACTAAATTCCGTGAAAATCGATTCATTCAGGGGAGGCCATAGCACAGTGAATAGCGTCGTGGACTGCTGACCAAAAGTACCTCAGTTAGAGTCCATGCCAAACGTCAGGGGTTTTTTCCGAGGTGATCTGATTGTTCCTGCTTTTCTACAAATACCCTGGCTACACCGAAACGTCAAAAACAAACTCTATATCGTCACAAATTAATAGCATCTTCTGATGCCCTATCATATTCGAAGATGCTGTGAACGACCGTATAGCTGCTCTCTCCAAATCAAATGACGTGTATATATAAGGTGTCGGCTGTAGTGTGACAGAAAGGAAGCAACCAACATCTCTAAGCTTCAATCGATAATCTCAACCTCGTAACAGTTACTACAAGCTACTGAACAGCCTAGTCCTGAGGTTGAGACATGAAACAAAAATAAAAATAATAATAATTAGATAAACAAAACATATAAATACATATTTCGCTTACAGTCAAACAACCAAACAAACCTCCCAAAACGGAGGCAAAAAAACATTACGTCTATCCAACTTCTTTAGCGGAGGTAATCGGGAGAAAAAGCGTCCTCGTGTACACCAAGGGGCTTACTGGAATCCTCTACAATCTCCCCTGTGAATAGCAAGGGGGTTGGGCTCCAGTATTCAGTTGAGGGGAGATGATTGTTTATTTTTAGGCGCCCCCTTCTCCCTCATCTTTAGCCCTATTGTTTTTCAGATTTTAAGAACATTCGGCCCATTAGTTTGGCGATTTCCAGACTTTTCACCCCATTTATATGTTCAATATTTAGACCTGTCGTACCCTTTAGGTCTCATTTTATCCTGGCGAGCCTGTAATTTAGGAAAAATCGAATTTTGGCCGGGATATTTTTATACCGAAAAATGCAGAAATTTATCTTGAAAGGGGTTCTTGAGGTGTGATTTTGTTTTATATTGATGGAGATTTAAAGAAGAAACTATATAAAAACAATATAAATTCAATAAATAAATGAACAAATAAATACGCCCATCTCCCCTTAAAGCCAGTGCCTCGAGAGTGACAGGCGTATCCGACCCTCTCAGTAATAACAAATATAAAGGTAAAATACAGGTAAATATTATCAAGCTGAGTATATTGACAGGGATTTAACTTTGACTCTTTAATAGATTTGTATATATTCTTCTATTATGTAGGTTAATAATGCCATATTAAACATGTAAACGGTACAGTATAGTATTATGAACACTCAACTTAGTCTTTAAATCTATAATGTTAATTGTTTAGCATTCAATAACTCCTTCACTTTAATCCTTTCAGTATAGATTTCGCAATTATAATTATATAATACTCGAGACACTTTACTTAGCTTAAGAAGGATATCTGCTCAAATTGTGAGCAGGAATTTCTGGGCTATTTTTTTGGAGTCACACATATGAAACACTGGCTAACTATTTTGATAAGCTGCTTGAGCTATTACGATCTCGGTTTTTTAATTTGTATTTATTTATTATTTTTTTTTGTCACAGTCATGTTTATATTATTAGGAGGTGTTCAGCTTTTCATGAATAATGCTGTACCTGTGTGTGTGGTGTGCAGTCATATTTTATCCTGGATTTCGACAATTTATCAATGTCCCCAGATTAAACCTCATAAGTGCGGTCACAGAGTGTTAGGTGAGGTTGAATGGTCAGGCTATGGAGAATGTCAGCTCATTTAAGTATTTGGGCAGTGTGTTAAGTACCTCACAAGCTCAGGAAGACCCATGGTGATGCCTTGGTGAAGCAGATGCCAGAGGTGAACTGCCATCGATAGAATCGTATTTTCTATAGACAACTTGGTCATTAAACTCGTCATACAGTGCCAAGATACAACTACTCTCACGACAATCAAGTAAGTTAACTCAGAAATAATAATAATAATATAGAATACTCCATTAGAATGTCCAAATGAAAATAAATAAAACTAAATTATAAATTCCAATGAAGTTTAATCATACGTCAACCAAAAAACAAGAGGCAGAAGGGTGAGCTTGGCGCCAATGCAGCCAGTATTAATTGCCTGGGGCAAAATACGTCTGGCGCTTTGTACACCTTAGGACAGGAATATGTTCCCAGATGATTTCTCACTGCCTAAGGGCCTTACTTTATTATAGAGGCCTCTCGAAGTCAAAGGGCCTACGAACCAAATCACAGAATTTGAGTTTTCGCTGGTTCCCAATAGGTGGCAGCACGCTCTATCATGCTGTGAAGACCGAATTGGGAATTTCGTGTTATCTTAGTATTATCAAGTACTCTGATATTATCATGTTTGAATTTAAATTGAACAATAAACACACATACACAAAAAACACACCCCTTAGTGTTTTATTATTATTTACAGATTGTCAGAAAAAAACACCAACATAATTTGTATTTGTCAGGTCGAGAGCTTTCCATTGATGTATAATATTGTCATAGGAGTATAATTTTGGAGTGCAGTACCTTTCTTAGACTTTAACCCATTATTACTCGAAACTGTGATTTGGTTCGTAGGCCCCTTGACTTCGAGAGGCCTCTGTAACAGTAACTACAAGTAAATAGTCAAATACTTTCACTAGTAGTTAGTGAAATTGATCCCACCATTCATTAGTTGAATTAAGGCCATACATAACCCTTTCTACTCGTATACTGTATACTGTATACTGTATGTATACCTTATCAACTGTACCTATGTTCTAGTGTTTATTTAAATTTGTGTTCATTATTGTTATTCGGGTTAATATAATAGGTAATTCATTTTGGATAACATTTTGATTCGCTGCTTAGTTATAAACTATGTACTCGTCAAAAAATAATGTTAGTGATAGTACTCTAGGTATAAATAAATGTAGGCTACAGTATAATGATGAGCATTAAGTACTACTGCATTTTGCAAGCAACACATACGGTAGCTAATAGGAAATGTACAGCAAAACCTACGTGAGCGTAGGAATCGGTCATCTTCTCTCACACATTTTAAAATACCCAACAAATTCGCTAGTTTCGAAAATGGAGAGAAAATGCTGCAAGGTTGGAAAAATATCAAATCAAGGGAGTCTCGCAACCCGACGATGTGACAATAAAATCAAAATCTTCACTTTATTTAGGATTGTTTGAGTTACATCTGCAACATTATAGGGACGGAACTCATGTTACGAATTTCACTCAGATGAATTCCATGAACGACCAATTTGTAGTTCTGCCAGATTTTCCAGGAAACCAGGGAAAATGCGGAGACATACCTGATAGGATACAGTCTATATGTATACGTTTTATCTCTCTCTCTCTCTCTCTCTCTCTCTCTCTCTCTCTCTCTCTCTCTCTCTCTCTCTCTCTCTCTCTCTCTCTCTCTCTCTCTCTCTCTCTCTCTCTCTCTCTCTCTTCCTGTATATATATATATTGTATATATATATATATATATATATATATATATATATATATATATATATATATATATATATGTGTGTGTGTGTTTGTGTGTGTAGGTATTTATGAATTCACTGGGAGATTGAGAGGGGGGAGAGAAGAGCGCTATTATATCCATGTATTTCTTTTTCTTTTTCCAACTCTACCTCCGGATATAGGCTACCAGCTTGTAGATTCAGCCGCTCAACACGGTGAAGGCAGGAGGTCTATTCCAGATAGCGAGTGAGACACCTAGGCAGTTTAAGTGGTCATACCTTCATAGAGCTACGACGCCTGGTTGTCTCCTCGTGGACTGTTGTAAGTCTGACTTATTAGACATATTGTTTCCAGGTATTTTGACCCCAACGTCCATTGAATTCAGGGCTCTGTGACCGTTTTGGCTTTGGGGGAGACACTCGTCACAGGCAGCCTGCCTTTTGTCTCCTTCATATACGCAAAGGAAATAAAATAGATCGTGGTTACATTAGACTCGGTTCATTTAGAGACTTAATTTAGGTTTGGTAAGCTTGGTTAGATAAAGACAAAGGATGGAACTTACACTGACCTAGAATGAGTTATCGAACAAATTCACGTTCTGCAATATGGGTATAGTTTTGTCACTTGTCTATCCGAATTTTGTAACATATGTTTGTTGGTACTGCGCTGTGGGGATATAGAACATGTGAAACGACACGAATTATTTCGGGGGATGATGGATGATTGGTAATTATATATGGTTTATTGCACAATTTGACATGTATATTTCTTTTTCTGCTGCCATTCTTGTCACCGTTATCCTATTTTGATCCACCCTCACACCTTTACACCATCAAGGCCAGCCAAAATTTTGTAAGGGGTATATTTTTATTTAAGGGGGTGTATGTTTCTGAACCCCCTTCTCTCTCAAGCTTAGCCGAATTAGTTAGGAGACTTTAACCCTCTCAGGTCTGAAAAAGTTTTTTAAGTTTCCATGGACAGGCGACACACGGTCTGGAGAAGCTAACGTTTTCTCTTTGTTCCCGTTCACCAAGCTCACCCAGCTATGAATTGTTGCCAGATACCCCCACATATGGACTAGTATGCCAGATATATCATTTCCTAAATGGATGTGATCGCTTTTTTAGTGTGGTTTTACCGAATTTCATAAAGGCCTTACGGAAACGATCTCGTCCACTCGTGGCAAAAGTGCTTCAGGACGCGATCGCATCCTCACGTGTGACAGAGGGTTAATACGTTCGCCCCATTAGCTTTGGCTATTTTTAGACCTGTTGCCCCATTTCTTTGTCAATTTTAAGACCTTTTGTGCCATTTAGGTGGCGATGTTATCCTGGCGAGCGATAGCGAGCCTTAGATTTTGATGGAACCGGCCTTTGGCCGGGAATTTTATCTACCAAAAAAAAATTAAATTTATCGGGGGGCCTTGGGTTTTTTTTTAAAGCTTGATGGATTTGGAGAGACTCACGCACACCCATAAATATAAACCACTCACATCCATACAAATAGACATATTTGTAAATACCCACAAATACGCTCCCTACCCACACGCAGCCCCAACCCCCTATTAAACATGCACTCTTACAAGCACCCACGCATACACACGTGTGTACTCTAATATGCGCATGTGCCCGAGAGCAGTGGGTCATCGAATTCTAGTCGCTTGGCTCTGGTAGCTCAGGTTTGATCCCAGCTACCTGCCTGTATGGTTGCTGTCAAAAAACTTTCCGGGCTGTGGAGGTTAGGTATGGATGCACCATCTCTGGTTTCCACATGGTTCCTTACCCACATCCTACCCCTGCTGGAAGTATGTAGGCTCCCTTGTGGCAGCCAGAGTTAATCTGTTGACTACTTAGGATAAGTTAGGTTAATGAATTGCGTATTATCAGCCTCATTGGCTGCCGGCTATAAATATACCGATCATTATTATTATTTGTATTATTATTATAATTATTATTATTATTATTATTATTTCGTACATACACTCACATTATATACACCCACACTCACATACACACACAAACATTAATATACACACACCCACACCAACAAACACACACACATATATACTCACTTGTTATACAAACACCCACCAAAACACATTCATATGCAAAAACATACACACAATCATACACACACACACACATACAAACACACACACACACACACACATATACACTCACTTTTTATACAAACACCCACCAAGACACATTCATATGCAAACACACACACACATTCATACACACACACACACACACACACATACACACACACACACATACAAACACACACACACACACACACACACACACACACACACACACACACACACACATTCATAAACACCCACCCACACAATGTGTATTTGATGTTGGGGGTGACACAAGCAATCTAACTTTTCTCATTCGCTTGGTGTTCTGATAATTGTGTTATCATCATAAGTCATCGTAATGTGTTCCTATGATGAGAACATATTTTGTTCAGTTCCAAATACCAGTCTCAGAAATTTATCTGTGGTCATCTTATAATTGCTGTAATTTGTTTTATCCTCCTTTATAGGTAAGATATTGATGTTACTATAAGCGATAAGCAAGTTGGGTGCATTATAGTCCATTAATTTTAGTTTGGGCAGAAATCGTAACCTCTGGCATCTGTAACTAATGTTACGACCGGGACTCGTATAAAACAAGGGCTCTTAATCATTGGACTAGAAAGGCACACAGCCACCGCGGTAACACTAGATCCAACCCTCGAACTTATAATGCCGGCGCACAAAAACACCTATACCCTCCAGAGTTAAATCTGCGATAACGGGGTATCCTATAACTCGGTATAAATGCACTACTACTACAGGCTGATGATCTCTGATACAGCCTGATCACAACAACATACAATTACATTAATAATGTATACAAGGAAAAAGATAGAGAGCTTAATTAAATCACTGGAATGATTTAATGCAAACAAGAAGAAGGTATAATTAAAGTTACTCTAAACAATAATAAACTGTCACTCCTATATTTAAGAAAGTGAATGAAAGTCCTAAAGCATCGAACGGGAATCTTCTGAAGAAAGTCTGATGCTGCTTAAGATGATCGAATCGGGTTTTGAACTGTTATATAAAGCAGGAACAAGATATGACAAGTGTAGGGACATACAGTGTTAACTGGCACGGGAATAACGATAAATGCACAATAGTATTATCTCCAACAACAAAAGAAGTACTTCCTCAGGCAACGCAAAAGCCTGCTCGGGTTGTGCAACTCAACAACAACCAAGGCTTACAATCAACGTGAATAAAAATGCTGCATACATAACATAAGAGTTTATAATCCTAATCGGGTGTCTGCTAGGCGAATAAAGTCTAGCTGGGATGTCGTAGGCTAGGAAATAATGGCTGAGCAAGCGGCTCGTAGCCTAGCGAGGTCCTTAAGACTGTACGGCCAAATTACGTTAAATGACGGGGTGCTCTCTTGAGAGATCCAGATCGCTAGTATCTGGTTCTCTCCTGGCGACCCTCTCAAAGTCAAAGCAATATGAGTTAGCACAGTGTTGGGTGGCAGAGGCAAAAGCCCTCACTCGCAACACAATGCTAAACTCACAAGGTACACAGTCAGAAAGACAACCTAGGCTTCCCACGTATCCGTTGCGATTGTACAAGTTCAACAAAACCTGGTACACATCGGAAATCACAACACCAGTAGCCTTACCCCAGTCTAGCATTAAATAGCCCAGCAGACAACCAAGAAATAGGTAGGGAGACACCGCGAGTGTGTCGAACCTCTACAGACAAAATGTTAACCCCTCCAAAATACCTAACTAAACATGGAATATCTGAGAGCTTCAGCATATAATACGATGGCCGATATATGAAATCGTGCAGAACCAAAGGGGAGTTATGATGTTAAATAGATTGGAAGAATGAGAGGTAAGAAGTTGAGAGAGAGAGAAAGTGTTCTATAGGTAGAAGTCGGGGACAGGTGGCAAGGGAGGTGTGAAGGGTATGCTGGTCAGGCAAGCTCTGAGGAAGGTAGCTCCTCGGGACCCTCAGGATCACACAAAGGCATGGTGGTCGGCCAATCACAGGCCGATACGTCACAAGGCAGCAGGCCTCCAGAAGGCGCCAGGAACCACCAGCCAATCAAAACCGAGAGAAAGACCACGCGGGTGAGCAGCTCCTCCGGGAGGGAGGAAGGAGGAGGGAAAGCAACACTCACTACCCCCACGCTGCTCGCTCGCTCTTCCTCTCAACTCTACACAACAATGCATCTTATATTCAACTCATGATATAAAATATAATGCATTGTCACAGGCGAAAATAAAGACCACTTCTATACTGCCTGTGACATGACGATTCACAAGAAAGAGAGTACAACATTGTAGATAGACTGTAGCCCATTTCACTGCCCTGGCGAGCGCTAGTGGCTACCGGGAGGCGATTCTGCCAACGCTGGCAGGCGTCACACTAAAAAAGGGCTAGAGCCAGTGAGCTGTCAATTTCCACACCTATTCCCTGGCCAGGTCTTCCCATTTGGTAGAAATATTAGCTCGATTACTCTAGTCCTTTTTAAGTTATGAGAGGTTAGGGGTTACGATTATTGCCCATCCTAGACTGAAGGGACTATAGTTATCGAGTGACTATACAAAGCACTGACTATATTTTATGATAATATGAATATTATTAACCCCTTCTGTACATTGACGTTTTTTTTTTACTATATTCTGGGTACTTTTAGATTATTATATTCAGCTTAAAAAATCCTCCAGCAACTAACAAGCTTCAAACTATCTCACATAACCCCTTTTACTACCACAAATCCTTGTTAAACTGCACAAAATCGTCTAATTATAGGTAGAATATACTTAAAAAGACATCGCTGGTGCATATATATATATATATATATATATATATATATATATATATATATATATATATATATATATATATAGGTATATACATTTATCACCACGCAAATATTGATGTGTCCTACATAGTAATAAACATAATATACATCCTAGTGGTAGCACCGCATCCATGACGTTGAACAAAGGAACGAAAAGTTGATGACAAAAATTTGTTTTTGAAGAGACATGGACATTTTGGTAGCTCTTAGTATATGAGCTTCCTCTCTCCCAAGCCAGTGAAAAAAAGGGAAATAGACCGTTTGATAGATGTACAGTATATACTTTGAGAGATGAGATGAAAGTGTGAGGGAATGTAAACTGAATGTAAAAGAGGTAGGTAGGGGTGCATATGGATAAAGCCGGTATCACACACGAGCTTTTATAGTCAACATTCGATGATCAACATTTTTCTGTCAACATTTTTGTAATATTTTGTACTGGTATCGGAAAGAATACTGTTGATAGATAAATTTAGGTGACCAAATTATTCTAAATGTTGACTTCACAGGCTGCTAGACCAGTGTTAAGGATAAATGTTGAGGGAAATAGCGCTCGTGTGATACCAGCTTTATACTACCAGACTAGTACACGGGGAATAACCTGAAATGTATCTGGACTGATGAAATACTGAGAGAGGCAAACGAAATGCAAGGAGAGATGTGTGTAGGTTTTAGTAACGAGAGTGATATTAGAGGGTGACAAATATATAGAAAATGGAAAAATAATGTGTTGGCAAATGTTTTTATTACTATTATTATTATTATTATTATTATTATTATTATTATTATTATTATTTGTAATAGTAATAGTAGTATTTATATTGTTATTGATATTGATATTATTATTGTTATTATTATCGTTATTAGTATTTATTTTTCAATATTATTTGTATCATTATTATTAAGTAGTAGTAATAGTAATATTTGAGAGAGAGAGAGAGAGAGAGAGAGAGAGAGAGAGAGAGAAGGGGGGGGGGGCACACACACAGGATAAAGCCAGGAACAGAAGCCCTCCCGATGATGGATTAACGATGAATAGCTTAACACTCATTAAAAAGATGGGTAAGGAAGTATGATGGATGGAAGAAGAAGGGAAGGACAGGAGGAAGAGAGGTTGGGGTCTTGCTGTCTTGAGATTATACTGTATGTCTTTCGTGAATACATAAAGATCTTTTGAACGATGCTAGTGTAATATTGAAATTCAGACAAATATTATCTTCCAAT
The DNA here is from genome assembly GCA_032716605.1 of Paralithodes platypus. Classification (NCBI taxonomy): domain Eukaryota; kingdom Metazoa; phylum Arthropoda; class Malacostraca; order Decapoda; family Lithodidae; genus Paralithodes; species Paralithodes platypus. Next base: position 126,526,106 of record CM064487.1, read on the forward strand.
GCAGTGTGCTAATAACAAGCTGTATGTAACATTATACTTTATACTTACGTAATTCAGTTGTGAAAATAATGACCTCCAGGAAAATCTATTGGATACCATAAACATATCTATGATTAATGGGTTCAGCCAATAATCATAACTTATTTAATTGTGCAAGTTTGTAATGGCATTCGGCTAAATAAGCTTATTTGATTTGATTTGATTGGAAAGAAAATGGGATAATTAAATAAGAAAAGATATGTTGGGAACTATGACGAATAAAAGAGGAAGTGAGTAGAGAGAGAGAGATACATAGAGAGAGGAAGAGAGAGAGAGAGGGGATGATTTAGAGGGGATGGTTCTTTTTTGTTGTTGATTTGTTCATGTATACAGTATATGCCCTTCTTAAGATGCTAGGAACTATGACGAATGATAGATGAACTGAATGGAGAGAAAGAGAATGGGGTCAAACTGAATAAAAAATAATGTCTTTCGTAAACACATACAATTCATTAGAAAGATGCTGGGTATTATGGCAAATGCGAAAAGAATTGCATGGAGAGGTTTATGTGTTTATGAAAGACATATATATATATATATATATATATATAATTATATACTGTATATATATATACAATATATATATATATATATATATATATATATATATATATATATATATATATATATATATATATATATATATATCCTTCATAAATACATAAGCCTCATAACAAAATATGCTGGGAACTATGATGAATTAGAGAGGAAGTGAATGGAGAGAATGAAAACGGGAGGAAGAAGGGTGAGCGATCTTTTTACCTAAAAATATGTGTCCTTTTTATATATGTCTCAATCAATCTTGCCTTCATCCAATAACTTAGAATATTTCAAACTTCACGTGTCCAGGCATTTTGACCCCTACGTCCCTTGAATTTGGCCCTCTGTCACTCTTTTGTCTTTGGAGGAGACACTCGTTACTGGCAGCCTGCCTGTTGTATCCTTCATACACATAGAAATAAAACAAATGTAATACCGGTAATAATTAGAAAGCTGCTAGGAACTATGATAAATGAGAGAGGAAGTGAATGGAGGGACAGAGGATGCGATGTCAAGTACTATGGATTTAAAGAAGGTTTGATAAGGGTAATTAACCTGTACAGTACCAGTGACGTACTATTCATTATTTCCTAGCAACTATTAGACGGTTTAATTCAGATTAGGAAGGATGTTTACCCGTTAAAAGATTACAGACTATCTCAAAAAATCCTTTTAGCTACCATATATTCTTCCTAACCTTCATAAAATTGTCTTAATGCAGCTGAAATCAAAACAAAAAGACGTCGCCGGTACTGTAAGGATTAATTAATGTGTCCATAATAATACACCTTCACACAGGTATATTTGGTAGTGATAAACTCATCTAATACTGTAAAAGGACAAAGAGGTAAATTACTATCAATATACCCAAACTATTACAAACTATTATATACTGTATAGTCACACCCTTCATGTTTTTGACAGCGTGGACTGGAGAGAGAGGAGGGTCCTGCTGGCTAAAAATTCCTCTCCAGACTCTAGGGAGTAGAAGCGGAGGTGTGTGAAGAGGCTGGCAACAGAGTGAATTGAATTTGTTAAGGGGAGATGGGCTTATTTATTCAGTCATTTATTTTGTTATGTTTTTTTTTTTTTTTTTTTTTCCCTAGGCCTCCATCAAGATTTAAAAAATATATATATATTCCCCAGGACCCTCCTCCAAGATAAATGTGTACATTTGCGCCGGTTCCTCTTAAAATACAGGCTCGCTATCGCTCGCCAGGTTAAAAATCGACACCTAAAGTATACGAAAAGTCTTAATATTGAAAAAGAAATGGGACAAAAGGTCTTAAAATCGCCAACCTAATGGACCGAACGTCTTAAAATCTGAAAACTAGTAGGGCTAAACTATGAGGAAAATGGAGGACCAAAACAAAAAAAACGACCCATCTCCCCTTAACTGAAACTCAGTAACGTTGACAGAATAGATTAAAAAAATAAGGCATCACCTAGAGGAACACTATATATATTGCACTAGAGAAGCTATAGTAAGTGAAGCCTTGTGTGTAACAGGTTGTTTCTTAATTTAGATTTTATCGTTTCTGATGCTGTCTCGATTTGGCCAACCCCATACACAAAAATGGGGGTATGCTCCTGAGTAGATAGATAGATAGATAGATAGATAGATAGATAGATAGATTTGAATGCATAGGTTAAAGAAAGGCTGTGCCACACAAGCGAATTTAGCGTCTGATTTCCTTGTACAGTCGCGCTAATAAGTCATGTCCCAGCTGTCATTACTTTTGGCTTGCTCTGTGCTGTATTAATGTCTGTCAGATGTTGAATAGGGTGGGTAAGTGTAGGAACATGTTTGTATATTTCACTCGATATGAAGAAATGAAGCTAAGATATTGCTGATACCAATTATTGATCAAAACATACTTGGTGCCGAGACATCAATTATTTGCACGACTGTACTCAAAGATTCCGAGTTACAAACAGTATGTGACAGTCATTATCAGATTTCGTTTACCTTCAATTTGGCTGAATTCTAAATTTGGGAGTCTATAATCTTGATTAGCCCAAATAAACTAATTAAGGGGGTCACCGGTTTTTATGTTTATCTTGCTCTCCTTTTCTCTCTTTCCCTGGCTTGTATCCATTCGGCCACATTCAGCCAACTGTTTAAAGACGTTTATCACCATCCAGGTGTCGATTTCTTCCTGGCGAGCGATAGCGAGCCAGCTTTGTATGGAGAAATCCGGCTTCGCCGGAGAAATTTTTCTATCGATTTTGTTTTCAAAAATATATTTATGCTGGCTCGCTACCGCTCGCCAGGAAAATACTGACACCTGGATGGGGGTAAACGTCTTAAAACAGTAGGCTGAATGGGGCCGAATGGATACAAGCCAAAGAGAGAGGGAGAGAAAGAGAAAAAAACGCGAGGTGGGCTCCCTTAAAGCAAGACACAATCTGTAACAGCCTCCTGATAATTGGATATGACGAAGAAGTCCTATAAACACACGCCCCTGCCAGTGCTCATGTACCAGTTATATGGGGAGATGGGCAGTTTTTCTGGTCCCCCTTCTCCCTCGTGTTTAGCCCCATTGGTTTTTAGATCATAAGATGTTCGGTCCATTTGGTGATCATATGACCTTTCACCCCATTTCTTTGTCAATGTTAACACCTTTCGTGTCATTTAGGTGTCGATGTTTCCTGGCGAGCGTTAGCGAGCCTGTAATTTCAGAGAAACCGGCCCTCGGCCGGGACATTTTTCTATCGATAAATGCACAAATGTATCTTGAAGGAGGTTCTTGGTCGAGTGTGTTTTAAGCTTGATGGAGGTTTAGGGAGCAAACCAATAATATATATGCAATTAATATATCAAAATGATACATAAATGAGCTAATCAAATTACTCATACCCCCATAAGTAATTGGATTGGTGGTAATAGATTTTTCAAATTTAATTGGCCGCTCATAGTATATGCTTCTCCTTACATGTTTTCAGGATTGATCGTCAGGTCATAAAAACGCTGCATTATACAATTCTGGTGGGGCTTGTGATCTGTGGCTTGGTTATTAGAATGTTTGGCTTACAGAGAGACCCGTGTTCTATTCCCAAGTAGGACGAGACAACTCTGCAGTCTTCCACCACCCCATGCCTCTGTTCACCTAGCAGTAAATATAAACCTGGTAAAAACGGTCTGCTGTGAAGTCACATCTGTGATAAAATGATAACGTGCAACTCATTTCAGTAGTTGTATGTGATATCTCTAATATTATTGCGCTGAAAATACCCAACCATAATTCAAAGGCTTAAGTCTCTAATAGGTTGAAAAGTACAAAATTAACCCTTGGGCGATACTTTTCCATATCACCTAAATAAGTGTTTCTTTCGGATGTGTAGGGTATTGTATGGAGTCTCTAGGTTATATGAAAAGAAAACATTTAGTATAAAGGTTTTTCCTCTTGTATTTTTTTATAAAAATGCGTTTGTCTTGACTCCCGGCCAAGGCAAACTTTTTCAACTTTGGCTTACTCCTTTCTTCTCGCATGTTCCCTTCCCGAGGAAAGTTTGATTGCATTCAACTTGTCCCGAAAAATTGCGACGGCCTTCAGTTCTTCAGAAACCGTACCATTGTTCTTGTGTCTTTCAGTTCAAAAGTGTTGAAAAAATATCTTAGCGAAGAGCTTCTTCGCCGTTGTTATTTCCAGTTAAACATTTATGATCGTCAATAAGGTTTGTACTAAGGGGTTCTCCCATATTCATACTGTTTATCAGACCTTCCAATGTCAATATATCGTTTATTGCCCTACGTCTATATAAATATTATTGAACCTGTGTGTAATCCATGACAGTTTTTCAGAAGACACAATCACAAATCTAACGGACAGTGTCAGTGCACTATAGTATTCATTAGTTATCCCGAGGGAGGAGTTCCCTGGTGTTTACGGTTGGGTGGAGTTTCTGTCCCCCATATGCGTGGGAGGTCGACTTGCATGGAAATGGTGGGTTACTATACTCTATTTCTTTGCAGCTGACAATAATTTGAATCACTTAGCAGCTAATTTATCGACACAAAATGGCAAAATATGAATTTTCGGTGCCGTTTGGCGTCCTGTATCTGCATCACCAGTGTACTCTCGCCACCTCGATTAATCATATTGAAATTCTCACTCGCAAAATATTGTATTCCATGGAATGTACTGAATATGGGAAGGTTAAAATAATGCTAATGTATTGAAATCAGCAATTATATATTTTGTATTAATTTACATATTTGTATCTACTTATTTTGTTATATATATATATATATATATATATATATATATATATATATATATATACTGTATATATACTGTATATACAGTATATGCATATATATATATATACAGTATATATATATATATATATATACATATATATATACAGTATATATACAGTATACTGTATATATATTTTTTTTTTATTTTTTTTTTTTTTTTGCGTGTCAGTAGGCATTGTAATTTTGTACTGAAAGCAAATACTACATAAATGCTATTGTAATAGCAGCTTCTCTTGACAAATCAGGTTTCGAAATCGGGACCTTAAGATTACCAGCTCAGTAGCGAGACCATTCCACCACATATCCAGTGTTGTCAAGCAATTATCCTTCTCAGTATTTGGACGCTAGTCTTCATTTTATTCTGGCTATCATTAGACGATTTTACTCATATTTGGAAGGTTCTCCAGGAATAAAAGGGGCAAAGTATATATCACTTAACCCTCTGACTTTAAAATGTCCTCTTTGTTTTCTACATGATTAAAATTATCTACTGATAGCCATAATAATAATACGAATTGCATCCCCGACTACTGAAAAGGTTAACTAAAGTACCGGACACTGTTTGTGTTTGTTAACCCGTTCAGTATCAGTTCCGTCCTTGTTATATTCTGACAACTATTAGAACATTTAATTCAGTTTAAATAAGGCCTCCAGCAATTAACTTAACCCTTTTTACTACTACATATCCTTAGTAAATATTATATCAGCGTTTTTACCAGGTTTAGATATTGGGTATAGTGAGTTCTTTCAAGACTGGGGAATGCAGAGTCTGTACAGAAGTCAGATAGAGGATACATATAACACTGAGATATCGTTTTATGAACAGTTTATTATCTTAACTCTACGTACGGTGAATACATATAGTTGATTATAAATGGTTATAGATAAACAACATGAAAACTGTTCGAGCACGAACGAGGATCTGGATGGAGCTCAGGTATACAAAATAATATTAGCTGCCTTCTTAAGTAATATACACATTAAAGGTTTATCTCCGAAGTTACAATTTGAGCAATGTATATATGTATAATCACTCTGCTCTTAATATATGAGTTATAACAAGTAGACGAGGGTTTACACTGGGTAGTAATGTTAAATAATTCTACCTTCTAAATAGACCTGCGCACTGGTGAGATTATGTAGAGTTGATCTGGAGAACTCTAACTTTTACTTCGCTTGGTACACACGGGTGATCTAGTAGAGTCACTTATGAATAGACTCTCACTTTACTCGGCACCCACGCACTGGTGTAATTATTTTACAGTCAATTAGTGGGGACTGTAACTTCTACTGGTACCTTGCGCACTGGTAATTAATTTAGAGTCAATAGTGGGACTCTAACTTCTAACAAGCACCTTATGCATGGGTGTAATTAATTTAGAGTCTATTAGTGGGGACTCTAACTTATACCAATACCTCGTCACTGGTATATCTTCACTTGGAGTATTCAACACTGCTCTGAATTAGTCACTTGGAGTCTGGGTTGAGGAAACAGCTTAGGTTCATCTGAGTCTCCAGGTTGGCCTGTCGTGTGAATCAACTCGTTAATTTTAGGTAGAGTAATATGACAAAAGATCTTGAATAAGTTCCCTCTCTATAATAGTCTGGGATTACTTATTGGACTGGCACAAGGGCCTTGGTTGTCCTGATCGTCATATTACTCTGTGCTGGAGCTCTGTTAAGGTACTCTTGAATTAAGGTCTTTAATATGCTGCCTGTGTCATGACACAGTGACAGGAAATCGGGCTAACGCAAGTAGATAGTACGGTCATGACCATATACTATTTCCTTAACTGCCTCTAACCTTCATAAGACGTTCAAAGAGCTCTGTGTTGGAGTTCTGTTCAGGTACTCTTGAGTTCGGGTCTTTAATGTGCTGCCTGTGTCAGTACACAGTGACAGGACATCGGGCGTGTTTAAACCTTTTTAGTAACTTTTACCCTGACATGCCAGTGGGTAAGAGCACTAAGGATTTCTATGTGCAGAGTGCCGGGTAACCACTCCGCTGCGCAGCCCCTATAGTATACAGACATCCCTGTGCGGAGGTATGACGATTTGGGCGACCCTTGCAAATATCGATGAAAAGTGCATCAACGTGTAGGGAATGTTTGCGCGCATCGAGCCATATATATTTGACCCCACAAACAATGTCTGGGGGGGGGGGAGCAGTCAGTAGTTGAAAAAAGTGGAACGAATGGCATCGCGCGGCCAGATAGTCATCGCGCGGCAAGATTTCCCGGGTGAATATTCACGCGCCCAGGGGGTAAGAGGAGAGGGAGGGGAGGGTGGATTAGGGCGTAATTCCGCGTATTTATCCTATTTTGAGCACTGTTATGCTATGTAGAGTATGTGTACATATGTGTACGTATGTGTACGTATGTAGGCCACCCATATACCAAGGAATATGCCGCATATAGACCATATTTAATATGCGACATATAAGCGAATTCTGAATGAGTTTAGAGGTGGGAACACAGGTAGAGAGTTTAGGTGGGAAGGTATGAAGAGTACAGGGTGTGCTGGCTGAAATATCACGTATATATATCGTATTTTCAGCACTCTCATGCTATATAAAGTACGTGTACGTATGTAGGCCACCCATATACCAAGGAATATGCCGCATATAGACCAAATATGCGACACATAAGCGAATTATGAGAGAGTTTACAGGCGGGAACGGAGGTTATGGGAGAGGTGTGGTTGGTGGGTGGGTGGGTGGACCGTGGGAGGGAGGGAGGGAGGGAAGTTGTGTCTGTGAGTCGCTGGCAAGCCAAGGTCAGCCAGCTGTATGTGCAATTATTGTTGTCCCTGTCGGAAGTGTCGCCTTGCCCTTCGTCCCTTTCTTCCCTTTGGCAGGGCCAGGGGCAGGGGCAGAAGGGCCGGCAGGGCCAGCAGAGGTCCTGGATGGCAATATTATGGTGGTCCCTGTCGCCTTTGTCGCCTTGCCCTTCGTCCCTTTCTTCCCTTTGGCAGGGGCAGGGGCACGGCCAGGGGCAGGGGCAGTGGCAGGGGCAGAAGGGCCGGCAGAGGCGGCAGGGGCGGCTGGTGGTGGTGGCACGGTGGTAGTGGCAGAGGTAAAAGTTTTTTTACCCATGCCCTTCCCTGTCTTCCCAGTGGCCCCCGCAGGTCCTGCAGACCAAGGGCGGCCTCCTGCGTCGGTGGTAGTGGTGGCAGTGGTGGCAGTGGTGGTGGTAGTGGTGGTGGTAGTGGTGGTAGCAGTTGCCTGGGTGGTGTTGGCAGTGTCCCAGAAAGACAATGACTCTGTGCACTGCCCTTGCTTACACGTGTTTTACGTGCTTTACGTGCAGGTTCCTCGTCCTCGGACCTACTCGTGCCATAGTAATGGTAGCTAGGGTTTTTGGCAGCCACTCTCTGCCTTCCACGGCCGCTGACACCACCAGAAGGAGGGCTGGTTGTGTCATCAGGGCGAGAGTGTGAGGGTGGTGTAGGCTCCAATGTGTGTGTATGTGCGTGCGTGTGTACCGCTTGCCTGTGTGCGGGCCGAGCGTGTGGGGTGGTGGTATCGAGAGGTGCCAAGTCGTACTACACCCGCACCAATTTGTAGCCGCCTGGCTGTAAACCCGCGGTTTTGGTACGCGTTCAAAAACCGGGATTATATAAGGGGTTCTGCAGCGCAGCGGTAAAACTCTTATTAGTGTTTCAGTACTTGCCGGGTTAAGGTATCTTGTGAAGCCCTGGATTAGTAGAAGGAACTTAGCATGCTAAGCTTCCCACGGTAGTGGGTTATGCTGTTTTAACAAAAGGTGTCAGTTGGGAACATGTCCTCTTCGGTCGACTCCTTTTATTAAAGGTGCACTTCTATTTAGGGACTTTGATATTATTAGATGGCCATGGCCTAGATCACTAATATTAAGTCATTCAACAGGTGAAGACTCCTAGACCGATGAGATGTTAGGCATGCCTTTCTATCCCACTGGAAGTGGAGGTTAATTTTAGGGCTGGTAAAACACTGGTATGCCAATGCGTTTTTGGAGCCCCAAATTTGTTTGCTTCTTCCAGATTTCTCTAGCATACTGATGACTTTTGCTGATATGTCCGGGGTTGGTCGTGTGGAGGCAAAAAGGTTACAAGTGTAGGCTAGGGATAATGAGGGGGATTAAAGGGTCCCTTCTAAAAGAGGTTAGGTCGGTATTTTGGTCCTTGAGAGTACGAAGGGCGTAAGTGGGTACTCCGGTGGTGGTGACGAGAGTCCTTCTCATTCTGGCTGAATAGGATCCGTCCTTTTAGATGATGCAAGGGGGCAGGTGGTGCCGCTGCGGTAATATGTTTTCCGGGTGTAGGAGAACATTCGATGTTAATGCAGGTATTTCTTGTTTCTCTCCTGACGCTGGAAATAGATGAGGTGGTACATTCGGTGGTTGAATGTTTCCGCGCACTACTTGGTGCCCGGGCTAATCCTTTTATAGGGATTCTCCCCTCTATGGGAAGTCTCTGCTGGTTCGTTATTATTCTTTCATCACTCCGTGTCCTCTTATTATTTTGTTGGTTGATCGTCTCGTTCATGATAGCAGCAACTCTGGTTTCTCTCGGAATACTGGAAATTGAGGATGAAGTATTATGTACGATTAACCTCTGAAGTGCGCATGAGGGTAATTTGACACCTCTCCCTGTGCGCATGTATTTGAGGTGTTTCCGTCACTAAAATATTCATTGTACCATTAATAGCATTAATACTTATCCATATGCACCTATTATGGGTTGATTATGAAGGTATTAACCTGAAACAACAATAAAACGAGTGAAAACAGCGTTTGGATGGTCAAAATCGGAGATATAGCCCGCGAGTTGTATAATGTATGGGTGAGGCAAGCTGCTTTCCCGCCAATTTCCCCCAAGGCCACTGAGACACAGTCGATCGATACTCTCTCTCTCTTGCATTCGCTTGCTATCATTGATGACCACACCCTGCAAACGGATTTCTAATGTTAGCACGAAAATATACCTCAGAATAAGGGAATAACAGGGAAAATAGGTGATAACTGAAGGAGAGGAGGAAAGTGGGGAAGGAGGGGAGGTAGAGGACTGAGATTTTGCATGGCCCAGGGGCCAAAAAAAAATAAAATAAATAAATAAAAAAAAAAAAAAAAAAAATTTATGTCAAAAGTTGATTTTTTTTTCTCTGACTCCTAAGAGTCTCCCGCAGTCCGCCGGGGAACTCTTAACCCTCTCCGACATATGACGCAATTTTGAGCCTATTAGGGATACTTTAAAGCCTTTATTACCATCAGGTTTTTTTACAAACCTTTATTTTAGTTACTTCAACCTCTGCAGTTGTCTTTGAGTTAGATGTGGGCAGAAAACTAATTTTGGAGAGGTAATTATAAGAGTGAGAGAACTCTATTTCTTATTGCTAATCTGGCAACCTCTGCGTCATATATGTCTGAAGGGGTTAAGAGTCTCCCCGCAGTTCCCGGGTTAACAGCTTCTTGGTACTGCAGGACTCGTTTGGCATCCTTCTGCGAGCGTAGCCATTCATAGGTGCCGCGTCATCCTTTATGGGGAACCCTTGATTGTCCTTGGCTGAGTCCTTATCTTCTTCCTTCTTTTTCTCGTTCTGTTCCCCTTGTTCCTTCGTCTTCTTCTCTGGCTTAGCTAATTTGTGAATTCGTGGCAGGGCGAATAATCTCTGTCTTGTGTTGCTTGTTTGTGGTGTTGTTCTCTGGTCTACTTTCGTTTGTCCGCTTGTGATCAGGCTTCGTTCTCTGTTGACTCCGCCATTTTGTTTCGTCTGTTCTTCTTTCTTCTTGTCTATGTTAGTTCCCGGTGTTTTAATCTTCTTGGTTTCTTCTTTTGTTTGTCTTCCTGGTGTTTTGGGTTGATTTTGTGAAGGTCTGGAAGATGACGTCTGCTACAGCTTTTGTCTGCGTCGTTTGTTTGGTTCGTCGTATTTTCTTTTTTCTTCGTGTCTCCTTTCTGCTGTCTTCCCATACATTCTCCTTCTGGGGCTTTCCGGTTTCTCGTTATTTTAGTAAAATGCACACAATTGTCTAAATATAGCTAAAATACAATTCAAAAATAAGTTGCCGGTACAGAAAGGGTTAACACCAACACTGTTATCACCATTGCTTTCAAAAACATAAAAAATCAATCCTGTCTCATTTGTTGATAAACTGGGGGTAACATTATCCCCCATAGAAATAACATATTTTAAGTCTTGCATTTTTCAGAAATTAAATTTACCCGTATTCATAAGAATTTTAAAGCAGGTACTTAATTGCACTGAATAGAAGTGTGTTACTCCTATATCCTTTATCTTTCCTCTAATTTCTGCTTTCTGACCTGAAAGTTAACAAATCCTCAAGTTCTTTCCCTATTCTTATGACTTACAGTTTTTGGACATCATCCCCTCCTGTAACCACTTAGGTAAATGTAAACTTCACGCTTTATATACCGGACATTTATAAAAAGCTGTTAAAAGAATAGTACGGTACAGAGTAAGGAAGAGGACGAGAATAAAACATTCCCTAGATACATGGAGAAGAAGAAGCAACGGAGCAGGCAGTGAAGAAATGTTAGTTAAAGGAGAAGGCACACTCAAATATTTCCAGTGATTTATAACATACTTGGCTATAGCAAACCATTATTATATCTCGTTTGCGTTCGATACTGATTCAAATGAGTACGTCGCCACTTAAGCCCTGTACAGTACGTAACTCGGGTAACAGAAGGAAACAAGAGCGTACATTTGATGAACCTATTTTACTTCCACAGATCCTTCTTAACCCCTTCTCTACCGGCGAAGTCTTTGTGACTTTATTTTGGCTACTAATAAACGATTATATTCAGTTTAAAAAGAGCCTCCATCCATTATTAGGCTTGGAAATATCTCACTCAACCATTTTTACAACCACAGATCCTTCTTAACCCCCGAAATCCGGGGGCCTCATATGATCCCAATCGCTGTGTCTGGGGCCATTTTGGTACAGGAAATGATCATAATTCAGTAGCTACTGATTGAGACCACCTAGAGTAGTCAAATGTTTTGCAAATTGTAGAACAGCCATTGAGATGACATCGCTAATGATGTGTGGTTGCCATGTTATTATGATTTTAGCGGCGATTTTTAGCCTTGTATTTTGCCTCATATGAGGCGTCTCAGTTTCCTACCTTTTTTTATTTTTGCTTCATATGAGGCCTCCTGGATTCCGTGGGTTAAACTGCACAAAATCGTCTAAATATAGGTAGAATGAAATAAATATAGACGCCGCCGGTACAGGAGTTAACCCACACCCGGCAAGTGTATAATATGCTTCCCCTACCTTCTGCTTCGTCGCCTTCACCATCATCCTTTGTCCAGCCCCCTGCTATATTATTATTAATGTGTGTGTGAGAGAGAGTGAAGAGAGGGAGGGGGGGAAGGATGAGAGGTAGAGAATAATAAGAAGTGTATGAAGAAGAGGACAGAGAAAGAGAGAGTCGAGAAAAACAATGAATGAGAAATGAGAGAGAGATATATATTTACATAGACTTACATAGATGCACTGACCACAAAGCCCTTACGATCCCAGCGAGGTGGTCAGGACTTAATTCTAGTAGAGAGAGGGGGGGTGAACTGATAAAGGTTTACATCTACAGTAAATTGATATAATATATCAATATTATTGTAATGGCGATGAAAGCGATGATTAAAAATGATGTACAGTAATGTACATGGTAATACAAAAACACATAGTATGTAAGATGAAAGAATTGAGCCAACAAATATGATAATGGAAAACGAATGTAGATCAGCTATAAATTTTATTGAAGAGGAGAGCATAAATTATTAGATTAGTTAAGAGGGGAGTGCAATATAAATGCAAAGTAAGACGAATGTGGCATTATATAAAAACATTACAAATATAGAAAGCATAACAAATATTATGACACACTAACGTGTGTGTGTGTGTGTGTGTGTTTCTTAATATATATATATATATATATATATATATATATATATTGCTAAGTCTTGTCCTCACATGGTTGGATATTAGCATAATACTTTGGACGCTGTTTAGCGGTAGGTTAAATATTGTTATATAGATTTTAGCCTTTACAGTTCAGAATAATATTTTAATTGAAAAAAGAAATGATAACATAAATTTGATATCTTATGCGTTTTGATTTCTTTTGTTGCATTGAGATTTAGCAATTTTGAATTTGATGGTGTCTAGCCGTAGATTTATTTTATATTTAAACCTTGCCTAGTTGGCCAAAATTATGTTGTTTTAATTGTTTTTTAGATAGGCAAATTGCCACGTGTTTAACAATGCATTACATTTTAGTGATCCTGTTTTAGCAATATATACAGAGTTATACTAAATTTTTAGGATCTGTTGGTATCCCTTTCCTGAGGATGGCTGCGTGACGTCGCCGAAAATTAGAATAAATCATGATGTTCCACAACGTATTTCTTCTCATTGCCCTACTAATATATATATATATATATATATATACCGTATATATATATATATATATATATATATATACTGTATATATATATATATATATATATATATATATATATATATATACATATATACAGTATATATATGAATTCGTCTCTCTCTCTCTCTCTCTCTCTCTCTCTCTCTCTCTCTCTCTCTCTCTCTCTCTCTCTCTCTCTCTCTCTCTCTCTCTCTCTCTCTCTCTCTCTCTACACGGGATAAAGTGAGGAGCAGCGTCTTGATGATAGATGAGTGATGAATATATAAAACCCCTGAAAATTGTGAGGGAGAATGATAGATGACGTGGGATGCGGAGGGGAAAGAACGACACAGAAATAATATAAAAGTGAGAGCGTACTGTACTTGGCCTTAAGGGGGGTGAACTGCCTTTATTCTTTCAATTTCTCTCTTTCTCTGGCTTGTATCCATTCGGACCCTTTCAGCCTACTGTTTTATGACGTTTATCCCTATACAGGTGTTGAGTTCCTCCTGGCGAGCAATAGTGAGCCAGCATTGTAAGGAGAAATCCGACTTCGCCGGAGACATTTTTCTATCGAAAAATATACAAATGTAGCCTTTGTTTTGAAAATATGCTGGCTTGCTATCGCTCGCCAGGACAAAATCGACACCTGGATGGGGATAAACGTCTTAAAATAGTAGGCTGAATGGGGCCGAATGGATACAACCCAGAGAGAGAGGGAGAGAAAGAGGAAAAAACGAGGTGGGCCCTCTTAAATGAAGTCCAGGGAGTACTGATACTGTCAAGGGAATAGGGTTTTCATTATTATTTGTATGTGCTGTCATATAGAAAGAAGGAAAACAAATCTGCATTGGGGGTACCTTCATATACCTAATGAAAATTGTCAATTGGATTTGAATCATTGTCGATTTTAGCTTGGTGGAAAACTACTCTGAGGAAGTTATTTCCAGAAAAAGAAGGTTCTGGGAATAACCGTTATCTGAAAAATATATTACCTTCATTATAGCACGGTGATTTGTAAGATATGGGCATTAGCTAACACCTTAGACATAAAACAGAAGATGTATCCCAAGGCAATTTTTTTTTTTTTTTTAACTCTGAAAATTACATACATTTGAGTGTTTTAAGATCGATGAATAATGGTGTAAACATATTTTCCGGAGATTGTAACTAATTTCAAGTACTTTATATTGATGAAAACTACCTAAAACAAAAACAAAAAAATCAGGGCAAAATTAGTGGTACTTTCAGTAATATTTTCCAAATCCTATTTCATATAATATTTAGCGAGTATCATTTTATGTTCAAATTGAACTGGTTAATGAAATAATAGATCATCGCATAAATACCTATATCACATTTAAAGATTAATTATATGTCTTCTTAGATGTCAAGAGGTGGGGAGTTCATTTGATATAAAGTAATATTTGTATGCATACTTTAAGTTTATTTTCTTGAATTATATATATTTCAATGTCGAAAATATAATGTGTAAGCGAAGAAAATGAAAGCACGCATTCTGTTCTTTGTGGGTATATCCTGAGCAAAGAAAAAATAGTGTTTATTCGATGTGAATGATATGGCTAAAATGCAAGGCAAAGGAATATAATATGAAGGAATGAAAAGAGCCATTGTATAAAATAGTGTTCAACTGAATTAACTACTTAAATTCGGTAGATTAAGCAATCAATCAATTATAACTTGTACTAATCGGCCCTTCTAATTACTTTGAAAGAAAATAGAGAAATATCGAGAATTGAGAGCATGGAAAAGAAGAGACTTATAGAATTGACGTAACTGTAATAGTGTATAATCATGATATCACTACGGAAAACACTTAATTGACGTGACTGTAATAGTGTATAATCATGATATCACTACGGAAAACACTTAATAATAGGTGCACACACACACACACACACACACACATATACACACACATATACACACACACACACACACACATACACACACACACACCCACACATACACACACACACACACACATGCCTCTGAGTGACTATTTAACGTTATATACTAAGCACTAAAGCACTGCACAAATCAAGGTAAATACCATATAATACAATAGATGATGTAAACCCACTGGAGCTCATAAATGTCATCCAATATTCGAACCACCATTGTATTTATATGTTTAACTTAACATCCAATTATCAACAAAATATATATATATTGACTCTAGCGTTGCACAAAACAAAAGTTAACCAAATATAAGTTTTAATTAGGATTACACACTGATAAAAATAGCCAAACATAAGGTTTAAGTGGGATTATCCACTCACTGATAAACAATGGCCAAATATACTGTAAGCTTTCATTTGGATTACACGCTGATTACACATTGACAAATATTAACTTAATTAAAATTACACACTGATAAAGTAATAGACAAATATTAGCTTTAATTACCATTGCACAGTGATAAAGATTTCCTCCCTGTGTTTGTTTTCTGATCATCCTTATGTTCTTTCTAGTGCCTAGTTTTTACCAATATAACTAGTCATTGGGTTTGATTATTGATGAGGAATTGATCACTGAACAATGTAGTGCACTATAATGGTAATACATGTTACTATACGCAATGTCACGGGAGAAAAGAAATTCCCGTTTGTCAACCGTCTTCCAACCTGTTCGATTTAGTGCATTTTTGTAGTGAATAGCTAAATGATATACAGTGATTCTAAACACAACAGACTTCAGTGTGAAACAGTAGAATAAATTGTACTTACCTATTTTCCAAACACA
This sequence comes from Paralithodes platypus, assembly GCA_032716605.1. Taxonomy (NCBI): domain Eukaryota; kingdom Metazoa; phylum Arthropoda; class Malacostraca; order Decapoda; family Lithodidae; genus Paralithodes; species Paralithodes platypus. The sequence goes on from CM064487.1 coordinate 126,542,142, forward strand.
ACCCTAAATGAAACACAAATATTAGCAGTCAGCTGATGAAATAGCTTTGTACAGTACACTCTAGGACATAAATCCTGGCTTTAGGTTTCCGAAGCAATTGCGAAGTGAATTGAATCTTCCTGTTAATTAAGGAATGTGGAGGGAGAAGAGGGGATGAGAGAGAGAGAGAGAGAGAGAGAGAGAGAGAGAGAGAGAGAGAGAGAGAGAGAGAGAAAAAATGTAAGTGGATTGGTCACATCCTAATTCTAGCAGAAAAATATATATATATGCAAGAGGTCGAGGTATGGAAGGAAAGGGGTAGAATGTAATAGAAGGAATGGAGGGAGAGCGATTGGGGAGGAAATGCGTGGGACGAGAGGTATGGGTAGGCATGGAGGGAGAAGTGGAAGGAGGAACTGGAACGAGAAGGAAGGGAGGGAGTGGAAGGATAGATATGGAAGGGGTAGAGAGGACTGGAAAGAGTGAGATCGGAGGAAAGGGGTGGACTGAGAGGTGGAGGACGAAATATAAGGAAGGTGGAAGGAGGAATAGAAACGGCAAGGAAGGGAGGGAGTGATTGGCGAGATGTGGGAGGGGCAGAAGGATATAGGAAGAGTAGAGAGGATAAAAAAGGTGGAAGGGAAGGCATGGAAAGGGGCAGAACGAAATAGAAGGAAAGGGAGAAGAAGGGGGAGAGACCGGAATGGAGAGAGAGGTGATGGAGGGGGATTTGAAGAGAGATGGGAATAAAAGGAGAGCAGAGGAACTAGATGAAACAGTAAGGGAGGGGAAAGAGAGAAGGAGAGAGACGGGTGGGGGTGGAATGAGGGAGAAGAGTTGGGGGTAAACTAGAGGGAAGGAGAGGGTGGGGGGTGGGGGCGGTAACGGGAGATAGTGAGTGACAGCAGGATAGAAGGAGAGGGAGGGGAGGGGTTAGGAAGTGGAGTAGGGAAGATAGGGTGGGAGGGGAGGGAGGAGATGGATGAACAAGGGGAAGGATGGAACAGAAGAAGAGGAAAGAGATAGGGTGGGCATAGTGGGATAAGAGGGATTTGAAAGATAGGGATGGACGGACAAAGAAGGGAGGGTATAGAAGGAGATGGGAGGAACGGAACCGAGGGAGAGGAAAGTAGAGGGGTAGAAATAGAGGGATAAGAGGGAATGGAAGAGAGGAATAGTACTGGATAGATGGAAAAGGAAGGGAGGGGTTAGATGGAAAGGGGAAGAACGGAACAGAAGGAGAGGACAGGAAGGACTGGACATAGAGGGATAAGATTGGGTGGAAGGAGAGGGATAGGACGGGATAGACGGAGAAGGAAGGAAGGGGAGGGACGGAACGGAAGGAAGGGGGTGGAGAGAGGAGAGGGAAGGAAGGGTGAAGGGAGAAGTGATGGAGGAATTGGGGGTTGAGGAGAAAGGAGAAGAAAGGTATGGGATAGAAGGAGTAGAGAGGGAAGAGATAGAATGAGAGGGGAGGGAAGGAACAGAAGGAGAGGGAAGGAGGGGGTGGAGAGAGGCAAGGGAGGGAAGGGGTGGAGCAAAGGGAGAGGGAGAGAGGCGGTGGAGAGAAGAGCGGGGAGGGAGAGGCGAGGTAGGGATTAGGGTGCCATCTGTCATCCCCGGTTGAGTGGTCGCAGAGGAGCCGTACTACCTGAGAAGGAAGGATGGCGGGATGTGTGTGTGTGTGTGTGAGAGAGAGAGAGAGAGAGAGTGGATTGGTCAAACCCATAGTCTAGCAGATATATACAGTATATATATATATATGCAACAGGTTCCACTACGGGGAGACATGATATTTTAGTTTAGTTAAGCATCAAGCTGAAAATACTGTAATTCTGGCAGTATCCTGTTTACCTGTCATAAATGTTTACACTTCAAGTAACATTACACTAAACAAGCATACCAAAATTATGTCCAATACAGAACAAAATAAAATAAAAAATAAACAGTTTGAAGATGACTACCAAAAACCCTTAATTTGAATTTGTCACTCTTTCAACTTTGGGGGTAGCACTTGTTACAGGCAGCTTTTCCTTTTGTCTCCCTCATACCCTTAGAAAAAATAATACATCATCAACCATGATAGTCAGACATTATAATTATGTTGTGCTTGAATATGCTTGAGGTTCGTATCATATTATTTTGTTATGTGTATGAGGGAGACAAAAGGCAAAGCTGCCTGTAACAAGTGTCTCCCTCAAAGTTGAAAGAGTGACAGAGCCAAATTATGAGTGGTTGGTGGTTATTACAGTATTCAGCTTGGTGCTTAAATAAACTAAACTATCATAAGTTTCCCCGTAGAGGAACCTGTTGCATATACAGTATATATCTCTATGCTATAATATGGGTTTGACTAATCCACGGATCTCTCTCTCTCTCTCTCTCTCTCTCTCTCTCTCTCTCTCTCTCTCTCTCTCTCTCTCTCTCTCTCTCTCTCTCTCTCTCTCTCTCTCTCTCTCTCTCTCTCTCTCTCTCTCTCTCTCTCTCTCTCTCTCTCTCTCTCTCTCTCTCTCTCTCTCTCTCTCATTTCCATGCCTCGAAGGCCTATTATTTTAGTTAGGTAGTTTCGGGATCGTTCCATCAATACACATTCGCAATGCATTAGTTCAAAAACAATTAGGTTATACATAGTGCTGTTTGATCTATATATATTGTTCAAAGCATTTTCATCTATCACAAAGCTACACATGCCGAGATTAATGTTTGGTGTACAATACGTGTAACATTTGTAAAAAGATACTATATACAAAAAACTACAACATGACTCTGAATCTGTGTTGATTTTAACCACAATGGCCTCCAAAGGATTTAATGCTTCAATTAATATGTAAAAATGGCCATACTACCCAAATAAGTATAAAAAGCTTAGGAGATAATATGTAAATAAAGGACAGCAAACACATATATGAATAAAATGCTTAAAGAGAGGGTTTTATATATATAATACTGTAGTTATTGATATATTATTATTGTTTTTTCATTATAATATATATATATATATATATATATATATATATATATATATATATATACACACAGGGTGTTTCATAAATACCTTTCATAAATTTCAGAATGAATAGACCTAGCAATAATAAATATACTTTAATATGTGACGGTTTTGGAAATTTCTCATATTTACCGGGATATTACACATTTTAGTTTAAATAGGAAAGTCTAGGGGATGAACACAATCAGTAGATTATCATCACCTCAATTACTTTATTTTGTCATAAATGTTTGAACATCAATGTATTTTACAGTATTTACAATAGGTGCAATAGGTGCCACAGCAACTGCGGCAACGAGTTCAAGAGGCATGCAGAGAAGTAAGAAACACACCAGGGATATTTGAAAGAGTGCGACAGTCTCTTATGCGCCGAGCCCAAGCCTGTATCAACGAGGGTGGGAGAAACTTCGAGCAACTATTGTAAATACTGTAAAATACATTGATGTTCAAACATTTATGTCAAAATAAAGTAATTGAGGTGATGGTAATCTACTGATCGTTTTCATCCTTTAGACTTTCCTATTTAAACTAAAATGTGTAATATCCCGGTAAATATGAGAAATTTCCAAAACCGTCACATAGTAAAGTATATTTATTATTGCTAGGTCTATTCATTCTGAAATTTATGAAAGGTATTTATGAAACACCCTGTATATATATATATATATATATATATATATATATATATATATATATATTGTATATAATATAATATATATATATATATATATATATATATATCTATATATATTGTATATAATATAATATATATATATATATATATATATATATATATATATATATATATATATATATATATTTATTTATTTTAGTTTCTTTTCCAGACCTTCATCAAACTGTTTAAACATACACCCAAGGCCTCCTTCGAGATAAAGTTGCGCATTTTTCGGTAGAAAAATGCCTCGACCGAAATTGGTCGGACCTAAATTGCAGGCTCGCTATTGCTAGCCAGGAAAAAATATGAATGGCACGAAAGGTCTCAACATCGCGTAACTAATGACGCAATTGTTTTTAAATCTCAAAACTAATGGGCCTAAACTTGAGGGACAAAGATATCCCGAAAACTGCCCTTAAGAGAAAACAATAATTCAGAAATAAACGGCGGTTGTGGATGAGGCATGTAGCATGTAACTACTGTAAAATAATTTGTTCCAAACTCCCTACAAACGGGAGTGAGTTGCAGTGGCTGGATGATTGATGACGCGAACAATTTTAAAGGCAGCTACAGACCCGGCTTAGATGGTAGTAAGTGATAACAGGCACTTTGCTTACGATAAGAATAGGTAAATCTTATATTTCGATCACGTGAACTATAATTCATGAGATGATTATGTCAATATCCAGGTTATATATTTCATCTTCAACGATATCAAATTTTCAGCTTAGGAAGAAGCTCTTTTGAAAACATTTACTTATTGTCGCCCATTATGATTACTATTCTTCTTAATTCCTAACTCTTATTAGACGATTTGTTCATATCAAAAATACGTTTATGGAAACGTATATATTTATTATTTGTCCATAATTTTCCTCGACTTTAAGGTAATATATTTCTGCCCATGTTGGGTATTTTTAAAATGGCTAATAAATTTTAGTATCGCAGGACTGAAATATCTTGTCATAAAATCTTTTCCCCTCCTCACTTTCTCAGAATTTTCAACATTTCGGAAAGCTCTTGAGTTTCGTAATTTTTCCTATCTCCTTTATCAAATAATATATGATGCTAGAAACAAACATTTATTGTTCAACTAATTACAGTAATTAACAAAGTGTTCTTGAATATCAGATTATTAACAATTCCTCTTAGCCATTATTGCGATAAATACAATGACCATCACAGTTGGATTAATTCTGGTATTTCTAACAATATATCCTTGATCTCCACTGTACTTAACGTTTTCAAGATACGATGAGCCATTTATTTTCTGTTTTCTGACTATTATTTGATGATTTCCTTCATATTAGGAAGGGTATATGGAAGTCAGAGGGTTGATTGATATAGATTTTACTTGTTTTAATCCCACAGGGCCTACCTGGAAATACATAAATCGTTTAACCCCTTATGTACCAGCGACGTCTTTCAAATTTTATTCTAGCTATATTTAGACGATATTTTGCAGCTTCAGAAGGTTCTATGGTACTAAAAAGGGTTAAATAAGACAGTTCGAAGACTTTTAATTGCTGGAGGACTATCTTAAACTGATTAAAATCGTCTAATTATAGCCAGAATAAAGTTAAAAGGACTGCACCGGTACAGAACGGGTTAATGCTAGCCATAATAAAGTTACAATGCGTCCTCGAATGCTGACCGGGATAATAAATTGGTGTATGAACAGGGTATGTAGAAGGTATATAAACTCATTGGGCTTGTTGATCGTGATTTACCTTTCTATCCTAACATTACATGGTTTATGGTTAAAACCACATGTGCAGATATGGTCCCAGTTTATTCAACGTTTCGCCTTCTACGGCTTCTTCATATATCCCCCAAAATGTACAAATTTATCTTGAAAGGGGGTCAAGGGAGTGTTTTTCTAAGCTTGATGGAGGTCTAGGGAGGAAACTATAACAAAATATATGAATACATGAATTAATAGACCAAACAAACGGCCATGCAGCCTCCCCTTAACCCGTTCAGTACAGGTGACATCCTTTTCATTAAATTCTGGCAATGATTATACAATTATATTCAACTTTGGCTACAGACTATCACAAGTAATCATTTTAGCTACCATATATCCTTCCTAAGCTTCATGGAATCGTATAAATGTAGCTGAAATCAAAGGCAAAATACGTCGCTGGTACAGTCGAATACCATAGTCTCTAGCCCACTCAGGGGAATTCATGGACCTCTTATGTGTTTATTTATGGAATTATAACTACTTGAATTGATTTTTGGATATTATTTCCTTTTCAATAAATAGTATATATAGTTTTGTAGTTAATGTATGGACAATTATATTCATAAATTCGTTTCCAGAGATTTACGTCCATAATTGTAAATGGGTGCAGTCCACGAATATTTATGAGTGGGCTAGAGACTATGGTATCCGACTGTACAGAAAGGGTCAATAATGAACAAATTAAAAACAAAAATCACTTCTCTGACAAAGCTGAACTCTCCGCTCGACAAACTTTCACTAGAAGCTCTACTTTGGATGATTCCGGTGCTATTTCTCCCTCTCCACCCTCTTCTCACTTACTTAGGCCAAAAGTTTTAATAGGGATGTGTTTATTTGTTAGTCAATTATAATTATAATATATTAATATTTTTTTTAGTTTCCTCCCTAGAATTCCATCAAACTTAAAAAAAAAACATCCATTAGATCCCCTTTCTAGATTAATGTGTACATATTTTGGTAGAAAAATTTCCCGGCCGAAGGCCGGTTCATTAAATATTACAGGCTCAGTATAATTCGCCAGGAAAAAAAAAGACACCTACATAGCACAAAATATTGACAATGAAATGGGGCGAAAGGTCTTAAAATCGACAAACTAATGGAGCAAAAATCTGAAAATCTTAAAACTATTGGGATTAAATATGAGGGAGGAGATCTAGAAAAACGACCCATATACTCATAATCTTTTCAAAGGATGTATTTGCTGCTCTTCCAGGGCTTGATACTAAAAGGCGGCATACGGATCAGGTGTTTTTTCTCCAGTTGTGCACAAAAACTTTTCTTCCGTACTGGCTCCCTGCCTCGGCAAACTCTTCCGTCTCGGTCTTTTCCTCTAACGTTTTCCTTTCTTGCTGGAAGTTTGTTCTCATTCAACCTGTCCTGAAGAAGGCTGAATGCTCTCAACTCTCCAACTATCATCCAATTGCTCTCATAGCTTGCAATCTTTAAAGTTTCTTAATAAGTTAATTCATACTTACTTAAGCATTTCCCTTCCCGTAACTCACTTTCTGATCGCCAGTACAGTTTCTTAAGGAACACTCTACTGGTGATCTTTCTTAGCTTACTTACTCTCGATCCTCCTCCTTTCAGGACTTTGGTGAGACCTTTTCTATCACTTTAAAATTGTCGAAAGTTTTTTATAGAATCTGGCACAAATTCCTTGTTTCCAAACTGCCATCACTCAGTTTGATATTCCTGTCTGTAGCTGTATCTTCAATTTCCTTGCTGGCTGTTCTACAGCTACGGTTGTGGACAGCCTTTGCTCACTCCGTCAACCGATCAAGTTTCTTGTTCCTCAGGGTTCTGTCCTATCTCCAGCTCTGTTATTAAGTTGTATTACTTATCTTCTCAACTGTAACTCTAGTCCTATCTAGTCATATGCCGATGACTCTACCATACACTATCAACTAGCTTTCCACAAAGACCCACCAAGCAGTTACTTGAAAAATCACGTGATGAGGCCAAAAACTCACGTGATGAGTCCATATTACACTTATCATCTGATCTATCAACTATTATTGATTGGAGCACAGATAACCTTGTTGTTTTCATGTTTCCAAAAACCCCATTTCTCCATCTATCTACCTGTCACAATCATCCACACGACTATCCCTTACTCTTCAACAAAACACAAATCAACCCTTCATCCTCTTCCAGTATTCTTGGTGTTTCATTTTCTTCTGTAATTTCATGGAAAGACCATTATTACCACTCATACTAAAAACAGCTTCGCAAAAGTTAGATGTGCTCAACCGTCTCTGTGGGTTCTTCACCCCCGCACAGCTTCTTGCTCTGTGCAGAGTCATTGTGCACATAGCATATGTATAGAGTACCGGTACTGTTCGCATGTGTAGTGATGTTCTATCCATATTGCAAATTTCGAAAGGGTAGAGTCAAATGTATTTTGTCGCATCAACTCGCCTCGTCTTACTAATTCTCTACATTATCTCACAACATGGCACAATGTTGCATCTCACTCACTCTTATACTGCTATTACAATAATCAGTGTTCTTCAGAGCTTTATCCACCCATACGGAGAGTAGGTGGCACCCGAATCTCAACACAATACCAACCCTATTCTGTCAAACTCTCTTAACACAAAAGTTAAGCGACTTTTCCAGTCTTTATTTCACTCAACAAGTAATCTCTCTCCTTCAATCTATTTTTCCCTCATCATATTACTTAAGCTGCTTCAAGCTCCATGTTTCTAGAAATTTGGACGCTAGGGTACCTTCAATGTGGCTCTCTATTACTTCTATAATGTTTTGGAAGGGACACTTGTTACAGGCATCTTTGCCTTTAGTCTATTTCATACACATAGAACTAAATCAATTACTAAATACAACCTACACTATAAACTATTATGAGCAATGAAAGTGTCCATAATAATATACACTGCATGGGCAAGAAATATTCATATATGTAATTGCTATCTGTGGTCAATATATCTATATATCTATCACTGTCTATCATTTATCTCTCTCTCTTTATCTATCTATCTGTCTATCTATTTACCTATCTAGTTTTCTTTCATTTTATCTATCTATCTATCTATCTGGCTGTGTATAAGACCGAAAGCGGAGAGATAATGTACTGGAAAATGAGGTCCAGTTTTGTCCAGGACAAGGGAAAAATAGCCTATGGAAAAAGAGATGATTTTTTTCGATGGATGGGAATGTCATAAGAACACTATGAATAACAGTCGTATCCTTTCTCTGTTACCTATTACATTCCCCCACTACCGCTCCACACTTCCCCGGCCCTGAACCTCAATCTCCAGTTCATCACTTCTCCACTTCCGGCTTCATTTTTTTCCTAAGGACCTCTCATACCCAGGCAGACATTCCCAATCTTCCCCCAATACATTTTATACTCCCTGTTGCTTTGGGATTTACACTCATATGGTCTTCAATATTTTCTGTGTTTGTGTATCATATATATATATATATATATATATATATATATATATATATATATACTGTATATATATACTGTATATACATGTGGGTGTGTATGTGTATAGCATATTGTGAACTACATATAGAGTGGCACTGCTTTTAATTATTCAATGACAGACGTAACGTACAATCCCCTGCATTGAGGGATGGCACACATTTTTGTTTTCTTTTTTGTCTATGTAGATGAGGGAGACAAAAGGCAAAACTGCCTGTGCCGAGTGCCTCCCCCAGAGTTAAAAGAGTGACAGGACCAAAATCAAAGAACGTTCGAGCCAAAATGTCTAGACACACGGAGTTTGAAACAATTTAAGTGATAGGATGAGGGAAAGATAGATTCAGGGAGAGAGTTCCAGAGCTCAGCTGTTGAATAGAAGACAAATATTGAGTAACGTTTCACTCTTGAGTGGGAGAGTTATACAGAGATTTGTACAACTATGTTGACACATAGCTAACATTTTGTTAAACATTCCCTTTAATTACATGACCGAGTCTGTTTTCCTTCAATCAATGTTTATTGTCTCAGGTTTATCATCTCATTGTGTACCGATTACTGGTAGAGGTGATTGTACAGTCGTGAGCACCAAGAGCAAGGAACCCATTATATTCAGCATCTAACGAACACAAGACAAAGCAATGTTTTACTGTATCCTAAGTACTTCAAAAAAAATCTTTAAAGGCTCAAAGGTTATTCGGGTGTTACATCTTAGTGTTAGATGCTAATATACAGTATGAATGGATACTTCTATGCACAAATAAATACATAACAGTACATAAATATTTACATATCTGTATACATATAACAATATACACTATATAGCCTATATATACATATCCCTTCCGAACCATCGCTCTCACATTCTGATACTTCCTCTCCCTTTGTGTATGATAGTTCCCGAGGGTACTATATAACACTGTCAGGCCAGCATAACCCAAGTCCCTCACCTCTACCTTCCCTTTCTGGGTCTACAGTGAGTATACTCTACCTCACACAGTATACACCAAGCCTCACACACACAGTATACCACCCAGCCTCACACACACAGTATACCACCCAGCCTCACACACACAGTCTTGCTAAGGCAGCCTCCCAGAAGCTGGGTGTGCTCAACCGCCTTAGGGGGTTCTTTTCCCCTGCACAGCTTCTTGCTCTGTACAGGGTCATAGTGCGCCCTTGTATTGAGTATTGTTCACATGTGTGGGGAGGTTCCTCTCACACTGCTCTCCTAGACAAAGTTGAAAGGAAGGCCTTTCGTATCATTAACTCCCGTCCACTCACCAACTCTCTGCAATCTCTCTCTCTCCGCCGCAATGTTGCATCTCTCTCGCTATTCTATCGCTACTATAATAATCAGTGTTCCTCAGAGCTATCCCAGTGCATACCACCTCCTTTACGTAGGGCACGTGGTACCCGTCTTGCAACTCAATCCCACCCCTACTCTGTGCAACTCTCCAACCCAAGAGTGAAACGTTACTCTCAAACTTTCTTCTACTCAACAGCTGAGCTCTGGAACTCTCTCCCAGAATCAGTCTTTCCCTCTTCCTATGACTTAAATTGCTTCAAACTCCGTGTGTCCAGGCATTTTGGCTCGAACGTCCCTTGATTTTGGCCCTGTCACTCTTTCAACTATGGGGGAGGCACTCGCTATAGGCAGTTATGCCTTTTGCCTCCCTCAATCACATAGAAAAAAGAAAAAAAACAAAAAAAGTATACACCCACCCACACACAATATACACCCAGCCACACACAGTATACACCCAGCCACACACACACAGTATACACCCAGCCACACACAGTATACACCCAGCCTCACACACACAGTATACACCCAGCCACACACAGTATACACCCAGCCTCACACACACAGTATACCACCCAGCCTCACACACACAGTATACACCGAGCCACACACAGTATACACCCAGCCTCACATAGTATACACCCAGCCACACACAGTATACACCCAGCCTCACATAGTATACACCCAGACACACACAGTATACACCCAGCCTCACAGACACAGTATACCACCCAGCCTCACACACACAGTATACACCCAGCCACACACAGTATACACCCAGCCACACACAGTATACACCCAGTCTCACACACACAGTATACACCCAGCCTCACACACACAGTATACACCCAGCCACACAAAGTATACACCCAGCCTCACACAGTATACACCCAGCCTCACACACACAGTATACACCCAGCCACACAAAGTATACACCCCGCCACACACAGTATACACCCAGCCACACACAGTATACACCCAGCCACACACACACAGTATACACCCAGCCACACACAGTATACACCCAGCCTCACACACACAGTATACACCCAGCCACACACAGTATACACCCAGCCTCACACACACAGTATACCACCCAGCCTCACACACACAGTATACACCGAGCCACACACAGTATACACCCAGCCTCACATAGTATACACCCAGCCACACACAGTATACACCCAGCCTCACATAGTATACACCCAGACACACACAGTATACACCCAGCCTCACAGGCACAGTATACCACCCAGCCTCACACACACAGTATACACCCAGCCACACACAGTATACACCCAGCCACACACAGTATACACCCAGTCTCACACACACAGTATACACCCAGCCTCACACACACAGTATACACCCAGCCACACAAAGTATACACCCAGCCTCACACAGTATACACCCAGCCTCACACACACAGTATACACCCAGCCACACAAAGTATACACCCAGCCACACACAGTATACACCAGCCTCACACACACAGTATACACCCACCCACACAAAGTATACACCCAGCCTCACACAGTATACACCCAGCCTCACACACACAGTATACACCCAGCCACACACAGTATAAACCCAGCCAATAACACTATACACCCAGCCACACACAGTATACACCCAGCCACACACAGTATACACCCAGCCACACACAGTAAGCACCCAGCCTCACACACACAGTATACACCCAGCCACACACAGTATACACCCAGCCACACACAGTATACACCCAGCCTCACACACACAGTATGCACCCAGCCACACACAGTATACACCCAGCCACACACAGTATACACCCTGTCTCACACAGTATACACCCAGCCACACACAGTATACACCCAGCCTCACACACACAGTATACACCCAGCCAAACACAGTATACACCCAGCCACACACAGTATACACCCTGCCAACACAGTATACACCCAGCCTCACACACACATTATACACCCAGCCTCACACAGTATACATCCAGCCTCGCACAGTATACACCCAGCCTCACACAGTAAAACACCCAGCCTCACACAGTAAAACACCCAGCCTCACACACACAGTATACACCCAGCCTCACACAGTAAAACACCCAGCCTCACACACACAGTATACACCCAGCCTCACACAGTATACACCCAGCCTCACACAGTATACACCCAGCCTCACACAGTATACACCCACCCTCACACAGTATACACCCACCCTCACACAGTATACACCCTGCCACACACAGTATACACCCAGCCTCACACAGTATACACCCTGCCACACACAGTATACACCCTGCCTCACACAGTATACACCCTGCCACACACAGTATACACCCAGTCTCATGCAGTATACACCCTGCCATACACAGTATACACCCAGCCTCACACAGTATACACTCAGCCTCACACAGTATACACCCAGCCACACACAGTATACACCCATCCTCACACAGAATACACCCAGCCTCACACAGTATACACCCTGCCACACACAGTATACACCTTGCTTCATACAGTATACACTCTGCCACACACAGTATACACCCAGTCTCACACAGTATACACCCTGCCACACACAGTATACACCCAGCCTCACACAGTATACACTCAGCCTCACACAGTATACGCCCAGCCACACACAGTATACACCATGCCACACACAATATACACCTTGCCTCACACAGTATACACCCTGCCTCACACAGTATACACCCAGCCACACACAGTATACACCCTGCCTCACACAGTATACACCCTGCCTCACACAGTATACACCCAGCCACACACTGTACAATCTCAAAATTTCTTCTTCAATCGAGTTGTCAACTTGTGGAATGGGCTTCCCCGAAACGTTATAGACTGCATCACCGTTGATTCATTTAAACTCCGCTTAGACAAATATCTCGCATCAAACCCGCGACTGACTGCGTTTGTAAATGAATAACTTTATTTTATCCCCCCCTCAGTTACTAACCCATCTGTCCCCTACTAACTTCCTAATCCTGCCACGGACATTAGTTCCAGAGCAGTAATTCGCTTTCCAATGTTCCCTTACCCACTCTAAACCACTGTTTGGACACTTGATCCTCAGTGTTTTGGAGGACAAGCAACCTAGAGGGTCACTAGATCTGTTGTTGCTTGATTTCCTTTGTACTCCTTTGTACTGTATACACCCTGCCTCACACAGTATACACCCTGCCACACACAGTACACACCCTTCCTCACACAGTATACAACCTGCCACACACAGTATACACCCAACCTCACACAGTATACACCCTGCCACACACAGTATACACCCTGCCTCACACAGTATACACCCTGCCTCACACAGTATACTCCCAGCCACACCCAGTATACAGCCTGCCTCACACAGTATACACCCAGCCAATCAAAGTATACACCCAGCCTCACACACACAGTATACACCTTTTGATACCTTTTGATACCTTTTGATGTGTTCGCCACTCTTCTAGCGGCACCAAGGAGCGCGACGCCCCTCGTTATGGGTGGTGCTTTGGTGCAGTAGACTGTTTGAAGCGACAGCTCGCTCCCTTGCTAGGATGGGCTCGTCTGGCACTTTTTGCAGTTCGACATCTAGGGCTCTCTTGAAGTTGTCTAACGAGATGTCCCTCATGTCTCTTACTCGCCGTGGGAGTTTGTTGAAGAGACGTGGGCCTCTGTGTGATAACCTGCCCTCTCGCAGAGAGTCCATAGCACCCCTGTTATTCATCCGGGGGATTTCGCATTCCCAGCCTCTCCCATCACTGAATTTCATGACTATCGGAGTATGTAGGTTTGGTACTAAACCCTCTGCGATTTTCCACGTGTATATTATTAGGTAGCGTTCTCTTCTACGTTCCAGTGAGTACAGATTCAGTGCTCTTAAACGCTCCCAATAGTGTAGATGTTTTATCGAACTTATATGCGAAGTGAAATTTCTTCGTACACTCTCTACGTCATTTATTTCACCTGCTTTGTATGGGGATGTTAATACGCTACAGTATTCATGCCGCGGTAGCACTAGAGATTTGAAGAGCGTTATCATAGGCAATTCACCGCTGGTTTTAAAAGTACGCAGAATCCAACCCGTTAGACGTTTCGCAGCCGTCACTTTGACCTGGTTATGCACTTTGAAACCCATACTTTCAGACATTAATACCCCAAGGTCTTTCACACTGTCTTTCCGTTCTATTATGTGGTTAGATTCTGTTAAGTAATTTGTAATTTTGTTAAAACCATTATTATCTCCGTACCGTATTAATTGGAATTTTTCCTCATTGAATTGCATGTTGTTTTCCCTGGTCCACTGGAACACTACATTCATGTCTTCCTGCAGTCGGCCCGTGTCCTCTTGTGTGTTTACTATCTTGCTTAATTTTGTGTCATCAGCAAAAGACGACACCGTACTGTGTCTGGTGTTGGTATCTATGTCGCAAATTAGTATGAGGAACAGAAGGGGCGCTAGCACTGTTCCTTGGGGCACTGAGCTTTTGACATCCGAAGGCTCAGATGTGACTTGGTTTACTGCTACTGATTGTTTTCGGTTTACGAGGATATTGTATATCCACCGTCCGATTTTCCCAGTTATACCTTTTGCTTTCAGTTTGTGGGCTATTATACCATGGTCACATTTATCAAATGCCTTAGCAAAATCGGAGTAAATGACATCCACGTTTTTCTTTTCTTCTAGCGCTTTAAGAATTTTGTCATAGTGTTCCAAAAGTTGTGAGAGACATGATCTTCCCGCTCTGAACCCATGTTGACCGGTGTTGTGTAGTTCATTTGTCTCCATGAATGTTGAAATTTTGCTTCGCAGGACTCGCTCGAAAACCAGCCTCACACAGTATACACCCAGCCTCACGCAGTATACACCCAGCCTCACACAGTATACACCCAGCCACACCCAATATACAACCAGCCACACACAGTATACACCCTGCCTCACACTGTATACACCCACCCTCACACAATATACACCCAGCCACACACAGTATACACCCAGCCTCACACACACAGTATGCACCCAGCCTCACACACACAGTATACACTCATCCTCACACAGTAAAACACCCAGCCTCACACAGTATACACCCACCCTCACACAGTATACACCCTGCCTCACACAGTATACACCCAGCCACACACAGTATACACCCCGCCACACACAGTATACACCCACCCTCACACAGTATACACCCAGCCTCACACAGTATACACTCAGCCACACACAGTATACACCCAGTCACACACAGTATACACCCAGCCACACACAGTATACACCCAGCCTCCCACAGTATACACAAACCCACACACAGTATACACCCAGCCACACACAGTATACACCTAGCCACACACAGTATACACCCAGCCTCACACAGTATACACCCTGCCTCACACAGTATACACCCAGCCTCACACAGTATACACTCAGCCTCACACAGTATACACTCAGCCTCACACAGTATACACTCAGCCTCACACAGTATACACCCAGCCTCACACAGTATACACTCAGCCTCACAGAGTATACACTCAGCCTCACACAGTATACACTCAGCCTCACACAGTATACATTCAGCCACACACAGTATACACCCAGCCTCACACAATATACGCGCAGCCTCACACAGTATACACTCAACCTCACACAGTATACACCCAGCCTCACACAGTATACACCCAGCCTCACACAGTATACACCCAGCCTCACACATACAGTAAACACTCAGCCTCACACAGTATACACTCAGCCTCACACAGTATACACCCAGCCACACACAGTATACACCCAGCCACACACAGTATACACCCAGCCAAACACAGTACACACCCAGCCACACACAGTATACACCCAGCCTCAAACACACAGTATACACCCAGCCACACACAGTATACACCCAGCCACACACAGTATACACCCAGCCTCACACAGTATACACCCAGCCACACACAGTATACACTCAGCCTCACATAATATACACCCAGCCTCACACACAGAGTATAAACCCAGCCACACACAGTATACACCCAGCCTCACACAGTATACACCCAGCCTCACACAGTATACACCCAGCCTCACACAGTATACACCCAGCCACATACAGTATACACTAAGCCTCACACAATATACACCCAGCCACACACAGTATACACCCAGCCTCACACAGTATACGCCCAGCCTCACACAGTATACACTCAGCCTCACAGAGTATACACTCAGCCTCACACAGTATACACTCACCCTCACACAGTATACATTCAGCCACACACAGTATACACCCAGCCTCACACAATATACACCCAGCCTCACACAGTATACACTCAACCTCACACAGTATACACCCAGCCTCACACAGTATACACCCAGCCTCACACAGTATACACCCAGCCTCACACATACAGTAAACACTCAGCCTCACACAGTATACACTCAGCCTCACACAGTATACACCCAGCCACACACAGTATACACCCAGCCACACACAGTATACACCCAGCCAAACACAGTATACACCCAGCCAAACACAGTATACACCCAGTCACACACACAGTATACACCCAGCCACACACAGTATACACCCAGCCTCAAACACACAGTATACACCCAGCCACACACAGTATACACCCAGCCACACACAGTATACACCCAGCCTCACACAGTATACACCCAGCCACACACAGTATACACTCAGCCTCACATAATATACACCCAGCCTCACACACAGAGTATAAACCCAGCCACACACAGTATACACCCAGCCTCACACAGTATACACTCAGCCTCACACAGTATACACCCAGCCTCACACAGTATACACCCAGCCACATACAGTATACACTCAGCCTCACACAATATACACCCAGCCACACACAGTATACACCCAGCCTCACACAGTATACACCCAGCCTCACAAAATATACACCCAGCCACACACAGTATACACCCAGCCTCACACAATATACACCCAGCCACACACAGTATACACCCAGCCTCACACAGTATACACCCAGCCTCACACAGTATACACCCAGCCTCACACAGTATACACCCAGCCTCACACACACTGTATACACTCAGCCTCACACAGTATACACCCAGCCACACACAGTATACACCCAGCCTCACACAGTATACACTCAGCCTCACACAGTATACACCCAGCGACACACAGTATACACTCAGCCTCACACAGTATATACCCAGCCACACACAGTATACCCCCAGCCTCACACAGTATACACCCAGTCACACACAGTATACACCCAGCCTCACACAGTATGCATCCAGCAACACACAATATACACCCAGCCTCACACAGTATACACTCAGCCTCACACAGTATATACCCAGCCACACACAGTATACACTCAGCCTCACACAGTATACACCCTGCCTCACACAGTATACACCCAGCCACACACAGTATACACCCTGCTTCAAACAGTATACATCCAGCCTAACAAAGTATACGCCCAGCCACACACAGAATACACCCTGCCTCACACAGTATACACCCTGCCTTACACCCTGCCTCACACAGTATACACCCAGTCTCACACAGTATACACCCAGCCACACACAGTATACACCCAGCCTCAAACACACAGTATACACCCAGCCACAGACAGTATACACCCAGCCACAGACAGTATACACCCAGCCTCACACAGTATACACCCAGCCACACACAGTATACACTCAGCCTCACACAATATACACCCAGCCTCACACACAGAGCATACACCCAGCCACACACAGTATACACCCAGTCTCAAACACACCGTATACACCCAGCCACACACAGTATACACCCAGCTACACACAGTATACACTCAGCCTCACACAGTATATACCCAGCCACACACAGTATACACTCAGCCTCACACAGTATACACCCAGCCTCACACAGTATACACCCAGCCTCACACAGTATACACCCAGCCTCACACATACAGTATACACTCAGCCTCACACAGTATACACTCAGCCTCACACAGTATACACCCAGCCACACACAGTATACACCCAGCCTCACACAGTATACACTCAGCCTCACACAGTATACACCCAGCCTCACACAGTATACACCCACCCTCACACAGTATACACCCTACCTCACACAGTATACACTCAGCCACACACAGTATACACCGAGCCACACACAGTATACACCCAGCCACACACAGTATACACCCACCCCCACACAGTATACACCCAGCCTCACACAGTATACACTCAGCCACACACAGTATACACCCAGCCACACACAGTATACACCCAGCCACACACAGTAAACACCCAGCCTCACACAGTATACACCCAGCCACACACAGTATACACCCAGCCACACACAGTATACACCCAGCCACACACAGTATACACCCAACCTCACACAGTATACACTAAGCCTCACACAGTATACACCCAGCCTCACACTGTATACACCCAACCTCACACAGTATACACCCAGCCTCACACAGTATACACCCAGCCTCACACACACAGTATATACCCAGCCTCACACAGTATACACCCTGCCTCACACAGTATACACCCAGCCTCACACAGTATACACCCAGCCACACACAGTATACACCCAGCCTCACACAGTATACACCCAGCCTCACACACACAGTATATACCCAGCCTCACACAGTATACACCCTGCCTCACACAGTATACACCCAGCCTCACACAGTATACACCCAGCCACACACAGTATACACCCAGCCTCACACAGTATATACCCAGCCTCACACAGTATACACCCTGCCTCACACAGTATACACCCAGCCACACACAGTATACACCCTGCCTCACACAGTATAGACCCTGCCTTACACCCAGCCACAGACAGTATACACCCAGCCACAGACAGTATACACCCAGCCTCACACAGTATACACCCAGCCACACACAGTATACACTCAGCCTCACACAATATACACCCAGCCTCACACACAGAGTATGCACCCAGCCACACACAGTATACACCCAGCCTCACACAATATACACTCAGCCTCTCACAGTATACACCCAGCCTCACACAGTATACACCTAGCCACACACAGCATACACTCAGCCTCACACAATATACACCCAGCTTCACACAGTATACACCCAGCCTCACACAGTAGGCACCCAGCCTCACACAGTATACACCCAGCCACACACAGTATACACCCAGCCTCACACAGTATACACTCAGCCTCACACAGTATACACCCAGCTACACACAGTATACACTCATCACCCTCACACAGTATATACCCAGCCACACACAATATACACCCAGCCTCACACAGTATACACCCAGCCACACACAGTATATAGCCAGCCTCACACAGTATGCACCAAGCCACACACAATATACACCCAGCCTCACACAGCATACACCCAGCCACACACAGTATACACCCAGTCTCACACAGTATGCACCCAGCCACACACAATATACACCCAGCCTCACACAGTATACAACCAGCCACACACAGTATACACCCTGCCTCACACAGTATACACCCAGCCTCACACTGTATACACCCAGCCACACACAGTATACACCCAGCAACACACAGTATATACTCAGCCACACACAGTATACACCCACCCTCACACAGTATACACCCATCCTCACACAGTATACACCCAGCCTCACACAGTATACACCCAGCCTCACACAGTATACACCCAGCCACACCCAGTATACACCCAGCCACACACAGTATACACCCTTCCTCACACAGTATACACCCAGCCTCACACTGTATACACCCCGCCACACACAGTATATACCCAGCCTCACACACACAGTATACCACCCAGCCTCACACACACAGTATACACCCAGCCACACATAGTATACACCCAGCCACACACAGTATACACCCAGCCTCACACACACAGTATACACCCAGCCACACAAAGTATACACCCAGCCTCACACACACAGTATACACCCAGCCACACAAAGTATACACCCATCCACACACAGTATAAGCCCAGCCACACACACTATACACCCAGCCACACACAGTATACACCCAGCCACACACAGTATACACCCAGCCACACACAGTAAGCACCCAGCCTCACACACACAGTATACACTCAGCCACACACAGTATACACCCAGCCACACACAGTATACACCCAGCCTCACACACACACTATACACCCAGCGACCACAGAGTATACACCCAGCCACACACAGTATACACCCTGCCTCACACAGTATACACCCAGCCACACACATTATACACCCAGCCAAACACAGTATATAACCAGCCTCACACACACAGTATACACCCAGCCAAACACAGTATACACCCAGCCACAAACAGTATACACCATGCCACACACAGTATACACCCAACATCACACACACAGTATACACCCAGCCTCACACAGTATACACCCATCCTCATACAGTATACAGCTAGCCTCACACAGTAAAACACCCAGCCTCACACACACAGTATACACCCAGCCTCACACAGTAAAACACCCAGCCTCACACACACAGTATACACCCAGCCTCACACAGTATACACCCAGCCTCACACAGTATACACCCAGCCTCACACAGTATACACCCACCATCACACAGTATACACACACCCTCACACAGTATACACCCTGCCACACACAGTATACACCCAGCCTCACACAGTATACACTCAGCCTCACACAGTATACACCCTGCCACACACAGTATACACCCTGCCACACACAGTATACACCCTGCCTCACACAGTATACACACTGCCACACACAGTACACACCCAGTCTCACACAGTATGCACCCTGCCACACACAGTATACACCCAGCCTCACTCAGTATACACTCAGCCTCACACAGTATACATCCAGCCACACACAGTATACACCGAGCCTCACACAGTATACACCCAGCCTCACACAGTATACACCCTGCCACACACAGTATACACCCTGCCACACACAGTATACACTCTGCCACACACAGTATACACCCAGTCTCACACAGTATACACCCTGCCACACACAGTATACCCCCAGCCTCACACAGTATACACTCAGCCTCACACAGTATACACGCAGCCACACACAGTATACACCCAGCCTCACACAGTATACAACCAGCCTCAAACAGTATACACCCTGCCACTCACAGTATACATCTTGCCTCACACAGTATACACCCTGCCTCACACAGTATACACCCAGCCACACACAGTATACACCCTGCCTCACACAGTATACACCCTGCCTCACACAGTATACACCCAGCCACACACAGTATACACCCTGCTTCACACAGTATACACCCTGCCACACACATTATACACCCTGCCTCACACAGTATACACCCTGCCACACACAGTATACACCCAACCACACACAGTATACACCCTGCCACACACAGTATACACCCTGCCTCACACAGTATACACCCTGCCTCACACAGAATGCACCCAGCCACACACAGTATACAGCCTGCCTCACACAGTATACACCCAGCCACTCACAGTATACACCGAGCCTCACACACACAGTATACACCCAGCCTCACACAGTATACACCCAGCCTCACGCAGTATACACCCAGCCTCACACACACAGTATACACCCAGACTCACACAGTATACACCCAGCCACACCCAGTATACATCCAGCCACACACAGTATACACCCTGCCTCACACAGTATACACCCAGCCAAACACAATATATGCCCAGCCACACACAGTATACACCCAGCATCACACACACAGTATGCACCCAGAATCACACACACAGTATACACCCAGCCTCACACAGTAAAACACCTAGCCTCACACAGTATACACCCACCCTCACACAGTATACACCCTGCCTCAAACAGTATACACTCAGCCACACACAGTATACACCCAGCCACGCACAGTATACACCCAGCCACACACAGTATACACCCACCTTCACTCAGTATACACCCAGCCTCACACAGTATACACTCAGCCACACACAGTATACACCCAGCCACACACAGTATACACCCAGCCACACACAGTATACACCCAGCCTCCTACAGTATACACCCTGCCACACACAGTATACACCCAGCCACACACAGTATACACCCAGCCACACACAGTATACACCCAGCCTCATAGAGTATACATCCTGCCTCACACATTATACACCCAGCCTCACACGTATACACTCAGCCTCACACAGTATACACTCAGCCTCACACAGTATACACTCAGCCTCACACAGTATACACCCAGCCTCACACAGTATACACTCAGCCTCACACAGTATACACTCAGCCTCACACAGTATACACTCAGCCTCACACAGTATACACTCAGCAACACACAGTATACACCCAGCCTCACACAGTATACACCCAGCCTCACACAGTATACACTCAGCCTCACACAGTATACACCCAACCTCACACAGTATACACCCAGCCTCACACAGTATACCCCCACCCTCACTCATACAATATACACTCAGCCTCACACAGTATACACTCAGCCTCACACAGTATACACCCCGCCACACATAGTATACACCCAGCCACACATAGTATACACCCAGCCAAACACAGTTTACACCCAGCCAAACACAGTATACACCCAGCCTCACACACACAGTATATACCCAGCCTCACACAATATACACCCTGCCTCACACAGTATACACCCAGCCTCACACAGTATACGCCCAGCCACACACAGTATACACCCCACCTCACACAGTATACACCCAGCCTCACACAGTATACACCCAGCCACACACAGTATACACCCTGCTTCACACAGTATACATCCAGCCTCACACAGTATACGCCCAGCCACACACAGTATACACCCTGCCTCACACAGTATACACCCTGCCTTACACCCTGCCTCACAGAGTATACACCCAGCCTCACACAGTATACACCCAGCCACACACAGTATACACCCAGCCTCAAACACACAGTAGACACCCAGCCACACACAGTATACACCCAGCCACACACAGTATACACCCAGCCTCACACAGTATACACCCAGCCACACACAGTATACACTCAGCCTCACACAATATACACCCAGCCTCACACACAGAGTATACACCCAGCCACACACAGTATACACCCAGCCTCTCACAGTATACACTCAGCCTTACACAGTAAACACCCAGCCTAACACAGTATACACCCAGCCACACACAGTATACACTCAGCCTCACACAATATACACCCAGCTTCACACAGTATACACCCAGCCTCACACAGTATACACCCAGCCTCACACAGTATACACCAAGCCACACACACTATACACCCAGCCTCACACAGTATACACTCAGCCTCACACATTATACACCCAGCTACACACAGTATACACTCACCCTCACACAGTATATACCCATTCACACACAGTATACACCCAGCCTCACACAGTATACACCCAGCCACACACAGTATATAGCCAGCCTCACACAGTATGCACCCAGCCACACACAATATACACCCAGCCTCACAACGTATACACCCAGCCACACACAGTATACACCCAGCCTCACACAGTATGCACCCAACCACACACAATATACACCCAGCCTCACACAATATACACCCAGCCACACACAGCATATGCCCAGCCTCACACAGTATACACCCAGCCTCACACTGTATACACCCAGCCACACACAGTATACAACCAGCCACACACAGTATATACTCAGCCACACACAGTATACACCCACCCTCACACAGTATACACCCATCCTCACACAGTATACACCCAGCCTCACACAGTATACACCCAGCCTTACACTGTATACTCCCAGCCATACCCAGTGTACACCCAGTCACACACAGTATACACCCTTCCTCACACAGTATACACCCAGCCTCACACTGTATACACCCAGCTAAACACAGTATACACCCAGCCTCACACACACAGTATACACCCTTCCTTACACAGTATACACCCTGCCTCACACAGTATACACCCAGCCTCACACAGTATACACCCAGCCACATACAGTATACAACCAGCCTCACACAGTATACACCCAGCTACACACAGTATACACCCAGTCTCACACAGTATACACCCAGCCACATACAGTATACACCCACCCTCACACAGTATACACCCAGCCTCGCACTGTATACACCCAGCCACACACAGTATACACCCACCCTCACACAGTATACACTCAGTCTCACACAGTTTACACCCACCCTCACACAGTATACACTCAGCCTCACACAGTATACACCCATCCTCAGACTGTACACACACAATCACACTCAGTATACACCCAGCCACACACAGTATACACCCAGCCTCACACAGTATACACCCAGCCTCACACAGTATACACCCAGCCACACACAGTATACACCCACCCTCACACAGTATACACCCAGCCTCACACAGTATACACCCAGCCACACACAGTATACACCCAGCCTCACACACTATACACCCATCTCACACTGTATACACCCAGCCTCACACTGTATACACCCAGCCTCACACAGTATACACCCTGCCTCACACTGTATATACACTCAGCCACACACAGTATACACCCAGCCACACACAGTATACACCCTGCCACACACAGTATACACTCAGCCACACACAGTATACACCCTGCCTCACACAGTATACTCCCAGCCTCATACACTATACACCCAGCCTCACACTTTATGCACCCAACCTCACACAGTATACACCCAGCCACACACAGTATACACCCAGCCACACACAGTATACACCCTGCCTCACACAGTATACACCCTGCCTCACACAGTATGCACCCAGCCTCACACAGTATACACTCAGCCTCACCCAGTATACACCCAGCCTCACACAGTATACACCCAGCCACACACAGTATACACTCAGCCTCACACAATATACATCCAGCTTCACACAGTATACACCCAGCCTCCCACAGTATACACCCTGCCACACCCAGTATACACCCAGCTTCACACAGTATGCACCCAGCCACACACAATATACACCCAGCCTCACACAGTATACACCCAGCCACACACATAATACACCCAGCCTCACACAGTATACACCCAGCCTCACACTGTATACACCCAGCCACACACAGTATACACCCAGCCACACCCAGTATACACCCAGCCACACACAGTTACACCCTTCCTCACACAGTATACTCCCAGCCTCACACTGTATACACCCAGCCAAACACAGTATACACCCAGCCTCACACACACAGTATACACCCTGCCTCACACAGTATACACCCTGCCTCACACATTATACACCCAGCCTCACACAGTATACACCCAGCCACATACAGTATACACCCAGCCTCACACAGTATACACCCAGCTACACACAGTATACACCCAGTCTCACACAGTATACACCCAGCCACATACAGTATACACCCACCCTAACACAGTATACACCCAGCCTCGCACTGTATACACCCAGCCACACATAGTATACAGCCACCGTCACACAGTATACAATCAGTCTCACACAGTATACACCCAGCCTCAGACTGTATACACCCAGCCACACACAGTATACAGCCAGCCACGCACAGTATACACCCAGCCTCACACAGTATACACCCAGCCTCACACAGTATACACCCAGCCTCACACAGTATACACCCAGCCACACACAGTATACACCCAGCCTCACACAGTATACACCCATCCTCACACAGTATACACCCAGCCTCACACAGTATACACCCTGCCTCACACAGTATATACACCTAGCCACACACAGTATACACCCAGCCACACACAGTATACACCCAGCCACAGACAGTATGCACTCAGCCACACACAGTATACACCCTGCCTCACACAGTATGCACCCTGCCTCACACAGTATGCACCCAGCCTTACACAGTATACACCCAGCCTCACACAGTATGCACCCAGCCTCACACAGTATACACCCAGCCACACACAGTATACACCCAGCCACACACAGTATACACCCTGCCTCACACAGTATACACCCTGCCTCACACAGTATGCACCCAGCCTCACACAGTATACACCCAGCCTCACACAGTATGCACCCAGCCTCACACAGTATACACCCAGCCACACACAGTATACACCCAGCCACACACAGTATACACCCTGCCTCACACAGTATACACCCTGCCTCACACAGTATGCACCCAGCCTCACACAGTATACACCCAGCCTCACACAGTATACACCCAGCCTCACACAGTATACACCCAGCCTCACACAGTATACACCCAGCCTCACACACACAGTATACACTCAGCCTCACACAGTATACACCCAGCCACACACAGTATACACTCAGCCTCACACAATATACACTCATCCTCACACAGTATACACCCAGCCACACACAGTATGAACTCAGCCACACACAGTATACACCCTGCCTCACACAGTATGCACCCAGCCTCACACAGTATACATCCAGCCTCACACAGTATGCATCCAGCCTCACACAGTATACACTCAGCCACACACAGTATACACCCAGCCACACACAGTATACACCCTGCCTCACACAGTATGCACCCAGCTTCACACTGTATACACCGAGGCTGACCTCATCAATAAGAGATCAAGGTGGGATCCTCTTACCTCCTCACCAGCATTAGTATTAACGTGCTTAGAGTCCTCGGATTATATGGATGTCGAGTGTATGTTGTTTTGTTACAAACTGTACTCTCCATTTAATCACCCTAAATTACTATAATTCCATTAAGCACAAGAAAAATAATAATCTAGTTGGTCTGCTGGTTTCGAATTTACAAACAAAATAGATAAATAAATAGATAAATAAAAAAGCACACCCAACTCTGCGATCTAGAATTCTGACGAAGGTCTTTATTATTTTTACCATATATATATATATATATATATATATATATATATATATATATATATATATATATATATATTTACAGTACGGTATATATACTGTATATATATATACATAGAAGCAATACTCTCATCACGATGGAAGCAGATGTGCAATATGAAGAGTAAAACCAGCGTTGTGATGATCATCTTTAATTGGAATGCGTTTCGGCTTAAACAAAAGCCATCATCAGCCTAAAAGCAAAGACAATCCTAGATGAAGACACTTGAAAAATGCATACTAGGAAGTATAGTACGAACTCGTAGTGGATACCAATAACATGTTAATTAATTGTTAAAATCATACAAATCTTGTAGTAAATTCTAAAGAAAATTATGGTGATTACAAATTGTTGTTCCGGAGTGTACAATGTGGGAAGCGAGTAATATGTGAGTTTAGAGAGTTATGAAAACAAGTAACATTTAGTAATAAATGCATAATGTATGGAGAGCTAACAGTACGCAAAATATGTAGTATATTATCCTAAGCTACTTGGGGGGTATGTACATTTATTGAAGACTGCAAGTACTAACCAGTTAAAACTTAAAAGCACAGCAAGGGTGTAAAGAATTCATGTGACCCCAGGCTAGGCCTAGCCTTGGGTCACATGTATTCTGTACACCCTTGCAAGCTGTATAACTCCAAGCAACACAGCAACAATGAGAATGTAATTTTGAGTATATATATTATTAGATACATGTTATGTAGATATTAAATTGTAAAGTTGCACTAAAACTGGACATTTACATGAATTATGTTCTTATGTTATACTTTTGACGTCTACTGTAGGGATATTTTGTCCCATCTTATTTGACGTTGGCAACTCCCGAATCTCACAACAACAATGGCGGGGGTATAGGAGGCTTGCCAGTGAACCTCCTCATAATGACGACAATTTCACGATGATCTGGCCTTTACAGTAGCCACTACTTATGTCTATTGAACTCTGTCATGTTTAGAGAGTCTCTGGATAACGTTGAAATAATTATTAATAGCGTTATTAGAACAAGGTAGGGCTTATTACGAATTAATAGGGACCCTCCCATTTTCTTTTGCGATCGTGCTGCCATCTCTCGAACGCGCGGATCACTATTTTCAGATTTGTGACGTTCCACTTTCAACTTTATCTATCTTTACCAAGAAGTATCTAATAATGAGAAGTGACTCTGCTTTGGGTTGTAGGCCCCTGATACTTACCCCATCTAACGACAAGCACCCCCCATAGAGAACGGTTAATTTCGAACAGTAACTATACAGTTTATACCCCTCATTAGAGAATGTACCGTTCTTTAGAAAACGGTTATATTCTAGCTATAACTATATAGTTTCTAATATCTATAGGCTACCGCTTGCAGTACTCAAATTACTTATTTTTTCACAATTCATAATAGCTCTTATAGGCCTATACTCTAAATAGTAGGCTACTGTACAAGTCACTCTTGATGTTTTAATTGTGATCCCCATTTGTTTCATTATCATTATTGTCCTACCTCAGTCCATATAATACAAACATTAAATATATTGTGCTACATTCCACGTATACAATCTAGTATTTGTGAAGCAACCTTACCTTTTTTCTGTATAAAATAATTGATCAAATATAATACCTTCATTATATGTGTAGGTTACTCAACATCTATATCTAGGCGGGTGCCCAACCCCAAAAAGGGGTTGAAATAGGGGAGCTATCTCCCCCCGCCAAAGGCGGCTTTCTAGGGCCTTTCCTAGCTGATGCCGAGAGGATTGGGTTCTAGTCATGTGGTGATGGGCTGGTCTATCAGAGTGAGAGCTGAGCAATCTCTGCCATACCCATAGCTTACTCTGACTGTTCCTTTAACTTATTTATTTTCTAGATCTCAAGTGATGGTGTCTCTTCCGTGGATTGACCTCCCAATCTACCAAGATTGGAAGCCAAAGCGTCACATTTTTCCCTTGCCCCTCAACTTTCTCTTCATAATTGCTGAGGGGCACAGGGCCCTGGGTGGGGCTTTGGTTTCCCGGGCGTTTCCGCACCCTCCTCAGCTCCCCGCCATGGAGTGGCTTCGGTCACCCAGGCTTTATTGTGGTCGGCAGGGAGGGTTCTGTAGGGGCGCTCGGTTATGGCCTTGGAATTGCTCGGGGCCTTGGGGTTGTTCGGCCAGGCAGCTTGGGGAACAACAACAACAACAACAACATCTATATCTTGTATTGGTTTTGTTCCTTACATTTAAATTATTTTCAGTACCTGTATGAATTTCAGCCATATGTTCCCCATAGTGTTCATACGTTTACTGAAAAGTAAATAAACAAACAAACACACTGTAAATCATACAAGTCCTCATATTACTTGCACTGCTTAATTGGTGAGGAGTAAATATAGACATACCGGTACGCAATTATCTCTCACGAAGGAATATGCGAGACAACCACATCAATCATCGAAGTGACTGTAATTTATGTTTCTGCAGCTCTACCCATACACGTCATACACTAATAAATACACATCCCTTCAGCAACATTACCAAAAGGGTGGAACACATCTTCATGTTGTACGTGTTTATAAATATATTTTCTCTCGATGTTACGTGTTTACTATTCAGGTCGAATACTGCAGCACAATACAATGTTAGGGGAATTTCTCCACTACCGTGTATTGCTTTTCTGTGTATTCATGAATAATATTATATGAGCAAGTATCCTAATTCCAACCTCACACTCCATAAAAACTAAGAACATAAAATTGAGGGTATGTCTTACATTAAAAATAACCGATCAGGTGAATGGCATATAATACAACGTGAGTAGATTACGCTATGTATTTATACTATTTAAAACATCTGTAAATTGTGGAGCATCAGACGTCATACGGCCAACCCCGCTATACTGGTCATCTTAAAAGTGCCTGCTTCACACAACACGGGAATGTTCGGCTGATCAGGTGTTTTCGTCTTCAGTTTGATGTCAAGGTTCTTGAGCCATAACAAACATCTGTAATGATACAAATGCCAGCATTCATGGGTCAGCTATTTACCGAGATGACGTCTCTGGAATATGTATTCAGTCAGCCATGACTATACGCTCGTATGTGAGTATACTATATACTGTAAACTCGTAGATACACCCTACTTATGACTAAGCACTTCACCTTGCCTTTGGGAAAGAAGTTAAATATGAATTTCTTTTGCTTCCTCTTGTATTTTCCACAAACAACACAGCTGTGACCGTGTTGTTTTGGTGCCATGTTTGTATCTGCCGCCATGCCATCTGGCAGCTCCCAGTGACATTGTAATAAGTGCAGACGATATACCACCAATGGCAGAGCCATCTTCAGGGGTGCTTGCTCAAGACTAGGGATCAATTGGGAGCTCGTTTAAGACCTTTCTCCTTATTAGATTCTTCTTGATCTTTACTCTATGGTTTTCAGTTCTTGCTAGGAGTCAGTGGGAGCAGGGTCTGGCTATTATGGAGTCTCTATTCACTTACCTTCATAAGCCCGAGATCGGTACCCACGAGTCTTCAGCACAGCTGTTGTGTGTTTTGGTAATAATGTGGGTGATCTGTGTTTTCCTTTATATTCTCCTTTAATTTTAAGTTTATCTTGTTATTTTTAATTAAACTGAAATGTATCCCCCTCATATCTACTTCATTTAGGATCTCTTGTTTTCCCCATATATTCATACAATTTCGAACTTTATACTTTTTTTTTTTTTGTGTGTGTGTGTCTCTAATAATTCCACGCAACCTTGTATCAATTACTGATACTTTGATTTTACATTGATTCAATTCGTTCATATGTTTAACGTATTTACACCAGTCTCGTTGACATGATTAATTTTAGTTGAATTTTAGACTTTATGATCTCATATACCACGAGGTATCATTATAATTTAATTACAATAATAATTAGCTCAATTCACGTCAACTTTGTATAATATTTGGCAATTTAACATCTCCACATTCAATATGTATATCGTAAATATCTCTTAGTTATTTTAGATAAGTAAATCTACATGTATTATATTTTAGAATAAATGTTCTGTTCCATATTAGGCTCTGATGATGATACGAGGATAGTATCAAAACGTTATAAATCAATCAAGATTTAGTTCCTTTCACTGGTGTTTATCTTCATAGATATAAGTCATATATATATATATATATATACTGTATATATATAATCACCGTTGACCTATATCTATTTATTTATTTATTTATATGTTTTACATAATCTGTCCCTTGGTACTCCAGATATATCGATATATGATAAGCATAGTGAGATTCTGTAGTAGCTTAGGTAATGTTAACAATCATATTTTGACCATTGACCTTTGACCTTTCATAATAGGAATATTTATCTAAACTTTGGTCAGTATAAAACCAATATTAGCAATATCTAGCATTTTCAATTTGGTGTAATTCGAATGAAAACTTATTGCTAAGAAATAGTGTCCAAACAAAAACCATATATTTAGACAATCGTATGAAATACTGGACAATATATACGAGCCGCACCACAGCTAGCAGTGCAATCTTAATGGGTGATGGCAAAGTAGCATAAAGATTAAGAATTGTTCGCATAGGTTTAAACTTCCGGAAATTAATGGGTAATAAATACGATGATTTTCTATGTTAAGTTACGTCCGCCGGCCGTACTCATGTTATTGTTTTGAACCTCTCGAGGCCACTCATTGTCGGAGTAAGGTATGTCCCATAGTATACTGTTTTTAGCACTGTTACCCAGCCAGCAGGGGTGTTGGGGCGTCAGGCCCCACCCATACTACTAGGATAGGTTAGGTAAGGTTGTTAGGTTAGGCTAATGTCTTCTCAAAGTTGACTATTTTTATAACATAGGCTATTACTCACTTCACCGGGTCCACCTCAACTGGATTTGTACCGTTAGCAGTTTTACTCAACCAGCAGGGGTGTGGGGGCGGCAGCCCCCACCCATAATGCTAGGATAGGTTAGGTAAGGTTGATAGGTTAGGTTTATGTCTCCTCAAATTTGACTATTTTTGTAACATAGTCTATTATCCTACCCACATCACCCCGTGAAATCCGAGCCAACTTTCGTCAAAAGTTGGCTCGGGTTTTCTGAGTCTCGAAAATGCACAAACCTGAGCCAACTTTTATTTACAAATGCAATATATTCGCTTTAAACGCTTTTTACCCCTTAATTTCCCTATTCTACATAGCCCTTCCCAATATCGGAGGCCGTGTATTTAGATTCTTGGATAATGGGTAAATACTAATTTCCATGAAATAATTTTATAATAGAAAGCTTATAAACCTTAAAAATAACAAATCCAAAAACAAAACACTCTGAAGATAACTGTGGTGCGTCTCGTAAATATTGACCGAAATACTAGTACAAATCTTATTTTGACCTTTGACCTTGACCTTTGTCCATAAAATTTGGAATTCTTATTCAAAATTTGGACAGCTTGGCACAAATGTTAGCATTAACCCGGGAACGGCGAGGAGACTCTTAAGAGTTTTTGGTGGTGAAAGGCGACAGGACTCAAGATCCAAGGCCTAAGAAAAGCCTTTTAAAAGACCCCAGCAGCACTCAAAACAAAGGAATATATGATTAAGTGAGACAATTTCCCTCCATACATCCTATCACTCCTCCAAATGCGTCAAAACCCCCTCCTTCCCCCCTTCCCCCCTCCTTCAATTATCACCTATTATCCTCTTATTCCCTTGTTTATCGGTTTATTTATCGTGCCAATATCTCCAACCCGGTTCCAAGGTCGTCTACTGCGTATATAGAGAGCGTGGGAAGAGAAAG
This sequence comes from Paralithodes platypus, assembly GCA_032716605.1. Lineage (NCBI taxonomy): Eukaryota > Metazoa > Arthropoda > Malacostraca > Decapoda > Lithodidae > Paralithodes > Paralithodes platypus. The sequence continues at coordinate 126,574,972 of CM064487.1, forward strand.
AAAAAGAGAGAGAGACTTCAGTCTGCCTTCAGGCTTCGAAGAGAGAGGATATACGTCTCGTCTCGTTTGTCTCTCACCGCATGACTGGAGGGTCAGCAATAATTAGTCTTTTACACCCCCCCCAAATACTATTCCCACTTGTTTTATTGCTGTTACATGTTAATATCTTCATATTAAATGTAAAATAGGTGCATATGAATAAGTAATAATGAATATTATGGTAAAATTATAATTTTAGGCGGGAATGAAGCAAAATATCCTCGCTTGGCGGGAGGGTTTGAACTACCAATAGCGTGCCGCTCTCGGGTTAACTAGCGTTATTAATATGGTGTAATGTGTATAAAAAAAAAAACATATGCTGTGACCTTGACCTTTGCAGGTAAGTCCTAAATATTGACAAAGAAATTTGGCAAATGGTCTTAGAATCACCAACCTAATGGGAAGAACTTCCTAAATTCCCTAACTAAAGGGGCTAAGCATGAGGGAGTGATGGGCCCAGAAGAAAAAAAACATTAAGTGAAGTCCTCCCCCTAATTACTCATTGAAATATCTTCCATTACATAGTCGCACCTAGAACAAGCAACCTTAGTATGAGAGAGAGAGAGAAAGAGAGAGAGAGAGACTTTACGGAATATATTCAGTCAAATATAATATACCAGTGCAAGACAGAAAAACACAAAATATTATAGATAAAAGGCTACAAAGCAAAAGAGATAAGCAAAAAGAAAACGAATGTACGAAACAGGAAATTAAAAAAATAACAAAAGCGAATGGAGCAAGGAACACTAAGACAGAAGGAAGCGGAAAGGGGATATTGGATGCAAAGCGAAAGAACAAAGTGGAAAGTGAATGTGACAACACATTATTGTTAGAGATAACACGAAAAGAACAGGAAATGCATCAAAATATGTGTAAGATCATATTTAATTAAAGCTTATCCTAAGAGGGTGCATAGCCTGCGGGCTTACAATACTTTGTGATAGCTCAGAGCAACATAGCAGGAATACAGTTTTTGGTGTGAGGAAACTAATGTATTAACCATTATCCTTTAACTTCCTTTCGTAAGTGTTTGACAAGTCGTATGAGAATGACAGAGAGACAGAGGCACTGAGATGTTCAGGTATGTATATTGTTATATTATATTTTGGGAGAACAAGGTCAGATTAACTTACATGGACCAAGGGGGCGCACCCTCTTCCCTTCATCGGGGGTCATGCTGACATTTGTATACTGTACATACTGTAATACCTTTATTAGAATCTGTAGTAGATATGTAAAATATGATGTGATCTGTTCTGTAATTGTGTCCATTTCTCCTAGAAACTTTACAGACATATAAGTGACATGTGGCTGAAATAATTAGTCGGTAATAATAAGTTTTTGCGAGATTAATTTGTACGGGAAAATATTTCGGGCGAATAAAACCTTCGTGCTAAAATAATTATAATGTGGGCAAACATTAAAAGTTGTCCAGAGTATCTTATAGGTGAAGTAGAGTTAAGGAAGATTGTCTGCTGCTTATAGAGAGGTTTAAAAAAAACAAATCTACGCTACCTTCTCCCTCATTGTTTTGACATTTTAAGACGTTCACCCCATTAGTATGGTGATTTTAAGACCTTTTGCCCCATTTTGTTGTCAATATTAATTAGATCTTTCGTGCCATTTAGATTTAGATTTGTCTCCTGGCAAGCGATAGCGAGCCTGTTTTTAGGAGGAATCGGCCGGGACACTTTTGTAGCGACAAATGTACAATGAACGACACAAGTCGTGTCGTGAATATTTCTAAAGACATCCTCAGAGCTCTCTCGGTGTATATTACCTCCCTTACATAGGGTATGTGTACCCGTCTTGCAACACAATCCCACCCCTACTCTGTGCAACTCTCCAACCCAAGAGTGAAACGATACTCCCAATCTTTCTTCCATTCAACAGCTGAGCTCTGGAAATTTCAACCCTGAATCCATCTTTCCCTCATGCTATGACTTAAATTGTTTCAAACTCCGTGTGTCCAGGTATTTTGGCCCGAATATTCCTTGATTTTGGCCCTGTCACTCTTTCAAAACTCGGGGATGCACTCGTTACCGACAGTATTGCCTTTTGTCTCCCTCATCTACATAGAAAGAAAAACTAGGGCACTTATCGGGGTCAGCTTCGGTCATCAACACTTTGGGGCAATTTGGTCTTGGAATCGGTAACCAGGGTGAATGTTGCCTAGATAATTTCAGGTGGACTAATATCATATAGCAATTGAAAGTAGTGTGAATGTTGCTTAGATCATTTCAGGTGGCCTAATATATTATAATTATTTAAATCAAAAGATGCCAAGCCAGGGTATACGAAAAAGGGCAAACTAAGCATTCTTGCAACATCCTCTTTTTAGACAGAGAAGGGGAAGGTCAAACCAACAAGAATTATAGACACCGGGTCACGTTATCACTTTATTAAGACTAAAGATAAGTCGTGTTAGGTGGCCAAAGTTTTATCAAACTTTGTTAGAAAATGTTAGACTAGAATTGTCCAACTCATTATGACTCTCTCTTTTTTAAAGAAAATAAAGTTCAAGGTAACGAACACAATTAGACACAATTATATTCTCCTGTCTTGTTTTGTGTTTTTGTTTATTCCCCGGGGCATCGGTATCGATTACTTTGGTGAACTACTACATTACTGTAATTGATTGAATTATGTTATAACTTCAATTTAGAGATAGCCATACCAAAATTGCCGAATTAATTGTTCGGCCAAAGCTGAGGTCGTGCTACAACCCCTCCTGCTCTCTTAGCCAACAACAGGGCCAGAAGGGAGAACAGCCAGAGAGTTGAACAAGTGAGGGCGAGGAAGGGGCTGTAGGAAGTAGGGCGGGGAAGGGGCGGGAAGTAAGGAAGGAAGTAAGGCAAGAAATACTGAAGAAAGTAAATCAGGAAGTAGGGCAGGAAGTAAGGAAGAAAGTAAAGCAGGAAGTAGGGCAGGAAGTAAGGAAGGAAGTAAGGCAGGAAGTAAGGCAAGAAGTATGGAAGGAAGTACGGCAGGAGGTAGGGGAGGAAGTAGGTAAGGAAGTGAGACAGGAAGTAGAGCAGGAAGTAAGGCAGGACGTATGGCAGGAAGTAAGGCAGGAAGTAGGGAAGGAATTAAGGAAGGACGTAGGGAAGGAAGTAAGGCAGGAAGTAAGGAAAGAAGTAATGCAGAAAGTAGGGAAGGAAGTAAAGCAGGAAGTAGGGAAGGAAGTAAGGCAGGAAGTAAGGCGGAAAGTAAGGAAGGAAGTAAGGCAGAAAGTAGGAAAAGAAGTAAGGCAGGAAGTAGGAAGGAAGTAAGGAAGGAAGTAGGGAAGGAAGTAAGGCAGGAAGTAGGGAAGGAAGTAAGGCAGGAAGTAAGGAAGGACGTAAAGCGGGAATTAAGGCAGGAAATAAGAAAGAAAATAAGGCAGGAAGTAGGTAAGGAAGTTAAGAAGGAAGGAAGTAGGGAGGGGAAACAGGGTGAGGAAAGGGCTTTTGGAAGTAGGGAAGGAGAGGCACAAGCTGGGATGGTTATATAGTGAGGAATATTATTTACTTGTTTCATATTTATGAAACATTTATTATTATAACTATTATTATTATTAATTTCTTCCCTAGACCTACAGTACATCATGTTTAATTAATATAATAAAGCCCAATACCCCCCTACGGGATAAATGTGTGGATTTTCCGGTAAAATAACTACCTTCCCAAAATCGACACCTAATTAGCACGAATGGTCTTGATATTGACAAAGACAAGGGGCGAAAGGTCTTAAAATCGCCAAACTAATAGGGCGAGCGTCTTAAATTTTCAAACCTAATAGGATTAGAAATTAGGGAGAAGGGGGTCCAGAAAAATCTCCCCAAAAAAGCTTGAATTTAGAGGTTGGCCGGAGTTGAGAAAGTGAGAGCAGAGAAGGGGCAGGAAGTAGGGAAGGAGAAGCACAAGTTGAGATGGTCGTGGTGAGGAGCGGTGTGGTCATAAGGGCGAGGCATTCTAACTTTGGTAACTACGATGCCTGGGACAACATTGGCATAGCTACAATATCCTGGTAAACATACACAATGTTTGAGTTTTGTGTTCACTCCTAGTGCAAAAAGTTAGCAATCCGAATACGAAAGGGTGTACAGGTAATATACACGATTCTAGTGGCATGTTGTGTATGAAGTAATCTATCAATAGCAATGTAGTTTATAATGAAATAGATCAATAACTACCCTTCAGATAAGAGTGACAGACGTGTTTTATTCTGCAAAGCAGAAAGAAAATATAAACTTATTTAATTTCGCTCTTCCAAATCCTGTATACCTTGTTTCTCTTTCATAGCAACATTGAACTTAAGGACACATATAAACTGTACAGTACAATATACACCGTACACAAAATTTAATATCTCTATTCTGACTTCACCCACCACTGTTGCAAATATAGTGTTGATAATTTGGAGATTATGCGGTTATGATGATGTGTGTCTCCTGTCATCACTCATAAGATCAAATACAATAATATTTACAGTACAATATGTAGTATGTACAGTTACGATCCATAATATCTTTACCCCCCTCGGCTCAAGGTAAGTTGAAGCCAGGATTAAAGATGCATGAGGCAAGCGGACACGGCCACTTAATAATGAGACGCTAAGTCACCTGCACCACAACTCGAGAGCAGTTATGAAGCAGTATTTAAGCCATTGCTATAACGTGTTACGTTGCTATCATTTCATTGCCAATGCTATAAATACATTTCAAGGACACTACAAAAAAGAAAACGAGTTGTTACTATTGTATTAAGTATTACAAGTATTGGTACTGGCAGTAATATTATAATAGTATTGTTATGAACGATTTAAATTAGTTCAGTGTTTCGTGAGTATTTTAAACACCCAAGACAAACTATTTCGCACAAGAAACGGGTTCACAATACTGTATGTATGGGGAACCCATACTGTAAGCATTCAAAGAACGCATGAAGTGGTAAGAATGTATTTCCTAATTTGTTGCATTTATTGATAATATAACCAGTCAAACTCCATGACTGTGTTTATGTGGTAGGCGGCAGTGACAATATTTGTGTTCATATGTGTGAAGCACTGCTTTTCATCATCTTGAACCATGTTCTCACTCCTTCACTAACCGTGTCCGTTCACCTGAAGTTTCGTCAACCCTGGCCTCGACTTCCTTAGAGCCAAGGAGGTAAAGAAATTTGGGATTGTGACTGTACAGTCAAAATTAACAATTCGCCCGATTTTGTTTCTCACAAACTGTGTAATGTTATATCACTATCCCACATATCTTTGACAGCCCTCGTGTGTTTCTAATAACCCATGACCAGTACTTTTAGTTTCATGTCGTAGTAAAGTCAAATTAATGTCCTTTTTATATATAATTACAAGTACCATCGCTTAGAGTAGTTGTTCACCATACTATGTAAACTAGGGTTACCCAAAAATATAAAAATATATTAGTACAAAAAATATGAAAAATCTTTAAACAAGGTAGTTGTTCGTTTGTGTAATGTACAGTAAAGACAGTCTTAGTTGTGCTGATTATTCATCGAAGCATGTTTAACTTCTATGCCGGATAAAATTGCAGTATTGATTTTGGTTGTATAGCATCATCAAGTTTAAACCTAATATTTTTGCATGGGGAAAATTGGGAAGCACTCCCTGACAGTCATTGTATAGTAATGGCTGTTGGTCCACATATCTAGCGACATCCCTTCTCTTAGGCACTTATACGACACACACGCAGTAGGATGCGTGGGGCATATTCTTGCTGTCCTCCATCGTAGTTGAAGGCCCCCTTACCCCCTGGGGGTAAAGAAGAAACGTTTCATCGTACACAGAAAGCGTATCATAGTGGATAATATACTACCGTTGATGCTAATGAGTACAGTAATCAGCTAAGTTATTCATTTCAATCATAGGACTCTTATCTTCACTTTATTGTGGATATCATTGTCCGATTTATCTTAGCTTAGGAAAGATATGTTTGAGTTAAAAGGGTAAAGACTGTCTCAATTAACCCTCTGACTTTTATACTCTTCCTAATCTGAACAAAAAAAATGCCAAATAATAGCCAGAAAAGAAAATGATATGTATGACCAAATAGTGACAAGATATTAAACTTCGTCGGCATGTGGGGTGTGTGTAATATTGCTTCCGGCTGAGAGCCGAGTCACACATCACATAAATAACTTCACCTTCAGGTCCCTTCGTGGAGAAATTAATTGTATTGTATGTGTGTGTGTGTTTGTGTGTGTGTGTGTGTGTGTGTGTGTAAATACATAATATACAAATACAATAATACATAATAGGTTTATTTCAAACCGGCAGCCAATGAAGCTAAAAATACACAGAACACAGTCTTAACCTACAGTAGATCTTATCTTAAGGGAACAACAGACTGATCCTGGCTGTTAACGAAAACGCCTACATACCCCCAAGGGAGTTGGACGTAGGCAGGAGACTTTGTAGTTCCCCCGAGACCAGACCTAGCCTTCAAGGCCAGGGAAAGTATTTGAGAGATCTTCCCCTGCCGGTGCGTGGGATCGAACTCCGACACCAGAGCTAGAGCTCCCAATACAGTCATTAAGCGCGCTCGGCCACCGTGACCGTAAAGAGAGAGATATATATATTTTTTTTTTATTTATTTTATTTTTTTTTTGCACCAAATATATTTTACAATATAGCATACTGTACCAAAAACTGGTTCACATGACTTAATATCTATATACAGTAGTTACAATAACTAAGACATTATTATAAATGGCAATTTCCAGTGATTAGGCGACAATAATGAGCGCTTAGGTATATTCACGCTAAGTTTATGCAATAAGATCATTGTTTAGTTTATACATATCCTACAATAATAGTACACTGTATAAATCTAAAATATACTACTGCTATTGTTAGAGTTTACGGTATATATATGTTTATCTGTGTATGTTCTTGATACGGTTAGGAAATTATGTTACTATTGAATGGATATTTTATTTATAATGTCTTTGTTTAGGGTAAGGTTTGAAAAGACAAAGACTCGGTGGTATTGTTAGTAGTAATGTTAGTGGTAATGTTAGTGGTAATGTTATAAGTAATGTTAGTAGTAATGTTAGTAGTAATGTTAGTGGTAATGTTGGTAGTAATGTTAGTGGTAATGTTATTAGTAATGTTAGTGGTAATGTTGGTAGTAATGTTAGTGGTAATGTTATTAGTAATGTTAGTAGTAATGTTGGTAGTAATGTTAGTGGTAATGTTATTAGTAATGTTAGTAGTAATGTTGGTAGTAATGTTAGTGGTAATGTTATTAGTAATGTTAGTAGTAATGTTGGTAGTAATGTTAGTAGTAATGTTGGTAGTAATGTTAGTGGTAATGTTATTAGTAATGTTAGTAGTAATGTTGGTAGTAATGTTAGTGGTAATGTTATAAGTAATGTTAGTAGTAATGTTAGTAGTAATGTTAGTGGTAATGTTGGTAGTAATGTTAGTGGTAATGTTATAAGTAATGTTAGTAGTAATGTTAGTAGTAATGTTAGTGGTAATGTTGGTAGTAATGTTAGTAGTAATGTTAGTAGTAATGTTAGTGGTAATGTTGGTAGTAATGTTAGTGGTAATGTTAGTAGTAACGTTAGTGGTAATGTTAATAGTAATGTTTGTGGTAATGTTAATAGTAACGTTAGTGGTAATGTTAATAGTAATGTTTGTGGTAATGTTAGTAGTAACGTTAGTGGTAATGTTTGTGGTAATGTTAGTAGTAATGTTAATAGTAAAGTTTGTGGTAATGTTAGTGGTAATGTTAGTAGTAATGTTAGTGGTAATGTTTGTGGTAATGTTAGTAGTAATGTTAGTAATATTGTTAGGTCTATAATTCTTGGGTTAGTTATTTTGGCAGTACTCTTAAATATGCTCCTCACATTTCGTGTCTATCATTTTGTTCTGAAAATATTTAGAACTTGCCTGTAATGCAAATGAAGAAATTAGGTTTACATTCGTTAGAGAGACGCAGAGTTAGAGGGGATATGATAGAGGTGTTCAAGTGGGTTAGTGGGATTAACAAAGGGGACATGACAAATGTACTAAAGCTCAGTGATAGCGAAAGAACTCGTACCAATGGTTTCAAATTAGATCAATTTCGTTTCAGAAAAGATATAGGCAAATATTGGTTTGGTAACAGAGTTGTAGATGGGTGGAATGGACTACCAAGTGCTATAGTGGGATCTAAAACTGTAGGGAGCTTTAAGATAAAATTGGATAAGCATATGGACGAGAAGGGTTGGGTGTGAAGGGGGATCAGCCGGGTTGGGCCAATCAGCGCTCTGCAGACCCCCATAATCCTGCGTTAATCTCTAACCGTTTTGGTAAGATGATCCTCAGGGTATTAGAGTGTTGAGCCTATAATTGGGCTTTGTAATTGATTTGGGGTTGTGTGGGACAGGGATCTGCCTTGCTTAGGCCAATCGGCTTTCTGCAGACTCCCATTTTCTTATGTTCTTATGTTCTTAATGCGTTTCATGAATTAATTTCAGTAGAGAAGTGTAATTTCCTTAAATATTCAACTAAGTATTGCGAATAATATGTAGTGAGTAGCATTTGTGTATTTGAAAGTAAAACATACTAAAATCTCATCTAAGCCCTTTGAGTATGCTGTGGCGTAAGCTTTATTTTTTTCTGGTTGCCATTAGAAGATTTTACATAATATAGAAGGGATTTGAGGATATAACAGGGAAAATCGAGATGTTGTTTTTCTTGTTCTTCCTACTACTCCTTAAGGTGTATTAAATGTTCTACTATTAGCAAACTGTAACATTTAAAAATATGTCGTGATACTAAACGGCTTACTCGCACCCTAACCACATACAATGTCTTACCAAAAGTAATACATATTCAAAGGCGTGTTTTTGTCTGAATCCCCTTCTCCTTTATGTTTAGCCCCATTACTTTTCACATTATAAGACATTCACCTAATTAGTTTGGCTATTTTAAGACTGTTCATCCCATTGTCTTGACAAAATTTAAAACCCATCAAGATTTCTCAGTTTTCTTGATAATTTTGTAGTGAGATTTGGTGATAATTATAACAACCTGGTCTTAATATGATGCAGAGACATAGTAGTTTCATATTTTACCAATAAGTATCGACGAATCAATAGCCAAGGGATTCAATTTGCCGTTAGTTGAAATAGAACCGACAATAGACTTTCCATTGTTAATTTTGGATAATCAACAGTTTTCCGGCAACTTTTCTGGGATCGGAAACCAGATTGAAGACAGATTTAGTTAGTTGACTGAACATATTTAAGGGAAGATTTGTGCTTAATTATCTGTATTAATTATTTGTCGTTGCCTCCCTAGCCCTCCATCAATCTTAAATACAAACCTCCGAGACCCCCTCCCCCCTTCGAGATAAATTTGTGCATTTTTTCGGTAGAAAAATGGCCGGGCCGAAGAATGATTCCTCCAGAATTGCAGGATCGCTATCGCTCGCCTGGAAAAAACAACATCTAAATGGGTCGAAAGGTCTTAAAATCGCCAAACTAATGGAGCGAATGTCTTAAAACACCAAAACCAATGGGCTAAACTTGAAGGAGAATGGGGTCTATAGATAACCCACCTTAGACGTTTACCTCATAAGCTAATTAACACACCTTAGTTGACGATAACAAATTGAGGTAAGAAATTGATCGTGTAAAAACAGCTTTAGTATTAATCCAGAACATATTGCAATATTTTTTGCTCTGAAAATTAAGGTCGCCGCTGAATGAAGCCCGCTCTAGTATTGGAAAGAATGTTTAATATTTCTACTTGAACTTACACACACAACAAATAAAATACAAAATAAAGAATATATATAAATACTGGATATGTCATACGAATCCCATTATCATTCAGACAATTTTTTTAGTATTGTTATTTGTTTTTTTAATGATGTTAATGCGGCAGAAAGCGAGGTACAGTTCCGAATCCAGAAAAATAAACTATAAACTATTTGTCTTGCATTAGGTTTCTGGACATTGCACATTTAATAACGATTCAAATTTGTGTCAGCTATACACAAAATTAGAAACATTTTTGTCAAGTTATTTTTTTTTTTTTTTTTTAAGTATAACATGACTTGTATTTTTGTTAATGTTTAATAATCTGTGATACAATGGATAGCTCACTCTATCTGTTCAATTCTTTCTTGTCCAACTTCTTCCTTCCACTGCTTCATTTTAAGGGGGCCCACCTCGGTTTTTTATTCTCTCTCTCTCTCCCTCTCTCGGCCCTATTCGGCCCTATTCGGCCCTATTCAGCCTACTATTTTAAGACGTTTATCCCCATCCAAGTGTCGATTTTTTCCTGGCGAGCGTTAGCGAGCCAGCATATATATAAACATATTTTTGACAGCAGACTAAATTTGTTCATTTTTCGATAGAAAAATTTCTCCGGCAAAGCCGGATATCTCCATACAATGATAGCTCGCTGTCGCTGGCCAGGAAGATATCGACACCTGGATGGGGATAAGCATCTTACAACAATAGGCTGAATGGGGCTGAATGGATACAAGCCAGAGAAAAGAGAAAAGGAGAAAAAAAAAGCAGGTCACCCTCCTTAAACCGGGAAGCGGGGAGCTATGGTATTTGAAACGTCTCACCAGGCGAAGGTATTTTGGTTAATTCCTGACAAAAATCGTCATATTTACCATAAATATCATTAAACGTATCCATATGCATCTAGTTTACGTTTAATGTGAAGATATTAACATTTAAGAGCAATAAAAGAAGTGGAATAACATTTGGGTGGTGAAAAAGACGTATTATTGCTGCCCGGCCGTATCATAAGGCGAGAGCCGGGGCGGCGTTTAACCTCCCTCTCCGAGCTCCAAAGCGGCACTGACTCCTTGCAAGGATCTCTAGCTGCCTCGCCCGTGTTAACGAGACCACGTAAGGGAAATTCGTGCGGAAAATTACCCGACAAAAGGGAGAATAAGAGGAAAAATAGCTGATAATTGAGGAGGAGGGAAAAGGAGGGGAAGGAAGGGGGCCGGGACATATATGTAGGAGTGGTAGCAAGTAATGGAGGGGTATTATCTTACCTAATCACAGATTGCTTTGTTTTGAGCGCCAGTGGGGTGTTTTGAAAGGCTTTTCTTAGGCCTTGGTTCTTATGAGGACCTTCGCTTTTGCCCACCAAACCTCTTATGAAGTAGTTTATCTTTCCCGAGTTTAAGATTTTTCTCTGCTTTTTGTCAGTTTTGTTCGCCCATTCATTTTAAAATATATCAGGACCACTTTGTTGATATCCAATCTGCCCTGTCACTTTACTGTAACTATAAGGTCAAGGCATTTGCTATAATGCCTTTTCTTGGTCAAGCCAAATTACTGTTGATCAATGTTCTTTTCCTCATCTCTAATGCAAAAAAAAAAAAAAAAAAAAAAAAAATATCTAGCGTCCTTCACAAATTGCTTAACTGCTTCCTGCACAAGAAGCAAACATTCAACTAGCACCTGGAAATTAACTAGCAAAAGCTTTTTCAATATTTCCTTTATGCAAGAATTAGCAATAATTAAACTTAGCAATTTCCTTTTCGTCTATGTTCAGTATGCTGATGCTTCATTTAATTAACTTTCACATTTACCCCCAAAACATCTCTATTGTACTAATTGTGTCATATATTTTCGCTCTGATCACAATGCTATCTCTTCATATTCCAATTGACTTGAACAATCCACTTAACTGTTGTCCTTTAACTCTATGGTTAATAATTCCAGTAGTATGTATACTGTATATATTTTATCTTTCATCGCCACCATTCTCTCACAACAAAATATATAAAATCGTATCAGACTCTCACAACAAAATATCTAAAAACGTGTCTTTCCGTCTTTTCTGCATGTCAGCCTGCAATCCCATAGACGTGACTGTGTTCTTCCCGGTGCCCTGCTGTATACAAGGTCTGACTCTTGGAAAATGCAAGAGTCATTCGAGGCTTGACAAATGTTGCGAAAGGCGAGATGAAAGGAACTGCATAGTGAGATATAGAAGTGGGAATGGCAGTGAAGGAAATATGAAATATACATTGTCTTTGAAGTATAATCAATAGAAACTGTGAAATACAGCAGGGTTTACAAGAAGAAATTGATATGTGGAGGGCTAGCGAATAAAAAACAACTATTTAAACATTTGGCCAGGAATATGAATGCTTGGTTTCTCTATACTGATTGGATCATATATATATATATATATATATATATATATATATATATATATATATATATATATATATATATACTGTATATATATATATATATACAGTATATATATATACACAGAGATGGAGCTTGACAAATGACAACTTAACAGATAGATAGATAGATAGACAGACAGATAGATAGATAGCCTTACCACGGATATATTTTCCTTGGCTTCTTCATTTCCAGGCTCTTGTTGATCCCTGGATGTTGCTGTTTCTCATTCATATCCGGCTCTCTCTCTCTCTCTCTCTCTCTCTCTCTCTCTCTCTCTCTCTCTCTCTCTCTCTCTCTCTCTCTCTCTCTCTCTCTCTTTTCGTACACACACAAACACACACTCATATAGCATTAATTCCGTTTGTGTTACTTGTCTTTTCAATTAACTTATGAAGCTATGATTGCCGATCCTATATATCTATCTTTCTATCTATCTATCTATCAATGGATATCGATCTATCTATATATCTATGCATATCGATCTATCTATCTATATACCTATATATATATATCTATCTATCTATGTAGCTTTTACGAAATATAATATAGAGTCTGAGTCTATCTGCCTGTCTATTTATCCAACTATCTATATATTCATCTATCTATCTATCTATCTAGTGTTCTATATCTATCTATCTATTTTTTTATTTATTTTTTAAGAGACAATGAACGGAGGAAGGAAAAACACAGATAAAACAAAAAGGTCCATGTGCCTAAAGGCATCCTCCATTCATAAAATGTTTGTAACAACTGGATTTAAACTTTTGTAGATTGTAAGTTTGTGGAAAGCAACTCGAGGGAAGTGAATTCCAAAGAGTAGTTCTAGGGATAAATTAATTTTAATAAGCAGAAGTTCTGCATTGTGGAGGAGAAAGTGAAAATTCATGGGCGCTCTCAGCTGCTAGTTCTACGGGGAAAGATGTGGAGAGGCGGTACAATTGAAGCACGTTCCTCGGAACAATTGTTGTGAAAATATCTGTAGAATAATGCAAGGGATGCAACGTTTCTTCGTATGGATAATGTAGGAAGGTCCTGTGTGATTGCAGGGTTATTGATTAATCTAATAGCTTTATTTTGAATTTTGTCCAACTGCCTCAATGCAACCACTCCACTTCCACTCCATAGAGGTGAACAGTAATCCATCTGAGAACGCACATGAGAACATCTGAGAACTCTCTCTATCTATCCATATACGTATACCTATCCACGTAAACTATCTCCTGTAGGCTATATGCATCAGTCCCTCCAATCCCGGAAACCCAAGGAAGGGGTAAGGGTGTGTCAGGAAGCCACTGGATAATAATGATAGGGCAGACTGGCCTATTCGTACGCGGGGCACCAATTAGTAAGTCAAATTTCTCTCTCTCTCTCTCTCTCTCTCTCTCTCTCTCTCTCTCTCTCTCTCTCTCTCTCTCTCTCTCTCTCTCTCTCTCTCTCTCTCTCTCTCTCTCTCTTACGAAATATAATATAGAGTCTGAGTCTATCTGCCTGTCTATTTATCCAACTATCTATATATTCATCTATCTATCTATCTATCTAGTGTTCTATATCTATCTATCTATTTTTTTATTTATTTTTTAAGAGACAATGAACGGAGGAAGGAAAAACACAGATAAAACAAAAAGGTCCATGTGCCTAAAGGCATCCTCCATTCATAAAATGTTTGTAACAACTGGATTTAAACTTTTGTAGATTGTAAGTTTGTGGAAAGCAACTCGAGGGAAGTGAATTCCAAAGAGTAGTTCTAGGGATAAATGAATTTTAATAAGCAGAAGTTCTGCATTGTGGAGGAGAAAGTGTAAATTCATGGGCGCTCTCAGCTGCTAGTTCTACGGGGAAAGATGTGGAGAGGCGGTACAATTGAAGCACGTTCCTCGGAACAATTGTTGTGAAAATATCTGTAGAATAATGCAAGGGATGCAACGTTTCTTCGTATGGATAATGTAGGAAGGTCCTGTGCGATTGCAGGGTTATTGATTAATCTAATAGCTTTATTTTGAATTTTGTCCAACTGCCTCAATGCAACCACTCACTTCCACTCCATAGAGGTGAACAGTAATCCATCTGAGAACGCACATGAGAACATCTGAGAACTCTCTATCTATCCATACGTATACCTATCCAAGTAAACTATCTCCTGTAGGCTATATGCATCAGTCCCTCCAATCCCGGAAACCCAAGGAAGGGGTAAGGGTGTGTCAGGAAGCCACTGGATAATAATGATAGGGCAGACTGGCCTATTCGTACGCGGGGCACCAATTAGTAAGTCAAATTTCTCTCTCTCTCTCTCTCTCTCTCTCTCTCTCTCTCTCTCTCTCTCTCTCTCTCTCTCTCTCTCTCTCTCTCTCTCTCTCTCTCTCTCTCTCTCTCTCTCTCTCTCTCTCTACAACAATTTAGTTTGATTAACTTTAATGACGTTCGTGTTAAACATAGGAGAGGTAAATTATATTATCTACGGATGGTTGTTAATTGATACCGCGTACTAATTAAACTGCTGTGTACAAGTTAGCAAGTCTATTATCGAAAAATGTACAAATTTATCTTGAAGGAGGGTCTTGGGGGGGGGGGGGGGGGGGGGGGGTGAAGCTTGATGGAGGTCTAGGGAGGAAACTACAAACATTATACAAATGAACAGATAAATACGCCCATCCCCCCCTTCACGGGATGTAGACTTGGGCATATCATTCTAGGTTACCTGGGTATTGGTACAACTAACATTCCAATATGGCAGACCAAAATTGCCCGAAATATATTGCCAGATAAATTGATAGTGTAACACCGCAATAACCCATTCAATACCGGTGACGTTCTTTTCATTGTATTCTGGCAACTATTGGACGATTTTATTCAGCTTAGGAATGACGTCTACCCAAGTATAAGGTTACAGACTATCGCAATTCATCCTATTAGCTACCCTATATACTTCCTAAGCTTCACAATATCGTCTAAACGTAGCTGAAATCCAATAAATAAGACGTTCCCGGTACAGAAAGGGTTAAGCCATATATCTTCATTAAGGGGTCGTTTTTCTCGACCCCTTTCGCCCTCGTGTTTAGTCCCATTAAGTTTGAAATTTTAAGACGTTCAGCCCATTAGTTTGGCGATTTTAACACCTTTAGTTCCATTTCGTTGTCAATTTTAAGACCTAATATGCCATTTATGTGTCGATTTTTTCCTGGCGAGCGATAGCGAGCCTGTAATTATACGAGAAACCGGCCTTCGGCCGGGATATTTTTCTACCGAAAAATATACACATTTATCTTGAGGGGGGTTCTAGGGGGTGTGTTTCTAAGTTTAAGGGAGGCATATCGAGAAAATTAAAAACAAAAATAAATTAAATCATAGACCAAAAAAACAGCCATTAGCCCGTTAATCAATTGTGGTGCTCAAGCTTTCGAAAATAAAATTCCTCTCCCCTCCCTGATCCCTGCTAATACTTAGTAATTGGCGGATTCACCAGATGTTTCACTGCATATTTTACACTACACCCCGCGATAAAGCACGGTTTGTCTTTAGAACATTGTGATTTACGCTTTGCAACATAAAGATGACATAATATATATAGTGGATAGAAGAGGTCATTTGGTATGCTCTGGAATATACCTTACTTGACCTTACATGTTATCTAGAAACTTACATGTTATCTAGAAACTTACATGTTATCTAGAAACTTACATGCTATCTAGAAACTTACATGCTATCTAGAAACTTACATGCTATCTAGAAACTTACATGTGATCTAGAAACTTACATGCTATCTAGAAACTTACATACTAATTGGAAACTTACATGTTATCTAGAAACTTACATGCTATCTAGAAACTTACATGCTATCTAGAAACTTACATGCTATCTAGAAACTTACATGCTATCTAGAAACTTACATGTTATCTAGAAACTTACATGCTATCTAGAAACTTACATACTAATTGGAAACTTACATGTTATCTAGAAACTTACATGCTATCTAGAAACTTACATGCTATCTAAAAACTTGCATGCTATCTAGAAACTTACATACTAATTGGAAACTTACATGTTATCTAGAAACTTACATGTTATCTAGAAACTTACATGCTATCTAGAAACTGATATGCTATCTAGAAACTTACATATACATGTTATCTAGAAACTTACATGCTATCTAGAAACTTACATGTTATCTAAAAACTTACATGTTATCTAGAAACTTACATACTAATTGGAAACTTACATGTTATCTAAAAACTTACATACTGTCTAGAAACTTACATGCTATCTAGAAACTTACATGCTATCTAGAAACTTACATGCTATCTAGGAACTTACATACTAATTGGAAACTTACATGTTATCTAGAAACTTACATGCTATCTAGAAACTTACATGCTATCTAGAAACTTACATACTAATTGGAAACTTACATGGTATCTAGAAACTTACATGCTATCTAGAAACTTACATGCTATCTAAAAACTTACATGCTATCTAGAAACTTACATACTATTGGAAACTTACATGTTATCTAGAAACTTACATGCTATCTAGAAACTTACATGCTATCTAGAAACTTACATACTAATTGGAAACTTACATGTTATCTAGAAACTTACATGCTATCTAGAAACTTACATGCTATCTAGAAACTTACATACTATTGGAAACTTACATGCTATCTAGAAACTTACATGCTATCTAGAAACTTACATGCTATCTAGGAACTTACATACTAATTGGAAACTTACATGTTATCTAGAAACTTACATGCTATCTAGAAACTTACATGCTATCTAGAAACTTACATACTAATTGGAAACTTACATGTTATCAAGAAACTTACATGCTATCTAGAAACTTACATACTAATTGGAAACTTACATGCTATCTAGAAACTTACATGCTATCTAGGAACTTACATACTAATTGGAAACTTACATGTTATCTAGAAACTTACATGCTATCTAGAAACTTACATGCTATCTAGAAACTTACATACTAATTGGAAACTTACATGTTATCAAGAAACTTACATGCTATCTAGAAACTTACATACTAATTGGAAACTTACATGTTATCAAGAAACTTACATGATATCTAGAAACTTACATACTAATTGGAAACTTACATGTTATCTAGAAACTTGTGTTATAAGTTAGCTATAGTCTTACTGATGTTGTAACTAACCTAGAGTTTACTTATTATCAGTTTATTATGATAGCATTATTTATGATAGCTAACCTAAGACCTAACCTATTATTAGGTTTTTATTATAACTTTACTGATAATATAACTAACCTATAGTCCATTCCTTATATATTATGTAGGGTAGTCTTTGTGAACCCTAACCTCTGTACCTCAAAGAGGGCTTAAACAATTGGATTGTAAATCTCCACACTAATTCCCTGTCTGACTCTTCCCAGGTTAGTGGTCAAGACTTTTGGCCTACTCATAGTGAATAGTCTAAATATACATCCTTGTATATCATGAATGAGTTATTATCGAAGTAGTCCATGAGCCAAGACCCGAATTTTGGGATATCGGTACCACCCGGGGTGACTAATTCTCTTAGGTGTTTTTAGCTTGCTACATGTCTCTAGTTTATGTTTTGATATGATAGCCCTTGCACATTGGTAGCTTAATGGTCGTTATCACTTCTTGAATAGACATACCCTACCGAAAATTCCGAAATTTTTTAAAATGTCAAATTTGGGGACAGGAATGCCTAAATGTCAACAAAATGCATATAGTAATTGTCACATTTAATACAAGTCCTGTAAATACACACTAAGCATGCCATGGGCTTGTACATACTATTATGGCAAATTACTACTCCTAAATATCATCTACGTCAGACTCGGAATCTGACTGTTGTGCCACCGGCTCTTCTTCAATAGCCTTGTTCTGACATGTCTGTAACCTGCACATGTCCGTGCATTTTAGACCATTGCTGAGGCAAGTACACTTAGGGAGTTCGCATGACCGCACACACTTGCAAGACAGTAGCTGCATAACAGCATCTGGTGCTGGTGAGCCTCGCATCCAGTTGACGGCAAGCTTACCGTCCTCATCTGTCATCCAACCGCAGTCTGTTGGGTTCGCAACAAATGGCTGGCTCTGAAGACTTCTCCTCCAGATCGCAGCCTGGTAGTTTGCACGCAGTGCATGCATGAAGAGGCAGTCCTCACAAGGAGGGAGTTGACTTGACTCTACCTCTCCACGTCTTGCACAGAACAGCTCATACCGAAGCTTGTTTACCTTAGTTGTGTTGGTAGATGGTAGGTACATGTGGCAGGTGATTTCCTGTAGCTTCTCAAAGAGTTCAGGAGACACTTCCCATGAGCGTCCAAGTTCGTGAAAAGCATGCTGGTATGTCTTGTCCATCTTCACCTGCTTGAGTGTCGTCATCTTCCCTCGGCCAGCGAATGCACTGACGGTATCACAGCCTGTAAAGGCATGCATACCAATCAATGAATCACACACGCTGCCTCCCAGTGTGCGGCTCAGTGTGGTGATATCCAGGAATCTTGTCCGGTTCTTCGTCCCGCACTTCTGGAACAGATGGGATGGGATCTTGTGGCACATGCCAAGACACAACACCATGACGTCTGTATCTTCTGCAGTGATGATGACAGACTTGTTCCCAGATTCTGCTGCATGAAGTGCATGGAGAAGAAGGCGTGTGTCTGCTTCTTCTTGAGTTGACTTAAGCTCAGGAGCCTCTTCCCACTGCTCTTTGGTGATCTTGAAGCAGCGCTGCTCACATGTGACATACAGCTCCTTGTCCTTGAGCTTCTCCCTGTGCTGTGGTGCCTTCCATTCTTCTACCAAGAACTTGATAAGACTTGCCTTGTTGGAGGAACTACCGAGTAACTTTCTCCACTGCTGGATGTTGTGCCCAGGTTGAATGTTCTTGAAATGAATTCCTGTGCCTGCACTTCTTTTGGCTCGTTCTGCATCCTTGATGGATGTCTCCTTGTAGATATCAAACACAACATCAATGCGCCTGCTCTTAGCATCTTCATGAACAGCGTGACTCAGTGCTGTACCTGCAAG
Source organism: Paralithodes platypus (assembly GCA_032716605.1). Lineage (NCBI taxonomy): Eukaryota > Metazoa > Arthropoda > Malacostraca > Decapoda > Lithodidae > Paralithodes > Paralithodes platypus. Next base: position 126,594,225 of record CM064487.1, read on the forward strand.
CTGTGAAAAAGTTTTGTCGTTTCCCTTCAGTTTGTGGACCAGGCTCATCCCATCAATTATGGTAGCAGAGGGCTCGGGTATCACTTCTGCAGGAGAAACATTCCTCTCTAACTCCTTTGCGAGGGCAGCCTTGTTGGTCTTGCGGAGAGACCCATCACCGCTGGCAAGTGCCCAAGGCAAAGGCCCCAGGGGATGAGCCAAGACATCACTCATGTTGAGCTTTCTGTTCTCGGCAACAAGGATCATCTGGCCAAATAGGTTCCTGTCAGCCTTTAAGATAACCTCCTTGGCATGGTCTTGTGAGCGTGGCTTCATTCTGATGTTAGTGAACGTTCTCAGTTTCGTCTTCGTCATCGTGTCATGAAACTGTATAGTTGGCGTATCGATCTCCAGGCGCTCTTCCTTGAAGGCTTGATATGCATCCTCTCCTATTCTGTAGGCCCCTAGAAGGTCTTTGACAACTTCTGGTGGTGCCATAGTCGCAGTTGACAAACTGACAAGATCTTCTTGCTCTGCGTTGAAGGGGTTCAACCAGCTGGTCTCCATCAGTTGAACTAAAGATTGGACATCGGCCTCATCTCTTCTAATCCTGGGCATCTGTAGGTCTGGGTGGCTGAAGTCAGTATACTTTTGGCCTACTACCATAGTCCTGAGCTGCCTTAAGTACCTGCTGCGATACTCCGATGTCAGGTAGTACCTGGCGACAGCTCCGCCTTTCAGGCTGAAGCCTTTTGTGCCCCCTGGTGTCTGGGTGTCTTTGTTGATCGTCTCTTCGATTGTCTGGTCCACAGGGATCCGTCCAAAGGGATTCTTGCTACCGATCTGGACCGAAAAGCCACCTTGCATGAAGTGTTCATGGACCTCTGGGTGTTCAATGGGCAGTCGAGACATCAAGGCATAGTAGTAGGTTAGGAACCGGGCATAGTTCACTTTGTCATAGGCAAAACACCACGGTATCATCTGTTGGATTGCTCCTAGGTGGAGCATCCAGTTGCCTTCTCTGGAGGCTCGAATTAAGTCCAGCATGATCTCAACCATGTCCAGGTATGACATCCAGAATGCTGAGAGGTTGTGTTCATCTCTGAGGGTCTCAAGATAAACTTGGAAAAGCTTCATGATATGTGTGCATGATTCACTCTCCATCAGCTCTTGAAAGAGTCCCTGAGACACATTGCTGTGAAAGCTGTTGATGTCCTTCAGTGTTTCATCTAGATGGTGTATGTCCCTTGAATGGTTTTCTTCTAGCCATGAAAGGAAGCCTTTCCATGCAAGCCTCATCAGTGCTTCATACACGAGCTTGTGTAGTCTCACTGCTCTGTTGTACCTCTTGCCGTTCATCACTCCTGACACTGATCCTTCTGCGATGATACCTGATTCCACACACAGATCTCTAAGACCTGCATCTTGAAACCTCTTTCCTATGGTGGAGATGAGATTACAGATTGTGTGGAAGACGCCCATCCTGATGATAATGTTCTTGAACTTCTCTTGTTTCCAGATAACTTCGGCAGCTTTGGCATAGAGTGCTTGATCAAACACGCACACAATCTTGTTAAGCTGTAAGGACTGCATGATAGCATGCGTTTGTTCCAAGATTTCATTAACGGTGGACATTTCTGTTGCGGGAGCATTGATAGTGGGCAGGTAGCTTACAGTGTCCTGAACCACTGCAATGTCTCTGCGCATTTTGATGTTGAACCCAGTCCAACTGCTGATGGACTGGTCCTCATGGTCTGACATTCGAGTAAGAAGCCAGATATGGTTCTTTGTCTTTGAATCCTGGACTTCCTTGGTAGTGTCGACATACGCAGTCTCAATCCTAGGTGGCCCTGCCCGCCGCCCAACATTGTATATTGGCAGCATTGATGATGTCTGAGTGATGCTTCTTATCTTGGACTTGGTAATCTCTGGCAGGACTTTCTCTGGCACAGAGCCTGCAACCTTGGACTGGACAGCAATGCCATTGACTCTATGAGAAGTACCTGCTCCACTTAGGGTCTCTTCAAGTCGGTCAATGTTATCCCAGGCCAGGGTTGTGAACACACCAGGGTAGATGTTTGCTGGCAGTGGAATGTCATCCTTTGAGCATTCCAGCTTCTGGATACAAAGGGCTGTATCGATCTCCTCAAACATTGAGTAAGACACACAGTGACCAAGACGATTCAGAGTTCGGATCAGTTCTGTGTTTCCTGTCAAAGACTTTACAGCATTGGTCAGCAGTACGTGCTTGGGTGGTTTTGTCTTGCCACTGGTAACAGCAAAGACCAAGTCACTGCCAAAGGAAGTGGCAAGACGTTGAGCTCTTTCAGAGGGAGTTTCACACTCACACTCTCCTGTCAGCAGGGTGTGCAGGAATTGAGTGACTGCTGCAGGAATGACATTCTGATCTGTATCGGGAGGCCATGGCTGACTCACATCTTGTTTATTGATCTCATTCCTCAGCTGCATTCCTGCTTTGGTTAAGACATCTTCAGAGTTAGCTGCTCTTGCTTCTTGCAGGTCTTTTGCCATTTTGTGTGCTTGCCGGGCAAGGTCGTCCATTGAGAGGCTGCGTGGATAGATTAGAAGCTTTCCTTTCTCATCTGGGACAAAGCGTAGTGATTCTCCAAACTCGGTTTCAATCTTTCGGCGAACATGTTTCTTTGTCGCTGGTTTCAGTTGGATAATACCACGGGACATCATGGATCTCTCAAGCCTAGATGTGAGGTTTGTCATAGGCAGTACCTCTGGGTTGGGGAATAATTTGGTCCTTATATACAAGCAGAGTTCCTCGAGGGCTTCTGTCTCAACCTCTTCGTAGCGTGCTTCCTCGCTTTCTTCCTGATTTTCACCTGCACCCGACCTGGCGGCCGCTGGGAAATCATCTTTTGTGAAGAGTTTGTAGCACGACTTGTGGTAGTGACCCTCTGCAGCAACAAGGTCTCTGCTAACTAAACCAAGGATTCTCTGGTTGAGTTTCCTTATTGCTGCTCTGCGAATCTTCTCATCTGCTCGTAGCTCAACACACTGTATGAGTGGCTCCCTTGTCTTTGTTGTTTTTATGTACTTGCTTGACTTCTCGCAGAAGATACATACTTTGGCATACACCCTGCTAGTACTAGGGGCATCCCTTGATGCCCTCCTCCTGGGGTCGACGCTTGCTGATTCTATCTTGACACCCTTGGCAAGGATAGAATCCAGTGACTTCTTCATTGTAAAGAGACTACGACATTTACGGTGATAATGTATGTGTGGTATTCCTCCTTCTTCAAGGCCCTTGGCTGCTTCCAGGACTGGATCATGCTGCCTGATTTCTGCAGCCCTGAGCAATGTGTTCCAGGAGTCCAAATCCTGTGGTGACACCAGAGCATCGCTGTCATCATCAGAGCAGTGGATGATACAGTCGATCCGTGCTCTCTTCCTCGCAGATGGTTCCATCCTGCCGTCAAACAGTCGACACACACCTGCAAAAAATATCACCATTAAACCATGAACAAACAAACACATTACATGGAAACCACTCTACATATGTTTGCTCCTTCCAATAATAAATTATCCCCAAAATATAACAAAAAATCCCCAAATATGAAATAAACCCCTAAATATGGAGAAACTTGAAATACACATCGGAATAATTCTTGTAGAGAATCAAATAAGCTACAAGAACTGTTAGAATATATTTTCAATGTTCCCCATATTTAAGGATTTATTCTAGATTTAGAGGAAAATACCCAAAATATAGAGTATATTCCGAAATATGAGGAAATTTGAAAAATACCTAGGAACAACTCTGGTAGAGAATATAATTCTACATAGGTGTTCAAAGTTTCGCGATGATTGTGTGATGGATTTTAAAGAAAATGAGGAAAACGCCGAGCGTCACGCTAAAAATCTTTATTTTTGGGTAGCGCCCCTATTGCATCAAAAAAATTAGACTAAGCTACCAGTGCGAGAAGGCTATCATATCTTAATGTACTTACAGTCACTCTATAAACATTTTAGTACCATTCGTGTTTAGTCACCCCAGGTGGTACCGATATCTGGCCTGGCTCATGGACTAAAGATGTTACACTACAGTCTTGTATCACTAGTTCCACTACTTTATTCTTATCTTCATAATAGAAAAATACGTGTAATGGTAGATGCCCTAATTTATTCTCAAATTCAGTCCCTAAATGCTGGCGTTCCTCAGGGATCAGTTTTGGCTCAAACTCTGTTCCACTTTCATATCAATGATATGCTATCAATCAATCATAACCCAATACATTCCTACGCAGATGACCCAACACTCCACACCATCTTTACATTTAAGTTTTTACACGCAGCCTGTTAATATAATTATATTCCAAAATATACACTGCAATTTCTCTGAACCAAGGCGTTTCTAAAGTGATAAATGGGGACAAAAGGATCTAGTTTCCTTTAATGCACAGAAATCCAAGTACATACAATTTACTAACAGACTGAATCTTTCAGATTCCCACATATATTTGTATTATGTAAATACTCCCACCTCCCCTAGAATTGATATCCTTGGTGTAGCATTGAATGCTAATCTAACCGGGACTCCTCATGTCAGATCCATTGCTATATATAACTCTAAAAAACTGGAACTCTTGTACAGAGTTCGAAAATTCTCCACTGACAAGCAGTTAGCCATTAAATGTAAAAGTCATGTGCGTTCTCAGATGGAATACTGTTCACCTTTGTGGAATGGATGTGGAGTGGTTGCATTGGGCAGTTTGACAAAATTCAAAACAAAGTTATTAGATTAACCAATAACCTTGCAATCACGAAAGACCTTCCTCCATTAGTCATACAAATAGATGTTGCATCCCTTGTATTACTCTACAGATATTTTCATGGCTAATGTTTTGAGGAACTTGCTTCATCAATGCCACCTCTCTGTATCTTTCCCCGCAATACTTGGGCAGCGGAATATGCCCATGATTTCACACTCTCTTCTCTACAATGTAGAACTTCCGTTTATCAAAATTCATTCATTCCCAGAACTACTGCTCTCTGGAATTCACCTCCTTGCAGTTGCTCTCCACATATTTACAACTGACAACCGTTTAAGGGGCGATGGTTCACTTTTGGGGCGATTTTTGCATGTATTCGTTATTTTTCTAGTTTCCTCCATAGACCTCCATCAAATTAAAAACAAATATCCATTAGATCCCCCTTCTAGATTAATGTGTAAATTTTTCGGTAGAAAAATGTCCCGGCCGAAGGCCGATTCTTCCAACATTGCAGGCTCACTTTCGTTCGTCAGGGAAAAAATCGACACCTAAATAGCACGAAAGGTCTAAATAATTACGAAGAAATGGGGCGAAAGGTCTTAAAAATGACTAACTAATGGGGCAAGCATCTTAACATCTGAGAACTAATGGGGCTAAAAATGAGGGAGAAAGTGGTCGAGAAAACCGGCCCATCCCCCCTTAAAGCAAGTTGTTACACACATTTTAATAATGGAGGATGCCCTTAGGTACATGGACCATTTTTGTCTTGCCTTTGTATTTCATTCCTCCAATCATGGTCTCTAAAATAAATAATTAAAAAAAAAATCGTTTCGCTGATTGGTTGACGGTATTGTGTAGGATATCTATCTATCTATCTATTGCCCGACGCCGTAATTCCCGAAGGGGTGGCCACGAACGAACCGCCTCCATGCACCTCTGTCCCCAGTCAGTCGACGCCCCTCCCCCCATCCAGCACCGCCTTCGTTCATATACTTCCTCACTCCATCCTTCCACCTCTCCTTCGGTCTACCTCTCCCTCTCTGTCCCTCCACCTCGCTCTCGTACACCCTCTTAGTCATGCTCTCGCTTTCCATACGTTCCATTATGGCCGAACCATCTCAAGTTGTTCCTTTTCACACTTTCCAGCATATCTACCTCCACACCACACCTCCTTCTTACTTCTTCATTAGTCTGTCTATCCCTCCATGTAACTCCGCACGCACTTCTTAAGTAATTCATTTCCACTGCTCTCACTCTTGGTCTGAGTCTCTCAACCAACGTCCATCCTTCACTTCCGTAAGTCAGTGTCGGGATTACCACACTGGCATGCAAGGACTTCTTCACTTCCATACTGACCACCCTATTTCTTGTTACTGTTTTCAGCGTTCCTACAACCCTCATTGTGTTTATTGTTTGCAACTGAAAACTGTTGTTCGTGCAGATTAGAGTATTTTATTCCGTTTATAAAGGGCCTCCAGCCATTAATAGATTTCGAACTATCTCACTTCACCCTTGTTACTACCACAAATCCTTCTTAAACTGCACAAAATCGTCTAAATATAGGTAGAATCAGATATATATGACACAGTAGGGGTTAAAGCGTGGGACTATCCAGTGTTAAGGGGGTAGTAATCGCTTTTTCTGGACCCCCTTCTCCCTTATGTTTAGCGTATTAGTTTTGAGATATTAAGACTTTCGTTCCGTTAGTTTGGCGATTATGAGACCTTTCGCCTCATTTATTTGCATCAATATTAAGACATTTCGTGCCCTTTTAGGTGTCGATTTTTTCCTGGCGAGCGAAAGCGAGCCTCTAATTTTAGAAGGGACCGGCCTTCGGCCGGGAAATTTTTCTACCGAAAAATGTACACATTTATCTTGAAAGGGGATCTAGGGAGTGTTTTTCTAAGCTTGATGCAGGTCTAGCGAGGAAATTACAAAAATAAATGTATAAATAAATATATAGACCAATAACCAAGCAGTATAGCCCCTTCAAGGTATTCTGGAATATCACCCTACACACCCCTTCTCTGTGCGCGCGTCCCTTCCTCTCCCACCACTTGGAATATTGACCATTTCACAATATTGACCATTTCACAATTTCTGTATCGAGAAAGTCTGTTCCCCTCTCCTTCTTTTATCTCGCTCCCCTCCTCTCACCCTTCGCTTTCTTCTTTTTCTTCCTTCTTCTTCCTCCTTCTGGTTTCTTTCTTTAGCCGTCCTTCCTTCCTCCTCCTTCGGTATTTTTGAGAGATAGGGACTCCGTAGGGGTGCAGTTATTTTATTCCTTTATGTATTATTTTATTATTACCGGTATATATATATTTGTTTAAGCTTGCTCCCTGGATCTCTATCAAGCTAAACAAATATATGAAACATCCCAAAGATCCCCCTTCGAGATATTATATTTGTAAATTTTTTGGTAGAAAATTTTCCTGGCCGAAGGCCGGTTGCTCCCAAATTACAGGCTCGCTGGCGCTCACCAGGACAAAATCGACACTTAAATATCACGAAAGCTCCACATACTGTATTTACAAAGACATGGGTGAAAGTCTTAACATTTGAAAACTAATGGGGCTAAACATGAAAGAGAAGGGGTTCTGAAAAAACAACAAATACTAATTACCCTTGTATTACATGAGCTATGAGTGCATATAACTTTACGCTTCGGCGATTTCACTGCTATTGGTATCTTTTCAGCTGATGGTAAATGCAATTCCTATAGCAGCTAATGTGTCGATATTTAATGGAATAATATGAAACTCCTAGTATGTATCTGCATCATAATAATACCAAGTTATTGCTACTGACTATAGCCTATAATTCGTTATTAAGGGGGGGTTGGATTATATGTTTGCTCATTTATGTATCTTTTTATTATTGTTCTAGTGTCCTCCCTAGACCTCCATCAAACTTAAATACACATTCATTAGATCCCCCTTCTAGAATAATCTGTATATTTTCGGTCGAAAAATTTCCCGGCCAAAGGCCGGTTCTTCCAAAATTACAGGCTCACTACCGTTCACCAAGAAAAAAATCGACACCTAAATAGCACGAAAGGTCTTAATATTGACAAAGAAACGGGACGAAAGGTCATAACATCGACAAACTAATGGAGCAAACATCATAAAATCTGAAAGTTAATGGGGCTAAACGTGAGGGAAAAGGGTGTCTTGACAAATTACCCATCTCTCCTTAAATCATTGCATAATTAGCTGAATAATGATGATGGGGTTATGGCAATTTACCATCAACTATAAAAAATACATATACTGTATATATATAAGGTCAGCAAACAAATCTGACCTTGCAGCTCATGTGTTGAACTTCGTAAATACATGTCACCTAAATAAAATGCCTCTTTCCATGTTCTAAAATGTCTGCCAAAGTTAATTGATATTGTAATACTGTAGTATTTATGAAAATTATAAAATATAAAAAACTTAAATTATAAATTATAACAATATGTACAGTAAAATACTTACTAAATATTACTTTTAAATTAATATTTTCAGGAAACTCGTCTTGTAATTTTGACAATTTGAGGTATACTACCTCAAACATATCTATGGACTTTAATGCTAGATCTCAAAATTGGGCGATTGTAAGAACATTGCAAGTAAAGTGAATTTTACATTGAAAACAAACCAGATTGAAAACAGTTCATATACTGTATATTATCAAATTGGGCCCAAATCAGGTATATTATTTTGATAATAAATGCAGGATGATTAATTATAGGTAGCACAAATGAAAATTCAATCCAAATCAACATTATTCAACTTGAAATAGTTAACAAATAAACTGATCTAGGAGTTACATGATGAAGAGTCAACAAAACAATTTTCTTCAACCTTGGGTATAAGGGTTTCGCAACAAGCAATATTCACTTTACTGCTGCAGTCTTCATATATCGAAATACATGGTGCCTTTGAATGTATATATATATACTGTATATAAGAACATAAGAACATAAGAAAATGGGAGTCTGCAGAAAGCCGATAGGCCTACACAAGGCAGATCCTTGTCACACCCAACCCTAATTATAAGCCCAGCTTAAAAACACCATTAGGACTTACCTCCCCGAAACGGTCAGAGGTCAGAAAAACGGGGATCTGCAGATCCCCACACCTGGGCCACACCTGACAGATCACCCTCACACCCAACCCATCTCGTCCATATGCCTATCTAATTGTATCTTAAAGCTCCCTATCGTTCTTGATCCCACTATAGCACTTGGTAGCCTATTCCACCTATCTACAACTCTGTTACCAAACCAATATTTGCCTATATCTTTCTTGAAACGAAATGTATCTAATTTGAAACCATTTGTACGAGTTATTTCGCTATCACTGAGCTTTAGTACATTTTTCATGTCCCCTTTATTAATCACACTAACCCACTTGAATACCTCTATCATGTCCCCTCTAACTCTGCGTCTCTCTAACGAATGTAAGCCTAATTTCTTCAACCTTTCTTTATACGGAAGATTTATAATATTATGGATCATTTTTGTCATTCTACGTTGTACTATCTCCAATGAATCTATGTCCATTCTGTAATAAGGACACCAAAATTGAACAGCATAATCCACATGGGGTCTCACTAATGACAAGTAAAGTTTTAAGAAAACATCAGCAGTTCTGTTACTCACACTCCTAGAGATGAACCCGAGAATCCTGTTTGCCTTGTTTCGAACGCTTATACACTGTTTTCTAGGCTTCAAATCATTGCTAACAAACACACCTAGATATTTCTCACAATTCGAGTTTTCTAATTCCATATTAGCTAGTTTATATTTAACATTTGTATGCATCTTCCCTATCTTTAATACCTTGCATTTGTCAATGTGAAACTTCATCTGCCAATTTACTGACCATTCGTGTAAGATATCTAGATCCCTTTGGAGGCACTCTATATCGCTATCTGAATCAATTGTTCTCCCAATTTTGGTATCGTCTGCAAATTTACTTATCCTACTCGTTATACCTAAATCAAGGTCATTTATGTATATAACAAACAACAGAGGACCTAATACAGATCCCTGGGGGACACCACTTTTGACTGCTCCCAATTCTGACTTCGTACCATTTATGCTGACTCTCTGCTTCCTACCAATTAGCCATGACCTAATCCATCCCAACAACGCCCCACCTATTCCATGCGCCTCAACCTTTCTCATCAATCTCTCATGGGGGACTCTGTCGAAAGCTTTACTGAAATCTAAATATATTATATCATATGACTTGTCATTATCTACTGCTTCATATACCTCTGAGAAAAAACTAAGCAAATTAGTAAGGCAAGAACGTCCCTGAGTGAATCCATGCTGAGAAGAATTTATTAAATTAAATGTATCTAAGTGGTTTCTAATTTTTCTAGCAATAATTGACTCTAGTAGCTTTCCTATGATTGATGTAAGACTAATGGGACGGTAATTGGATGCTATTGATTTGTCACCTTTTTTGAAGATCGGAACTACGTTTGCAAGCTTGCAAGCTTCTGGAACTATCATTTCTACTTATAGTAACCGTACTTAACCTATTTTCTATACTATCGCTATATACCTTACGGACTTCTGGAAACTGTGCCAAATTTTCATTAGTGAAAACGGAAAGAAATTGACTATTTAATGTACTGCACATTTCTAAATCATTTTCTGTCATTTCTCCTATCGAAGTCTTAAGGGGACCAATTACATCTCTAACCTTGGATTTATATAGTTGGTAAAAAGCTTTTGGATTATTTTTTGAGTCATTGGCAACCTTAATTTCATAATTTCTTTTTTCTTTCCTAATATCCTTTTTTACCTGTCTTGATAGATTCTGATAGTAAGCAAGTAGGTGAATTTCGCCTTTCCTAATTTTTCTATATATTCCTCTCTTTTGTCCTAGAATATCTAATAGTCTATTATTCATCCATTGGGGTTGGTTCTGTGTTGATCTAAATTTTCTTTTGGGGATATATTTATTTTGTGCATTGAATACTGACTCGATAAAATTATCGATGTATCTACCAAGGTTGACGTCTCTTCCTGACTTAAGATGACAGGTGCCTGAGAGGGGGTACACTCATTTGGACACCTGGATCGACTTAATTTTTTGACCATAGGGTCCGCTAATAGGGCTCTTCTTAATCCACCATAATTGGCTTTTCTGAAGTCAGGTATTAATGTTGTATTCTCTCTGGTAATACCTTTCCATTGTATATTAAAATACACAGAATTGTGGTCACTATTTCCTAGGTGGTCCCCTATCTCTACATTATTTACCATATGTTCATTATTACTGAAAACTAAATCGAGAATATTATTACCTCTAGTCGGCGTATCTATGAATTGAATTAAAAAACTATCTTGTACTACCTCTATAAACTCCTCAGAATCAGAGTCTCCTATTTGATGCTGCCAATCTATATTCGGAAAATTAAAATCCCCCATAATGCACACATTGCTAAACCTTGATGCCATTTTAATTTCTTCCCATAATGACGTTCCGTCATTTCTACTCATATTTGGCGGTCTATACATAACTCCAATAACTATGGTCTCACTACCTTCGTTAACCTCTACCCAAACACTTTCATTATCGTTATTTAGTCTAATACCTGATTTAATACAGATTTTTAATGTACTCCTGACAAACACTGCTAACCCGCCACCCCTCTTACTTGTTCGGTCATATTTAAACAAACTATATCCTGGTATATCAAATTCTGTAATATATATATATACTGTATATATATATATACAGTAATTATATATATATATATCTCACTCACTCACTCACTCTTACTTTCCTCTCTCTCTCTCTCTCTCTCTCTCTCTCTCTCTCTCTCTATCTCTGCTCTCTTTAAAAATATCTCAATCCCCTCTCCACCTTTTTATTCCTTGTCTCACCTGTCAACCTCTCTTCCTACCACAGTTTTTTTTCTCCTTCCTAGTCTGTACGTCTATTTGATACTGTATATTCAGTTCCCTGTATCTGTCTTTTCCTCTCTCGCTCTTTCTTTCTACTTCTCTCTCTCTCTCTCTCTCTCTCTCTCTCTCTCTCTCTCTCTCTCTCTCTCTCTCTCTCTCTCTCTCTCTCTCTCTCTCTCTCTCTCTCTCATACACATACACACACATTCACTGACTCACTCACACAGACACACACACACACACAATGTATCTCAATTCCTCTATTATAAAGCTATTCGTATCATTCTTTGGCCGTCCCACCTTCATTTAAATACCAATTCACTCTATTCCACTTCTACTTACTCTACTTGAGAATATATATTTACTCCTTGAGAATTATGACGCGCTTTGACAGTGTATTCTGGCTTTATTCATAATAGGAGGATCATATGTAAATCAGAAGGGTAATTGAGATAGCCTTTACTCTTTTATATCCATCAGATCCTTTCATAGCTGTATCAAATCGTCTAATGATAGCCAGACTAAACTGCAAATCCGCGTCATGATCTTCAGAGGGTTAACATATGTTTGTCCATCATCAGGCCTAATTTCAATCATGGCATTATCCAATTACTTGTCCTTAACCTTCTTCTTGATTCTACCCGGCTTCAGACTTAGGAAGGACGTGTACCAATGAAAAGCCTACAGACTATTTCAATTAATTCTTTTAGCAACCATATATTCTTCCTAAGCTTCATAAATTCGTCTAAATGTAAATGAAATCAAATAAATATGACGTCGCTGGTACAGAAGGGGTTAAGGGGAGATGGGCCATTTTTTTTTTTGGTCAGCCCTCTTCCTCACGTTTAACCCCACTAAGTTTCCGATTAAAAGACGATCGGCCCATTAGTTTGGCGATTTTAAGAGTTTTCGCCCCATTTTGTTGTCAATATTAAGACTTCATGCTATTTAGGTGTCGATATTTTCCTGGCGAGCGATAGTGAGCCTGTAATTTAAGAGGAGCCGGCCATATGGGCCGGGGCACTTTTCTATCGAAAAATTTACAAATCTATCTTGAAGTAGGGTTTTGAGGGGTGTTTTTTAAGCTTGATGGAGGTTTAGGGAGGAAACTAATATAATAATAAAAATATCCATAAATGAGCCAATAAAAGCGACACATCTCCCCTTAAGTGTTTTATTTTGACATAGTGTGTATATTTTCTCTACCCTATCTATTCTTATCCTTATTCGGCCTTCAATGTCCATCTCCTGTTTCTTACCACTGCCTTTGTTCTGTGTTCTCCTTACTCTTTTCCTCTTCTTTTTCTGTTTTCTTACATCACAGAGAACCATTCAAGAACTTTGTTATTGTTGTTAGCGGTGGTTGGGTTGGGGATTGTACAGTTGGTCAAAGTTCCAGCTGACCCACCCTCGCTCTGGGGCTCGCAGAATTAGCTGGCAATACTGGTGTAGTGGTGCAGGCATAACACTTGCCATTAATGTGTTGCCTGTGTCTGTCCTGTATATTACTGCAAATTAGACTATGTAATGTTCACGTTGTGAAGACTAAATGCTCCTTCATTAAGCAGCCACCAATAACACAGAAATGTGAATTCTTATACAATCGAGTAAAGTATGTTGTGGCAGCCAGCAGGTTTTATATGCGTTGACAATCAGTGGATATAATAACTTGAATATTTAAGCAAATCTACGAACTTTGGGTGAATGTTCGGGATCATAGATAGCGATGTATGCATTTTTATTTGAGATAGGCTTACTTTCCCTTGTTTAGTATTATGTTCTAACAATGATATTATCCGAAATCAGATCTACCAATCCCAATCTTTGTAAGACACACCTCCTTCCTACACCAGTATATTGCTAGATAATTCTGCGAGCCCCAGAGCGAGGGTGGGTCAGCTGGAACTTTGACCAACTGTACATGTTCTTTCAAGGGGATTAATTGTATCTGTATTTTTATTAGATATGTTTTGAAATATGTCATGCCATCTTTATTTCACCAACTTTATTTCCCACCAAATTAATTCGTTTGTTCTGTTTCTGTACATTGTAAACTTGAGTGTGTGTATTTAGAACATAAGAACATAAGAACATAAGAAAATGGGAGTCTGCAGAAAGCCGATTGGCCTAAGCAAGGCAGATCCCTATCCCACACAACCCCAATTACAAAGCCCAATTAGAGGCTCAACACTCTAATACCCTGAGGATCATCTTATCAAAACGGTTAAAGATTAACGCAGGATTACGGGGGTCTGCAGAGCGCTGATTGGCCCAACCCTGCTGATCCCCCTTCACACCCAACCCTTCTCGTCCATATGCTTATCCAATTTTATCTTAAAGCTCCCTATCGTTCTTGATCCCACTATAGCACTTGGTAGTCCATTCCACCCATCTACAACTCTGTTACCAAACCAATATTTGCCTATATCTTTTCTGAAACGAAATTTATCTAATTTGAAACCATTGGTACGAGTTCTTTCGCTATCACTGAGCTTTAGTACATTTGCCATGTCCCCTTTGTTAATACCACTAACCCACTTGAACACCTCTATCATATCCCCTCTAACTCTGCGTCTCTCTAACGAATGTAAGCCTAATTTCTTCAACCTTTCTTTATACGGAAGATTTCTAATATTATGGATCATTTTTGTCATTCTACGTTGTACTCTCTCCAATGAATCTATGTCCATTCTGTAATAAGGACACCAAAATTGAACTGCATAATCCATATGGGGTCTCACTAATGACAAGTAAAGTTTAAAGATAACATCAGCAGTTCTGTTACTCACACTCCTAGAGATGAACCCGAGAATCCTGTTTGCCTTGTTTCGAACGCTTATACACTGTTGTCTAGGGTTCAAATCATTGCTAACAAACACACCTAGATCTTTCTCACAATTCGAGTTTTCTAATTCCATATTAGCAAGTTTATATTTAACATTTGTATGCATCTTCCCTATCTTTAATACCTTGCATTTGTCAATGTTAAACTTCATCTGCCAATTTACTGACCATTCGTGTAAGGTATCTAGATCCCTTTGGAGGCACTCTATATCGCTATCTGAATCAATTGTTTTCCCCATTTTGGTATCGTCTGCAAATTTACTTATCCTACTAGTTATACCTAAATCAAGGTCATTTATGTATATAACAAACAACAGAGGACCTAATACAGATCCCTGGGGGACACCACGTTTGACTGCTCCCCATTCTGACTTCGTACCATTTATGCTGACTCTCTGCTTCCTACCAATTAGCCATGACCTAATCCATCCAACAACGCCCCACCTATTCCATGCACCTCAACCTTTCTCATCAATCTCTCATGGGGGACTCTGTCGAAAGCTTTACTGAAATCTAAATATATTATATCATATGACTTGTCATTATCTACTGCTTCATATACCTCTGAGAAAAACCTAAGCAAATTAGTAAGGCAAGAACGTCCCTGAGTGAATCCATGCTGAGAAGAATTTATTAAATTAAATGTATCTAAGTGGTTTCTAATTTTACTAGCAATAATTGACTCTAGTAGCTTTCCTATGATTGATGTAAGACTAATGGGACGGAAATTGGATGCTATTGATTTGTCACCTTTTTTGAAGATCGGAACTACGTTTGCAAGCTTCCAAGCTTCTGGAACTATACCTGTCTCCAATGACTTGTTAAATAAAAATGTTAATGGGTAACTTAACTCATCCCTACATTCTTTTAATACTCTAGCATATACCTCATCAGGACCAGGCGATTTATGAGGTTTCAGTCTGTCAATTTCCTTAAGGACATCATTTCTACTTATAGTAACCGTACTTAACCTATTTTCTATACTATCGCTATATACCTTACGGACTTCTGGAAACTGTGCCAAATTTGCATTAGTGAAAACGGAAAGAAATTGACTATTAATGTACTGCACATTTCTAAATAATTTTCTGTCATTTCTCCTATCGAAGTTTTAAGGGGACCAATTACATCTCTAACCTTGGATTTATATAGTTGGTAAAAAGCTTTAGGATTATTTTTTGAGTCATTGGCAACCTTAATTTCATAATTTCTTTTTTTTTCCTAATATCCTTTTTTACCTGTCTTGATAGATTCTGATAGTAAGCAAGTAGGTGAATTTCGCCTTTCCTAATTTTTCTATATATTCCTCTCTTTTGTCCTAGAAGATCTAATAGTCTATTATTCATCCATTGGGGTTGGTTCTGTGTTGATCTAAAACATTTGGGGGGGATGTATATATTTTGTGCATTGAATACTGACTCGATAAAATTATCGTATGTATCTACCAAGGTTGACGTCTCTTCCTGACTTAAGATGACAGGTGCCTGAGAAGGGGTACACTCATTTGGACACCTGGCTCGACTTAATTTTTTGACCGTAGGGTCAGCTAATAGGGCTCTTCTTAACCCACCATAATTGGCTTTTCTGAAGTAAGGTATTAATGTTGTATTCTCTCTGGTATTACCTTTCCATTGTATATTAAAATACACAGAATTGTGGTCACTATTTCCTAGTGGTCCCCTATCTCTACATTATTTACCATATGTTCATTGTTACTGAAAACTAAATCGATAATATTATTACCTCTAGTCGGCATATCTATGAATTGAAATAAAAAACTATCTTGTACTACCTCTATAAACTCCTCAGAATCAGAGGCTCCTATTTGATGCTGCCAATCTATATTCGGAAAATTAAAATCCCCCATAATGCACACATTGCTAAACCTTGATGCCATTTTAATTTCCTCCCATAATGACGTTCCGTCATTTCTACTCATAGGCGGTCTATACATAACTCCAATAACTATGGTCTCAATACCTTAGTTAACCTCTACCCAAACACTTTCATTATCGTTATTTAGTCTAATACCTGATTTAATACAGTTTTTTAATGTACTCCTGACAAACACTGCTTTACCGCCACCCCTCTTACTTGTTCGGTCATATTTAAACAAA
Source organism: Paralithodes platypus (assembly GCA_032716605.1). Lineage (NCBI taxonomy): Eukaryota > Metazoa > Arthropoda > Malacostraca > Decapoda > Lithodidae > Paralithodes > Paralithodes platypus. The sequence continues at coordinate 126,610,823 of CM064487.1, forward strand.
CTATATCCTGGTATATCAAATTCTGCTAAAAAATGCCTGGTTTCTGTATTAATCCACGTTTCAGTTAGCGCTATTATGTCTATATTTTCTTTGCTAACAAGGGCTCTCAGTTCGTTCATTTTGTTACATAGACTCCTACAGTTTGTGTAATATACTCTCAATTTACTTCTTTTCTTTATACCTAATTTACCTTTATTTCTAACGACATTTCCATCTTCTGTTGCACCATCACTACTATCATTTGCAATATAGTCATCATTTTAGCATGAGACTGAATATCCTTATCGCTTTCGCCTGACGCTAAAATTGTTCCATTTAACCTCTCATTTACACTCTCAATATTTGAACAAATATATGTGACACAATGGATACACATTTAATAACCTCTAATTTGAACACATTTTAGAAAGCTTCAATCTTTTGGCATTCATTAATCAAGACATTAGTACTACATACACACAAGTTTAAAGACCGGTTCATCCACAGAAAATGTGGTTTCAGCCTTACGTCCTAAATGGCGGCATTCTAGTCGAACCCTGCCTCTGTGGTTAAGTTCTTTATGTTTAGATCGAACCAGAATACCTGATCCCACTCTTTCTATGTCTACCCCTACGCTCAGCTCCCTCCACGTTCATAGACCAGCATTTTTTCACCCAGTTCTGATCATCCATTCTCTCCACGTTTCCAAAGCAGCCACTAACCTTCGTAAATGTGTGCCAAAAGCTTGAAAAAGGTTATCATATTGTTACATGAATTAAGCGTATCCGTTGTGCTACGGTCTATGCGTTCTATATTGCACGAACAAATATTACAGTGCATGGTTATCTAATTCCTTTGAGAGGGTAGCTGTATTGATGTGTGTATGTTTCTATTTATTTATAATTATGATAGTTTCCTCCCTAGACCTCCATCAAGCTTAATAAATTATCTTCAAGTTAGTACAAAGGAGTACAAAGGAGTACAAAGGAAATCAAGCAACAACAGGTCTAGTGACCCTTCTAGGTTGCTTGTCCTCCAAAACACTGAGGATCAAGTGTCCAAACAGTGGTTTAGAGTGGGTAAGGGAACATTGGAAAGGGAACTACTGCCCTGCCACTAACGTGGCAGGACTAGGAAGTTAGTAGGGGACATATGGGTTAGTAACTGAGGGGAGGATAAAGTTATTCATTTACAAACGCAGTCAGTCGCGGGTTTGATGCGAGATATTTGTCTAGGCGGAATTTAAATGAATCAACGGTGCTGCAGTCTATAACGTCTCGGGGAAGCCCATTCCACAAGTTGACAACTCGATTGAAGAAGAAATTCTTAGATTCGTGTGAGTTAAAAGATTTACCAATAATTTTGCAACCGTTTCCCCGCGTGTAATTAGATTGGTCGATAGTGAAGTACTTACTACAGTTCATATTGTCGATGCCTTTGATGATTTTGAACACTTGAATTAAGTCACCTCTTAATCTGCGCTGGGTTAAAGGAAATAGATTTAATTCTCTAAGACGCTCTTCGTATGGTTTGTTCTTTAGGCTAGGTATCATTTTGGTAACTCTACGTTGAACTCGTTCTAGCTTGTTTATATCTTTTTGGTAATAAGGGCACCAGGATTGAACGCAGTATTCCAGAAGAGGGCGGACTAAGGAATTGTAAAGGGTTAGGATAACTTCTTTGGATTTATGCTCAAATGACCTGCCTATAAAGCCAATTATTTTGTTTGCCTTCTTAACAACTTCTGAACATTGTTGACTCGGTTTTAGGTTACTCGATATTGTTACTCCCAGATCAGTTTCTCTGTTTACATTCTTAAGCTGAGTGCCATTCATCGAATAGTTTGCTTTCTCATTTAGGTATCCGACATGTAGTACTTTACATGTATCCGCATTGAAACTCATTTGCCAAATTTGGGCCCAACATGACAATTTATCTAGATTGTGTTGCATATCGTCAACTTGTTCTTTTGAGAGTACGCTATTTGCAATTTTTGTATCGTCAGCAAATTTTGAGATTGTGCAGGTGAGACCCTCATCTATGTCGTTGATGTAAATTAGAAAGAGAATTGGTCCTAGTACCGATCCCTGGGGTACCCCGCTACTTACATTGGTCCATTTAGATGCCTTACCGTTTATGACTACCCTTTGCTTTCTGTTGCTGAGCCAATTTTCTATCCATTTCAACACACCGTCTTGTATTCCATGCGCTTTTAGTTTTAGCAGTAAACGTTTGTGGGGAACTTTGTCAAAGGCCTTTTGAAAATCAAGGTATATAATATCTACAGCTTTACTCTCATCGTAGAGGTTGAGGATATCGTGGAAGAAGTCTAAGAGGTTTGTTAAACAGGAACGTTTTTTACGAAAGCCGTGTTGAGTATCTTTAAGTATGTTATTTTCCTCTAAGTGATTTACGAGTCTGTCTCGTATGACCGTTTCTAGCATTTTACATACAACTGAGGTTAAGCTAATTGGACGATAGTTACTTGGTAGGGATTTGCTGCCTTTTTTGAATATCGGTGTTACGTTGGCTAGCTTCCACTGATCAGGCATAGTTCCAGACTGCAAGGATTTATTGAATAGTAATGTCAGTGGTTTGGAGAGCTCATTCTTAGCTTCCTTTAGAACTCTAGGCGAGATTGTATCAGGTCCTGGCGTTTTATTTACCTTGAGTTTATCTAAACAATTCAATACTTCTCTCTCTGTAACGGTGATATTGCTTAGAACATCTGAATTATCAATCTGAATCGGCGATGGTGTAGGGATGGTGTAGGTGATGGTGTAGTTCTATCTATCTATCTATTGCCAGACGCCTTACTCCCCTTAATGGGGGTGGCCATACACAAAATGCCCCCAAGCAAACCTATCCCCTGTAAGAGAGACAATCCATGACAGTTTACTGAAGGACTTACAGGATTGACCACTCAATTTAGGGTCCGTCTGACTCCGAGGCATTTCATGGATTTGTTAGCACTATTTTTCTACAGCGGTGTGCGGCTAATCCATCCACTAACCTGCTTCACCCTAAGATAGCAGTACTGATTTGTTTAAGGTTTACTCCCCTAGACAGGTTGCTAACCAAGGCCCATCCACCCGGATTTTTATAAGGTTATCTCCCCTAGATGGGTTGCCGACCAAGGCTAACGAGTCCCATCCACCCGATATCTTCAAGTTCCCTCTTCAAAATAAATTTGGATATTTTTCGGTAGAGGAATGTCCTGGCCTAAGCCGTTTCTTTCATAATTACAGGCTCGCTAATCGCTATCGCTCGCCAGGAAAACATCGACACCTACATGGCACGAAAGATCTTTATAATATAAAATGGGATGAAAAGTCTTTTAGAATCGCCAAACTCATGGTCTTCAAGTCTGAAAACTAATAGGGGTAAACGTGAGGGAGAAGATGACCTGCAAAAAAGAAAATATATATATATATATAATATATAATAATAATAATAATAATTATAAAATACAAATAATAAAATAAAAACATTAACGTTCTCTGCTCTGAATTTTCCCCTCCCTTTCTTGTTCCATTTTCTTTGTGTCACCTTTCACATTTGTTGTCCTACTTCCTATTGCTTCACCCATTTCGGTAGCAGCCCATAAATGTGTGTTTCTATTGTTCTGTCTGTGTACGATTCTTATGGGGGAAGGGTATATTCTTTGGTCGATTTTGTCATATATTTTTTATGTTTTAGTTGCCTCCCTTGACCTCCATCAAAACATCCATTAGATCCCCTTTCGAGACTAATTTGTACATTTTTCGATAGAAAAATGTCACGGCCGAAAGCCAGTTTCTTTTAAAATTACAGGCTCGCTATCGCTCGCCCGGAAAAAATCAACACCTAAATTGCACGAAGGGTCTTAAAATTGACAACGAAATGGGGCAAAAGGTGTAAAACTGCCAAACTAACGGGCCGAACGTCTTACAATCTCAAAACTAATGGGGCTATACATGAGGGAGAAAGGGGTTCAGAATAACGAACCATCCCCCCTTTAACGCCCTTCTCCTCTACCATTTCCCATCTGACCATTCCTTCTTTTTTACCCTTCCTCTCTCTCTCTCTCTCTATGTCTCGTTTTCTTTTACCCTAGCCCATTCTCTCTCTGTCTCGTTTTCTTTTACCCTAGCCCATTCTCTCTATGTCTCGTTTTCTTTTACCCTAGCCCATTCTCTCTATGTCTCGTTTTATTTTACCCTAACCCATTATCTCTATGTCTCGTTATCTTTTATCCTAGCCCATTCTCTCTATGTCTCGTTTTTCTTTTACCCTAGCCCATTCTCTCTATGTCTCGTTTTATTTTACCCTAGCCCATTCTCTCTATATCTCGTTTTCTTTTACCCTAGCCCATTCTCTCCGTCTCGTTTTATTTTACCCTAACCCATTCTCTCTATGTCTCGTTTTATTTTACCCTAGCCCATTCTCTCTATGTCTCGTTTTATTTTACCCTAGCCCATTCTCTCTTTGTCTCGTTTTCTTTTACTCTAGCCCATTCTCTCTGTCTCGTTTTATTTTACCCTAACCCATTCTCTCTATGTCTCGTTTTATTTTACCCTAGCCCATTCTCTCTGTCTCGTTTTATTTTACCCTAACCCATTCTCTCTATGTCTCGTTTTATTTTACCCTAACCCATTCTCTCTATGTCTCGTTTTATTTTACCCTAGCCCATTCTCTCTATGTCTAGTTTTCTTTTACCCTAGCCCATTCTCTCTGTCTCGTTTTATTTTACCCTAACCCATTCTCTCTATGTCTCGTTTTATTTTACCCTAGCCCATTCTCTCTGTCTCGTTTTATTTTACCCTAGCCCATTCTCTCTGTCTCGTTTTATTTTACCCTAACCCATTCTCTCTATTTCTCGTTTTCTTTTACCCTAGCCCATTCTCTCTGTCTCGTTTTCTTTTACCCTAACCCATTCTCTCTCTGTCTCGTTTTATTTTACCCTAACCCATTCTCTCTATGTCTCGTTTTCTTTTACCCTAGCCCATTCTCTCCGTCTCGTTTTATTTTACCCTAACCCATTCTCTCTATGTCTCGTTTTCTTTTATCCTAGCCCATTCTCTCTATGTCTCGTTTTCTTTTATCCTAGCCCATTCTCTCTCACAGTTCGCCTCGCCTTTGTGCTACACTATCACTTTATCACGCAACGCTCTGGTATCACACGAGGTTATATTTTTTTCCCCTCTTCAGGTTTTATAGTTAACTTTATATCTGGCAGGTTATGAGTTCATCTTTCATGATAATTCGGTCACCTATATTAACCCCTTCTGTACCGGCTATAAATATTTTTAAATATTATTCTGGTTACTATTAGACGATTGTATTCAGTGTAAAATGGGCCTAGCAAGTGACAAGCTTCGAACTATCTCATTTGACCCTTGCTACTACCTCAGATCCTTTTTAAACTGCACATAATTGTCTAAATATAGCTACAAGAAAATTTAAATTGCGTCGCCGGTACAGAAGGGGTTAATCTATCTTCAAACAAGTTCCCGATACCAGCTAGTGTACTAGATCCCATAAATGTTGCCAGGGGCATTTTTGTTATCGACATCTGACTTAAATGCTCTCGTCTGATACCCCCTTTAATTGTCCTTTGCTACTCTCATTCTATTCCTTCCATCCACTCTATAATTGCTTCCCCTCGTATCTTACATTGCTATCAGTTATATATTTCATCTTCCTATCATTTCCTCTCTATTCCACTTCTTGCCGTTGTTCCCTTCGTCTTTCTCCTCCTTGCCTTTCCTTCTCTTGTTTTGCCTCCTTTCGTCAATCCCTTCCTTGTCTTTGCTCCTATTGTCTTTCTCTTCTTTGTTCATATCCTGTCCTCTCCTATTCATCCTCTTTCTATCCTGTACGGTTTTTCCTGCACTTCTCATTTTTAGTTATGCCTTTGTCTTTTTCAGTACTCTTGTTGTCTTTCTTCCAATCGCCTCTCTCTCTTCCGTTCTCTTGTATTCTCTTCTTTTCGCCTTCCTCTTTCGCCTTCTTCCAGTTTTTATTCTATTCGCCACCTCTGCCTTTCTCCTCCATTCCTCTAACTCCTCTGCCTTCTTCCCTTCTTCTTTTACTTTCTTTGCCACCTCTTTCGTTCTCTTCCATTCCTCTTCCTCTTCGCCACCTTTTCCATTTTCTTCTATTCCTCTTCCATTGTGTCGTCTTCCATTACTCTTCCTCTTCACCACCTCTTCCATTACTCTTCCTCTTCACCACCTCTTCCATTATTCTTCCTCTTCACCACCTCTTCCATTACTCTTCCTCTTCACCACCTCTTCCATTACTCTTCCTCTTCACCACCTCTTCCATTACTCTTCCTCTTCACCACCTCTTCCATTATTCTTCCTCTTCGCCACCTCTTCCGTTACTCTTCCTCTTCACCACCTCTTCCATTATTCTTCCTCTTCGCCACCTCTTCCATTATTCTTCCTCTTCGCCACCTCTTCCGTTACTCTTCCTCTTCACCACCTCTTCCATTATTCTTCCTCTTCGCCACCTCTTCCGTTATATTCCATTCCTCTTCCGTCTTCTTCTATTCCTTTGTCTCTTCGCTATCTCTCCCTTTATCTTCCATTGCTCTTCCTCTTCGCCACCTCTTCCATTCCTCTTCCTCCTCCGTTCCTATCTATATTCGCTATCTCTTCCGTTCTATTTCATTCCTCTTCCATTGTCTTCCATTCTTCTAACTCTACCGTCTTCTTCCATTCCTCTTCGCCACCTCTTCCGTTCTCTTCCTCTTCGCTACCTCTTCCGTTCTCTTCCATTCCCTTTCCTTCTTTTCGCCACCTTCTCCGTTGTCTTTCATTCCGGTTCTTTCGTTTGCTCTTACCAATCTATTTCCGTGTTCTCATTTCCCCGTCCAATTTCCTCTCTTTTCATTTCTTTCCTTCCTTGTTCGCTTCTTCGTCTCCCCTTCTTCTTGTACACTTTTTCGTCCAGCTTGCTCAGATTATCCGATACCGTATCTTCTTTATTCGTTTTATCATTCTCCCGTTTGTTCTTCTTCCATACTCACATCCAACTTAAATTTGTTTGTGTTTAGAGTATTGAGCTGTTATTAGTTCAGATTTTATTCCCCATCAGTTCGATATGCTAAATTTTCAATTATAAATGATATTGTTCGTCCTTACAACCCACCAGTAAGTAATGGTTACAATATTGTCGGAAAGTTATTTCATTCACATAAAGAAAAGCGCTGCTTTTCCAACAAAGTAATCAATTTATGGAACAAATTTCCATGAAATGTTGTAGAGTGCCACACAGACGTCCACGCTATTAAATACCGTTTAGATAAATATCTTGCCATGAATCCCCGACTGACTGTATTAGTTCCCAATTAATGTGACCGTATCAGTATCGTTGATAGTACTATAATTTTGTTTTATAATCCACAGTTTATTTTGAGCTGAAGCCCTCCAGTTTATTGCCGTTGCATTTTTTTTTCTTTTGTTAACAAGTAGCCTAGTAAGGACCATTAGGTTTGTTATTGGTTGTATTCCTTTGTTTACAAACCCACTTGCTCGATCTCGCTCGCTCTCTCTCTCTCTCTCTCTCTCTCTCTCTCTCTCTCTCTCTCTCTCTCTCTCTCTCTCTCTCTCTCTCTCTCTCTCTCTCTCTCTCTCTCTCTCTCCATATCTTCCGTCTCTGTGCCCCCCTCAGTGAACCTGATAAGCGCCCCTCGCCCAAGAGATGGACCGCCCTGGCCTAATTCCTCACTGAAGATGATAAGAGAGTTTAACTGGAGGCTGGTCAATCAGGCGTGGGTGGGAGGGGGAGAGGTAGGGAGGTAGTGGGAGAGAGATATGAGGGGAGGAGACAGGGGAGCAGGTGGGGGGGGTAGGAGGAGATAGATATGAGGGGAAGAGAGATATGAGGGGGGAGCGGGACAGAGATATGAGGGAGGGAGAGGGAAGAGAGATATGAGGGGAGGAGGGAGGGGAGAGACAGAAATGGGACGAGGAGTAGAGAGATATGAGGGGAGGAAGGGGAGGGGAGAGAGATATGAAGAGGGAGGGGAGAGATATATGATGGGGAGAGGGAGAGAGATATGCGAGGGGAGGGTGAAAGAAATATGAGGGGGAGTGGTAGAGAAATATGAGGGAGAGAAGGGAGAGAGAGATATGAAGGGAGGAGGTGCAGAGATAATATTATATGAGAAGGGAAGGAGGGGGGTAGAGATATGAGGAGGAAGGAGGGGGAGAGAGATATGAGGAAGAGGGAGGGGAGAGATATATGAGGTGGGGAGGGGGAGACATATGAAGGGGAGGGGGCGGGAAGAGAGGAGGGGGAAAGAGATGGGAGGGGGGAGGGAGAGATACATATGAGAGGGGTAGGGGAGAGAGATACAAAGGGGAAGAAGGGGAGAGATATATGAGGAGGGGGATGGGACAGATATATGAAGGGAGAAGCGGGGAAGGGGGTAGGGAGGAGGGAAGAGATACGAGAGGGGGGGGGAGGTAGGGGGGGAACAAGAACATAATTGGCTTCCTTGGTGTTGTCAGATCCAGGAAGAAGACTGGGGGGAATTTGGGGCCACCAATATATTTTGATTTACACCGGGTCTTTGCTAAGGTTTATCTTATATATTATACCCTGCAGCATATATCCTTAACCCCTTCTGTGCCGGCGACGTCTTCTTAATTTTACTCTAGCTATATTTAGACGATTTTGTGCAGTTTAAGAAGGGTCTGTTGCAGTAAATAGGTTTAAGTGAGATAATGTAGTTCGAAGCATGTTTATTGCTGGAGGCCCTTTTTAAGCTGAATAAAATTGTCTAATAGTAGCCAGAATAAGATTACAAGTTCGGTACCGGTACTGAAGGGGTTAAATTGTTGAAAAGTTGCTGCTAGGAGTGTTAATGTTGGCGGAAGAACTAAGTTAATAATAGTGTTCTGAGAGTATTGGGGTACGACGTGGCTGTTTGATAATCAACATGGCTCTTCTAAAGCCGGTATCACACGAGCGCTTTTTCACTCAACATTTATCCTCAACACTGGTCTAGCAGATCATGAAGTAAACATTTAATATTTTTCTGTTACCTAAATTCATCTATCATCAGTCTAGTTTCCAATACCAGTGCAAAATACTCCAGAAATGTTGCCAGAAATTTTTTGATCATCGAATGTTGACTATAAAATCTCTCGTGTGATACCGGCATCAATATGAACACTGTTATGAGAAAAAAAATAATAAAATAAAATAAAACAAAATAAACAGAGAAATTGAAAAGTTTGATGGTGCAAATCCGATAGTGTTGAATTTTGTTTATACTAAGGATGTTGTAGCTCAAGATGTCTTATAGATATGGGTTGGGTCTTCTAGATATTTGTTGGGTTTTATAGACATGTATATGGGCCGTATATTCAGTTTACACACAACCCGACCGATCGAAAACACGGTCGTATGGGTAGTTTCATGACAAGTTAATAGATACTATTGATTTGTTTTGCCAGTCTTCCATTGTGTGGTATCATGACTAGGTAATATATAGATCGGTTTTGGCAATCTACCAATTTGTACATGTTAGCAACCTTTCTAGGAGCTTCACGACCGACCAATCAGAATAACAGCTCTCCTTTAATTAATTCGTGTCCACCCCTTCGGGGATTAGGGCGTCTATGAATAATCTTATTTATTCATTTCACTCCCAACACCAAATACTTCCTAATGAAATTAATGAAAACATGTGATCCTACCGGGATTCTAACTTGGGTTACCACATACAGATCTTAAACACTATAAGCCTTACACCATGAAGACAGTAGATACATAGATAGTTTTGTTTATACCATGTAATCAAATATTTGCTTTTAAAATATATCACAAGAAAATTAATTGCGTCACTCATAAAATCATAATTATTGACACCATAAACTGTCAAATCAATCAACTAAATTTAGTCTTAATAATGCTATACTCTCCTAAAAAAATACTAAATGCAGAATAATCTTGATTATATGCCTAATAGTATAAATATTAAATAGACAAGATATATATATATATATATATATATATATATTATATGCCATCATTATTTTCTGTCCTATGATTAACATTAGGGTTCCAATCAAGTGTAGTGACCAAGGTAGTGAACTTACATCTCTGCATTTAGTAGTAAATTAAATACAATAATATAAGAACTAAAGAACTAGATTTGGTAGCACATTCAGCAGTAGATTCGGTAGTACATTCACCTGTAGAATTGGCCAGCCGTAGCGACTTCTCTTCAATATGGACGGGGGAGATTTAGTGAAGAGGATTTGGACCAGTATCCCCCCACAATACAGTTCCAGGGGCTATAGTGGGTATTATTTCAGCTGACGGTAAATTGAATCCCTTAAGGGGGAATTAGTTTCTCTTTTGGTCCCCCCTTCTCCCTCATGTTCAGTCCCGTTAGTTTGCAAGCGCGCTAAGCTTAACAGAAGTGTCTCTATAGCAAATGCGATAGGCCTCCCGGAAGCAAGACCATGAAAAACCCTTCCAAAATGCCCCAGGTGCTCTCAAAACAAAGGAATATGTGAATAGGTGAGATTATTCCCCTATAATACCTCCTAACACTCATTCACATGTGTCCCAACCTCCCCCTCTCCCCCTTCGTACCCCCTCCTCAATTATCGGCTATTTTTCCTCTTATTTCCCTCATTTATCGGTTATTTTACTCGCAAATTATTCTCAGGCGGGCCGGAGACATGGGTGAGTTATTTAGGGACCCTATAGTCGTGTGAGATCTCTCCCGCGGAGCTCGGTTGGTTGTGAGACATTGCAGAAGAAACATGTTTGTCTCTCGCCCGGCCGACCCAGAATACGACAGGGTAGTGAAAATATACGTTATTCACCCCCCAATTGCTTTTCCAACTTCTTTTATCACACTTTAACCCCTGTCAAACGGGGATGTTTGTAACTTCTACTACCTGCCTGGCAGGCATATTTACCCTAAACGAGCTTCATTCCATGCTCTTTTTCATGCATAAACAAGAGCAAGAGCGTAATACAATTATGTATCCGTGAAAGGGCGATAATAGAGCTTTCCAATGACACCTGAATCATCCTTGTAAGACCACGGGTTCTCTTTCAACAATTGCGCAACACGAGGGCAAAACCCTAAAATTCGGTAAATTCCGGAGTTTTTTCCTTGTCTCGCGAGGGGAGGGGTGTGGAATGTTGTGGTGGGGAGCTCAGTCACCTCACTCGATCCATGCCGAGCGGTTAGAGCCTGCCTATCATCCTCCCAAAGCGTGGACTTTCTCTCAGAGCCGATAATGTGCTCAACATCCCTTCCGAAATATGTCGGGCCCCGCGGATGGGGTGTTAAGGTTTATATGTTCATCATATAAGTAAAATAAATGCACATGGAGAAGAAATAATGCTTTATATGGTAAATATAATTAATTCTGTCAGAATCGAAGGGTAGAAATTACCTGTCCTAATTTTCGCGTTCCACGGACGTTCCTTCCATTAGCTTGGCGATTTTGAGAACTTTCGCCCCATTTTTTTGTCAATATTAAGACCTTAAGTGCCATTAAGGTGTTGATTTTTTTCTGGCGAGCGATAGCGAGCCTGTAAATGTAGGGAACATTTTTCTTCCGAAAAATTAACATATTTATCATGGGGGTGTTTTTTTTTTTTTTAGCTTGATGGAGCCCTAGGGAGGAAACTAACATATTTATTAATAAATAAATAAATAAATAGACCAACAAAACATAATTATCAACTATGTCTCTGTGTCGTATTAATGACAAGCTTTCATAATTAACAAACACATTTCACTACAAAATCTCCATAATAGCTAAGTTAGCAAGAAGGTAACATAGCAATTTACCATCAGCTGGAAAATAATGGACTTTAGTATGGTCGACGCGGCTATCACAACTTGCTCTATAAAGGCTAGAATTGTGGAATGAGGCCTAACACCAGGTGAGCTGATGTGTAGAGGGTTAATTGTAGTGATGATATGTTCTTTTATTGATGTAATCTTGCAATTTTGTGTACTACTATAAAGATTGTGTCTTAGGCCTGTTCATTTTAAACATTCTCAGATCCCTTGCAAGATACTTTTTGTTTGTATTTATTTGTTTTTGTTTTTGTCAACCTAATCTAACGTAACGTAACGTAACCTAACCTAACCTAATCTAACCTAACCAGCAGGTCCGGGTGCAATATAACTCAGGAAGCTTCACCCATACCTCTTATGATCGTTAATCATTACCTCAAACAACCCATTGTCGCTCGGTATATACTGTCCTATATGAACCTAAATCTATATTTACAAAAATATAAACCATAAGAACTCCATGAACTTTTATGAGTGATTGTACAAGGAAAAGAAACATCAAATTTATAATGTTTGGTACACTCTGCCCTGTAGTAATGTCTGCCAGATGTTAAGACTTTCATTAGGAAGTTTTCCTTTGTAATAAATTGACAATCATTGCAATGTTATGCAGTTCTGAGACGGTAAAAACTATCATAATATATACCTTTTAATTCCCACCTATATACAACAAACTGCCTAAAACTTATAACATTAGCCATAATAAATGTAAACAGAGTCCTTGAATAGTGAGCCGGTTAAGGGGGGATGGTTCATTTGTTGGTCGATTTTGTTCATTTATTCATTATTTTTCTAGTTTCCTCCCTAGACCTCCATCAAACTTTTAAAAAATATATCATCCATTAGATCCCCCTTGTAGATTAATTTGTAATTTTTCGGTAGAAAAATTTCCCGACCGAAGGTGGTAGTTCGCCAGGAAAAAAATCGACACCGAAATAGCACGAAAGGTCTTAATACTGACAAAAAAAAGGGGCGAAAGGTCTTCAAATCGACAAACTAATAGGGCAAACATTTAAATATCTGAAAACTAATGGGGCTAAACATGAGGAAGAAGGGTGTCCAAAATAATAACCCATCTCTCCTTAAATAATTCAGGTATATGTAGCAGAGTATGGACAGGCTCGTAAATCGTGGCTGTCCTCTATAATATTATTTGTATTAATCTCACCACCACACCCCCAATGAAATTAATTAAAGTATATATGATCCACCGGGATTCGAACCCGGGTTATCACACACATATTTTTGCCACCTTAACCATTACACCACCAGGACGGTTAATTAATTAATTATAATTAATTATAATTAATGTATTAATTATAATTCCAACTACGGCTGCTTATTCAGTATAAAAAAGCTCCCCAATATGCAAAAAAAAAAAAAAAAAAAACAATAACAAAAACAACATTTTACAGACATGCTTTGGTCAGTGTAGTAGTGTTTTTTTATTGTATTTTTATTTATTTTTTCTAGTATCAAGCAAACCCATAAATTGTTGAGTATGATGTACAGCGCAAGCGAAGAGTAGTTATACATGGTAAAGCCTCGGATTGGACAAACGCCATGCCACTAGCTTTGTGCGCCAGAGATCGGTGCTTGCACCTATTCTTTTCTGGAGTTATATCAATGATATCGATGATGATCTCTTGTAATATTTGCAGATGACTCTAAAAAGTTTCAATACCAACAAAATTAAAAGTTATTTATATAAGACACATGCACGAAAAGGCAAAATACTATGAATGGTAGTCATCTTGAAAGCACTGATAAAGAAACAGAATTACGGGTAATAATAGCGAACAATTTTAAATCTAGCCAAAAATGTATCGAAGTATTTAAAAATCCCATATTATTATTGGTTATATTGGTAGATCATTCAAATACAAATCCGAAGACGTTATTCTTACCTTATACAATGCATTAGTTCGCCCCCATTTGGAATACTGGATACAAATTTGTTGTTCATAATATCAACAGGACATCGATAAACTGGAGAGAAAACAGAGGAGAGTAATCAAAATGATCCCTAGACTTAGAAATAAGCCATACGAAAAACATCTAAATTAGTTAAATCTTTTTAATATATTATGTGCCGAATAGTAACTGCATTATTGTATCACAGTATTGATGTTGTAATAAGTAAAATAGGCCCATATTGTAACTGAACTATTGTATGGTTGGCCAAGTAAGTCAAGTAATGTCTCCGCTATTATTACGTTTTGCTCGCTGTATGCTGTATTAAGGTCTGTCAGATGTTGAATAGGGTGTGTAAAGATAGGAACGTGTTAATATATCTCACTCGAAACTATGAATAGTGCTGATACCAATTATGGATCGAAATATACTTGATGCCGCAACATCACTTGTTTGGCAGACTGTACCGCAAACCATCATTGTATCGAAATGTGTAATGGTCTCCCCGCAACCACTCTCTGGGGCGGTAATTAAAGGTTATTATGTTAAGTCTTACCCTGTCACCCTCCTCCCCCCCTTCCCCTCCCCCCTCCCCCTTCCCCTAATGCAGGTGGTGTGGTAGGGAACGTTAATTAATTTGGTCCTATCTGGCCCGGCGGATAATGAAAATGGAATGGAATCTGGAATACAAGATACTTCAACATAACTGTGAGAGGGAGAGAGAGGGAGGAAGTTTTGAGTGAATGTTATCTTATCGGTGTTTTGGTTTAATATAGTGTAGAGTGAGCGGTGGTGGGTTTTATTGGGGAGTGATTCCAGAGAGATAATGCCTTACCTCTCCTCTCCTTATCAGGTTAATAGTCGGGAAGGTTTGGTTATACAGAAACACACGCACGTTCGCAGTATATATATATATATATATATATATATATATGGACAAAAAGGTTTTGTACGATAGGAAATTAATTGGGTTAATTATCTAGATAAAATTATTTACTTGAAATTAGGTATTTATTTGACAGTCATAACATGTTTGTTATATATGATTACACTCCTTGTAGACTAGGGTATTTTACGTTGTTTTCTTTACATTTGTTAAGCTTAGTCTAAGAGGGAATATGGCAGGGGTTAGTATTTAAATTTTGCCAATTGAGATATAAGGTATAGTTGCCTGCACATCCCACCTTTTGAGAGAAGTTATCTGATCGTTGTCGTTGCCTGGCCGAAGAGCCCCGAGCCCCTAAGGAAGGCCATGGCCACGATCGGGCTTTACCACAGGGCTCTCAAGGAGAGTAGATTATGTTGTTGGCATAAGTGATTGTGTAGAATGCAGTCTTCTATGATGTGTTTAATAGTATGGGGTGCCGTGTTGCATCATGGGCAGGTGTCAACGACAGAGATATCAAGTCTCTTCTGATTGCTCAGAAGAGCTGGATGGTGCCCACATCTCAGCCTGGCCAGGTGGACTCTGTCCTCGCGAGGGCTGCATGTTGTCTATGAGTGATTGGATGGAACGGCGAGAGATATGAGTATGGAAGTACTTCTGGAAGCTGGTTTTGGGTGGGCAGGGAGGGATAGATGACAGTATTTGTGTGTGATACCGTGTGCTGGGTGTTGTTTTGATATTCCTTGGTGTCTGTGGGTGTGCTGCCATGTAGTGTAGTGGGTGGTGTTGTTTTGTGGAGGCTGCAGCCAGGAATTGAATGTCTTTCATGTCCAGGTGGTCTTTGACTTTGAGGACTGTAGTTTCTTGATGTAGGTGATCTGTGGGTGTAGTAGCTATGCAGCCTGTGATGATTTTTAGGGCTTTGTTTTGAATAGTCTGCAAGGTCTTGTGATGTGT
Source organism: Paralithodes platypus (assembly GCA_032716605.1). Taxonomy (NCBI): domain Eukaryota; kingdom Metazoa; phylum Arthropoda; class Malacostraca; order Decapoda; family Lithodidae; genus Paralithodes; species Paralithodes platypus. The sequence continues at coordinate 126,626,389 of CM064487.1, forward strand.
TTCAGCTAGGTTAGAAACCCAGGCAGGGCTTGCATATTCCATCTCTGATCTTATGTATTGCTTGTATACTATGGTGGTAGTTTCGTTGTTGTGTCCAAATTTTGTGTGGACTATCTAATCGTTGTCGAGGGCAGTTTTCTCGGTGACTCAGCAAATCAATCGTTTTACTCCGGGGCATTCTAGTCGGCCCCATTGACAGTCTCCCATGTCAGCGTTCCTGCGATCTCTTCCACCCCCATTATCCTTTTCCTACATACTGCATTAATCATATTCCAATCGTCCAACTGCGCCGGCTTTTGTCCTTGATGTCATCTTGAATCTTCTGGTTAGTTGAATCCAGCACCTCTCTGGCCTGTGACCCATAGTTGCCTGCCAGAGGAATGTAGCCTCCATAGTGGTTGGCTCTGGATCTGGCAAATCTGTGTATTGATTAGGGGCTCCTTCGTGGGCCTCACATATCCCATCGGTGCCCTGGGCCATTTATAGCCTCTGAGAGGTAGTTTGGTTCCTTCAATCTTGTCTCTTCTTATCTCCACGCGGCATCTTCCTGCCTGCAGGTGTCATCGTTTGCTTTTTGCATCACCTTTCTAGTCCGTATTTCATATTCAAAGCGTGGTGTAGCCATTGAGCAACCCCTTCCAGGTCCTTGACAATTGTGCCTCTTGTTTCTCTGTGATAAGGTATGTATGGGATAATCTCCCTTACCCTTCAACACAACAACAACAACTTGCCTTCTTTCCACAATCTGATTTATTTTGGTAAATATAACTATCCTGGGTATGTCAGTGACGGGTAATTTTGTGAACTCTGCTAGGCCTGTGTGTGTTGGTAATGTGAATTAATTTACGAATAAATTAATGAATTAATCAGACGCCTTAAGGTTGTACCCGCAGACAAACAGTACCATAGCCGTGCCGCACCCTCAAGGAATGGAGCAAAACCATAGCAACCACCAATTACCACGATAGGACCCGCTCGGCAATCCTATCCGTGAGGGGGTGGCCACGAAAAAACGGCTCCAATTGGTTCTGTCCTCGTTCAGAAGGCAACCTTCAATCCAGCCCTATGAAAACAGAAAGTTTCGATCCATCTTCGAGTCTAGTGAAGCAGCCCACATCCACAGTTTGCTTCTTTTTTTTTTTCTTTTTTTCTTTTCATCTAGTTCACGATTCGGAACACCAGCGTAGCATACCAAACTCGTGCGAGGATAAAAGGAGAAAGGTCGCCTTGTGATAGTGGGTTGTGAAATTAAGATGGGGATGAATAAAGTATATACACTGTTAATTACGGCCCCGCTGCCTTTACCACTCTCGGTTATAAAGAAGGAAATAAAAATGATGAGGAAGATTTAGTTAGAGTTAGTTATGGGAATTAGAAGAACATAACCATCACTGATAGATCCAGCCAACCACAATATATAGCAAAGAAGTCTAGTGAAATAATACAATACTAAAATAATACAATACTGAAATATTACCATGCCTAGTGGAATATAACACAATGCAAATATAAGCAGAACTGTTAAGCCGGTATCACACGAGCGCTTTTTCCCTCAACATTTAGCCTTAACACTGGTCTGACAGCTTATGAGGTTAACATTTACAATATTTCTGTCACCTAAATTAATCTATCATCAGTCTAGTTTCCGATACCAGTGCCAAATATTCCAGAAATGTTGACAGAAAAATATTGATCATCGAATGTTGGCTATAAAAGCTCTCGTGTGATACCGGCTTTAGACTCCACAAAATCTGACCTGCCAAAGTAAAGGCGGAAGTGCAGGCAACGTATTTATTGTACAGTATTGGAAGGGAGTGTGTGTGTGTGGGGGGGGGGGGGGGGGGGAGGGGAGATTAAAACGAAAGCTCAGGAAAGATTAATTCATATGTTAGTCGGGTCTGGGCTTGATTATTCCTTTTCACATATTCCGAAGCACCAACACACACATACTCTCTCTCGCTCTCTCTATCTCTCTTTCTCACTGAAGGCCAAAGTAGAGAGATATTCAGAGACGCACTTTATGACCAATCTCACAAACAAACATGCGAGACCTCACAGAAAAAAACACCCGTACGCAATGCAAAATGAGAGAGAGATACTATAGATAGATAGATTGATAAATGTAGATGCATAATGAGAGAGAGAGATATATACTGTAGATAGGTAGATTGATAAATATAGATACATAAATTGATAGAGAAAGATTGTGTGTGTATGTGTATGAGAGAGAGAGAGAGAGAGAGAGCGAGAAAGAGGAAAGGAGAGGAAGAAAAGAGAAAAAGTGAGAGGTTAGAACGAGAGGTGAAACAATAGGAGGCTGCCATATTAACCTTTCAAAAGACGACCCGGGCCCAACTTTTAATATTTTATCCGCTTCGCTCCTTCCCTTTGTTCCAGCCTTCCATCGACAGAACAACACAAAGGCAATAATTCCTCAGCCTAGTGGGGGGAGTCTATAGGGAGAGAGATCGACCTTCTTGCTCTTCGGAAGCCATTTTGGTGCCCTAATTATCTCCCCTTCTGTCACCGGATTATGTTCTAGCTATATTTAGACGATTTTGTGTGGTTTAAGAATGATCTGTGGGAGTAAAAAGTGTTAAGTGAGAAAGTTCGAAGCCTGTTACTTGCTGAAGGCATTTTTTAAATTGAATAAAATCGTCTCATAGTAGCCAGAATAAAGTTAAATGGACGGCTCTAGTACTGGAAGGCTTATCAAACAAATGTTGTTTGTTTTGGACGTGGCCAATCTATATACACACACCAAACTTTATTTCCTGTACTATTATTCCAGACTGTTTATTATGGGAATAGACATGCTAAAGGGGAGATGGGTCGTTTTTATCCCCCCCCCCCCTTCTTCCTCATGTTTAGCCCCATTAGTGTTAAGACTTGTAGACGTTCGGTCGATTAGTTTGGCGATTTTAAGACCTTGCGCCCGTTTCTTTGTCAATATTTAGACATTTCGTGTCATTTAGGTGTCCACAGTATGTTTTTTTCTGGCGAGCGATAGCGAGCCTGTGTTTTAAGAAGAACCGGCGTTCGGCCGGATAATTTTTCTATCGAAAAATTTACAAAATTATCCTAAAGGAGGGTCTTGGGCGGGTGTTTTTTAAAGCTTGATGGAGGTCTAGGGAAGCAACTAACAAAATATTAAAATAAATACATAAATGAGCAAATAAATACGGCCATCCCCCCTTACGTGTATAGGGAGGGTATTAACGACCCCAATGGCTCCAATATGGTGGAAGTTGGCCTATTACTATATAGGATCTCCAGGGCCGATCTGACAAGGAACACAAAACAAAATGTATATATTCTCTTTGTCGAAGAAAAAAATACCCGAACATCCAATTTCATCTCGTGCTTTCACTCGCTTCCTTTTATTCTGATGTTCCCTCTGACTTTAGATGGAGGCACAAAAATTCGAAATATGGAATACTGTGTGGCTCCTTTTTATGTTACAATTTTTACTACGGGTTTGTGGTATATATATATATATATATAATGTATGTGTGTGTGATATATGCAAAGTAATACATGCAAATACATACAATTGGAAATATTAATGCAAGTGAGATATTATACAACATACATATTTTAAGTATTCAAATTTCAGCTATAAAATATTAAATATATATATATATATATATATATATATTTATACCTACAACATACCAACAAATGAATGGAACATAGTATAACAGAGGTTTGTGAAAGAGAGAAGAGACTTGTAAACAAAACAAAACAATACCGGTTAACTACAATAAATAATAATAATAATAATAATATTAATTATGATGGTGATGATGATGATGATGATGATAATAATAATAATAAAGGTAGGTAGAGTGTGTCGGTGGGACTACTCTCCGTGAAGTTGGGACAATGCCAGAATGATGTCAATACAGGCTGGTGTGTGGCTTGTAGCGTGGTAATATGTGTTTGTCTGTGTGCGTGTGTGTGTGTTTGTCTGTGTGTGTGTGGGTTTTTTTTTTTTTTTTTTGTATGTGTGTTGTCAATAAGGGGTTCGTTTTTTGCAGTTTGGTATTATAAGCCTGTCCATGTTTGTGTGTGTGTGTGTGTGTGATGTGTATGTGTGTGCATTAACCCTTTTAACACGGTGACGTCATTGGTCATTATTTCCTGACTATCATTAGACCATTTAATGTATTTTAGGAATGACTTGTGACTCAAAAGGATAATTGATACTTCCAGATAATTCCTAAATTCAATTAAACCTTCTAATACTGTCCATAATCAAATAAATATGCCATTATCGTTCTGGCAGGTTTAACCCTTAGAAGTTTATGATGAAATTTTGATAGTTTAACTCTGGCTATCATTATACGATGTTATACAATTTAGAAACGATATGTGGAAATTAAAAGGTTAAAGACTATCTCGGTTAACCTTTTGACTCCCATATACCTATCTTAAGCTTAATAATATCGTCTAATAATAGCCAGGAAACAGAAAAGAAGTGCGCCATCGTATCTTTTAGGGTTTAAATAAATAGTCAACTATCAGTAACCTACATTTCAATACTGGAAAATGTGAGAGTAAAAGTGATATATAGCTATCCACGCGACCTGGATTTTTTAGTTTATTATTTAATTATTATATATATATATACCGGTATATATATTTATTTATTTATCCCTAGAACTCTGTGAAACTCCCCCCCTCCTATCCAGACCCCTTCGGGATACCATTCTGGATACCATTAGAAGATTTTCTTTATATAATCTTCCCTTAGGACTCAAAGGGATTAATACGATTTCAACAAACCCTCAGAATAACGTTAGTCCATCTTAACCTGCATAAAATCGTCTAATATAGCCAGAATGTAAAGAAAAACGGTGTCCTCGTGTTGAAGGGGTTAAAAACAGGTTCTCCCGATGATTAATTGGTGGATACAGATGAAACTTCGTCAGTATCTTCCTTTCGTACCAGAATAGAAACCATTAACTTTGGATCAGCATCCATACGTGCCAATATGCGTGTGTTAAATGACCTCCCCCCCCCCACCCCCTTTATATTATAGATGCGTTACATTTAACTATATATGCTTTCATTAATTTCATTGGAGGTATTTGGTGGTGTGGTGAAATTAATATAAAATAGTTTATTATTATTTGTTTAAACATACTATATATAATACAATGGGATGTATCAAACTAAACTAAACATAACTAAAAATGAGTATATAAGAGTAAGCCACTAGCACTCAACCTTGGTGGAAACACTTGTTGCAGGCAGCCTTTCCTTTTGTCCCCTTCATGCACATAGAACAACAAAACATTATAATGGAAACTCACTGCCTACACGGACCCTAGTTTAAGGGAAGATAGGTCGGTTTTCTGGTCTCCCTTCTCCCTCATGTTTAGCATATTAGTTGTGAGATTTTAAGACGTTCGTTCCATTAGTTTGGCAATTTTGAGACTTTTCACCCGATTAATTTGTCAATATAAAGACCTTTCGTGCCACTTAGGTGTAGATTTTCTCCCTGGCGAGCGAAGGCGAGCCTGCAATTTTAAGAGAAACCGGCCTTCAGCGGGGAAATTTTCTACCGAAAAATTTACGCATTTATCTTGAACGGGGGTCTAGTGGGGGGTGGGAGGTAAGCTCGATGGATGTCTAGGGGGGAAACTAAGAAAATACCAAATAAATATATAAATATACAAATATATGCGACCATCTCCCCTAAATGAATCTTGGCCACACAATTTGCCGTCTGCCAGTCCCACAGCGAATGTCTACCCTCCTAATTAATGGCATTTAATAAACAATTACTGAACTTTGTTGTACACCACTCATTTATCACAAACTTTAGTGTTGGTGTGTTGGAGAGATGGAGAGATAGATAGATAGATGGCTAGATAGATAGATGGCTAGATAGATAGATAGTTAGACTCCTACTCAATTTCTGTTTCGTAAAATCTAGACAGATAGATTGATGGATGGATGGATGGATGGATAGACAGATAAATATGATAGATAGTTAGGGAGATTTATATATAAATATATAGATATGCTGATAACAAGCTAGCTAGATATATAGATATATAAATAGATAGATACATAGATAGATAGACAGCTAGATACATATGTATAGTAATAGATGAATAGACAGTGACTAGGGAGATAAATAGATAGATACATACATAAATAAATAGAGAGATGAAAATGTCAGGGGATACAGTAATCATATTTTCAAATCCAATTATCAGAGTAAAACAGCAGTAATTAGATTAGTGGGAAAACAATTCTGTGGTTTTCATTAATTAAGCGAGCGTTAATATGTTAGACGTAAAATAAACTAGCTTGGTTGGTTCGCTTTTCTGGCCCCTATTCTCCCTCATGTTTAGCACCATTAGTTTTCATATTTTAAAACATTCGACCCATTAGTTTAGCGATTTAATGACCTTTCGCCCCATTTCGTTGTAAATTTTAAGACTTTCGTGACATACAGGTGTCGATTTTTTTCCTCGGCCTGGACATTTTTCTACCAGAAAATGTTCAAATTTATTTGGAAAGGGGTTCTAGGTTTTTGTCTATTGTTTAAGCTTGATGGAGGTCTAGCTAGGAAACTCAAACATAAAGTTAATACATATATACAGTATATATATACAGTAGATACCAAAAAACAAGCACTACCCCCTTTAGACACGTAGGGGATATTTTCTTTTCCTCCACTGAATGTGAAGCCCCGTTACCCTCAATTAATGTGAAGCCCCGTTACCCGCAATTAATGTGAAGCCCCGTTACCCTCAATTAATGTGAAGCCCCGTTACCCTCAATTAATGTGAAGCCCCGTTACCCTCAATTAATGTGAAGCCCCGTTACCCTCAATCAATCCTCTGGCTCTCTCTTCCGAACCTATACAAAAGGGTCCACTGTTAGCCAGCATTAACCCCTTCATTACCGGTGATATCCTTTTCATTAGACTCTGGCAACTATTAGACGGTATAATTCATCTTTGGAACGATGTCTACCCATTAAAAAATTACAGACTAACTCAATTAATCCTTTTAGCTACTTTTTTTTTTTTTTTTTTTTTTTATATATTCCAACTTACTCCCTCTCGGGCATAGGCTGAGAGCCTGGACATTCACAGCTGTACAATGAGCAGTGAAGCCCGTGAGGTCTTGTTCCAGTCTATATATCCGTCCTAAGCTTCAAAAAATCGTCTAAATGCAGCTGAAGTAAAAAACAGAAATACGGCGTCGGTACTGTAAGGGTTAAAGGAAGAAACACGATATCATACACTGAAATGGTTGGGATATAATGAACGTGAGTGGCACCTGCCGCACAAGCGTGTTCTGGCATGGAAAAACTTCATTAAGGGAGCCCACCTCGCACTTTTTTCTCTTTCTCTCCCTCTCTCTTTGGCTTGTATTCATTCGGCCCCATTCAGCCTACTGTTTTAGGACGTTTACCCCCATCCAGTTGTCAATATTTTCCTGGCGAGCGGGTAGCGAGCCAGCATTATATATTTTAGTTTTGACAGCAAGCTAAATTTGTACATTTTTCGATAGGAAAATGTCTCCGGCGAAGCCGGATTTCTCCATACAATGCTGGCTCGCTATTGCTCGCCAGGAATAAATCGACACCGGGATGGGGATAAAGGTCTTAAAGCAGTTGGCTGAATGGGGCCGAATGGATACAAGCCAGGGATAGAGAGAAAAGGAGAGAAAGATAAAAAAAAAGTGACCCCCCCTTGAACGTTGACTTTTCTTTACCATATAAATACATTCTTTGAAAAATGCTCCACGTTCCACGCTAAAAAAAAAATATTAATTATGTTATGCATATTTATAATTTATAGTGATATTTAATTATAGCCACTGCATAAAATTATATTTTAATTAAACTTATCCGGTTTCATATTGCAGATGGTGGTGGACCATTTATATATTGCATAACAAATATTTTTAGCGGAGTATAGGTTTTTCGCTTTCAAATTTGTTGATGAATACAATATCAAAAGAAACCATTTCTATAAGCTGAAGACTATTTATTTGTTTAGTCAAAAGGTTAATTAGGATAACATTTACCCCTTCGATTCAAAGATATTTTGTTTCCAAATTAGAGAAGTGTTTAATAATAAAGTGAGTATAATGAAGAAACGCGTCATCGTACGGGTTAAGGGGGTGTTCTTTTCTCAACTCTTTTCTCCTTCATGCTTAGCCTCATTAGTTTTGAGATATTAAGACCTTCGCCCCATTAGTTTGGCAATGTTAAGACCTTTCACCCCATTTCTTTGTTAATGTCAAGACCTTTCGTGCCACTGAAGTGTCGATTAGCGGCCTGCAATTAAGGAGGAACAGGCCTTCGGCCGAGACATTTTTATATTAAAAAATGTACACATTTATCTTGAAGGGAGATCTTGGGGGAAATTATATAAGCTTGATTAAGGGGGCAACAACACAAATGATAATATACATAAATCAATAAATACATACGTCAATAAATAAATAATTATCCTCCCCTTAAAGTTTTACGAAAATTGTGTACCTATGGATGTTGAGAAAAAAAATTATTAAATAGTCCGTACGCTCGAGGACACACCCTGGCCAGTTCTGACTCACTGACATGGTTATCTTTATCTAGTGCGAAACTGGGCTTTTTTGGCCATCCTTGTTTCACTTCATTAGGCTGGAGATTTTAAGACGTTTCACCTCATTAGTTTGAACCTTTATAAGTCATTTTACGCCAATTTACAGGATATATGTTTATGAATAAAGAACAAACTACTGGAAAGGCACGTCCACAAATAAAAAACTGGGGGGACAAAAACTCGAATAAAAGCGAAGGCGGAAAGGGAACGAGCTAGCAAGTTTTAAGATTAGTTTTGTTGTGGTAGAGAAAGGGGGGGTTTAAAGGTTGATACTGGGAAAAGCTGCAGGTAGGGAAAAACAGGAAAAAGAGAGAGCGAAATTAAAAACTCACTATACAGTATATGTAATTCTAGTAGAGAATCCTGATATGCAAAGTATATATATATATATATATATATATATATATATATATATATATATATATATATATATATATAATATATAAGTCGTGGTTGGTAGTGTAAGAAAATAATGGAGTATAAACATTTGTGCGTCAGACGTTATTATTAATTAGGCTTAGTAGTTTTAAAGTTACTCCGAAGTATTTGCCACCTTTCAACATAAATTCCCTGAAACAGTATCGTGATATTAAAAGTTACTAAAGGAAATCGTCAAAATGTGATGGATAATTGAATAATATTTGAGCACTTCCTAATAATAAAGATAAAACTGAGAGCGTTAACCAATTATTCCCCCCCCCCCACCCCCCAAAAATAATATATATATACAGTATACCGGTATATACTGTATATATAGTTATATATATATATATATATATATATATATATATATATATATATATATATATATATATATTCTGACATAATTTAACTAATTATTAAATATATATCTAACTTTTTATGTGTTGAGGATCAAGATACGTAACAATATGTATACATATATAGTTACATATATATATATATATTGTATATATAGTTATATATATATATATATATTTATACAAGCAAGTTTAAAAACAAACCCCAAAGAGAGATAGGTATGTGCATTTTTTGGTTTTGAAAATGCCGCCCTTTTATATATCATCTCGGTATCGCTTATCAAGAATATATCGACACCAATGCTGCACGAAAGGTCTTACAATAGCCAAACTTATTGGGCGAATGTCTTAAAATCTCAAAACAAATGGGGTAAAGCATGAGGGAGAAGTAGGTCCAGAAAGCCCCCCTTAATTGTGATTCCATAAATGTTCCAGCAATTCCTGTCCACAACTGTACAATGATGCCTTGTTATCGTAGCCTGGCTCTCAGTAGATCATTATATTAAGCTTATAAGGGACTTGTGGAAGTCAGAATATTCCGTTAGATAGTTTGTACCCTTTGACTTCCCCGACATCCTAGCTGATAAAATCATCTAATTTTTGTATAGCTAAATTAAAATGAAAAATAATAATACGCTTCATAATATTTAACCCTTTCAGCACCATGCCGTCTTTTAACCTTTGGTTCTGGCTAAAATTAGATTTTTTTTTTTTGCAGTTTAAGAAGGATATGTTGCTATTATTGACTTCGTATTTACCCATTTGAATCGTATAGGTAGGCCACAAACTAAAGAGAATCGTCTAATGGTAACCAGAATAGGATGAAGACTACGTAATGGTGGTGAAGGGGTTATAGGATAAATTAAGGGTTTCTAATGGATGGAGGGCAGCACTTACACCGCCTCCCTCACTTTAAGTGGGGATGGACGGGGTTTTATTTTTATTTAATTTTTTCTATGTGATTGTTTCTATGTAATTTGATCATTTATGTATATATTGTGTTCCTCCCTAGACCTCCATCAAGTTAAAAAAAAAAAAAACATCCATTAGATTAATTTCTACGTTTTTTCGGTAGAAAAATGTCCGGGCCGAAGGCCAGTTCTTCCAAAATTACAGGTTCATTATCGTTCGCCAGGAAAAGATCGACACCTAAATATCACGAAAGGTCATAATATTGGCAACGAAATGGGGCGAAAGGTTTTAAAATCGGCAAACTAATGAGCTGAGTGACACTAACATCTGACAACTAATGGGGCTAAACACGAGAAGAAGGGGGACCAGAAAAACGGCCCATATCTCCTTAAGTTTGTTCTCGTGTATCCAGCAAACACAGTGAAGCGGAAGACTGGCTCTTACGATCCTTTATAGCCAGGAAAGTTAAAAAATGTTTATAGACTAACCTACATATTTTAGTTCTGCTCTCAAAGGAACAAAGTAAGAGGCGTGTTTACCAGGAACGTTTTCTATCTCGAATATTACTTCCCTTCAGTGGGGCCCTTGACCTCTACTTCTCCCTGGATCCTTATTGTAAAGATCTATTCATATTGTAAAGATCTAGTCATATAATCCTGCGCAGCGCCGTAGGAGTCTGTCTGTATGTCTTGGATACACATACACACACGTGCGCGAATAAAAAGGAAAACAAATTAAGCTTTGGTTCGATATTTGCAATATTCGTTGGCAAGCCTTGGAGCTGGGCCCTTTGCCGGCCGGGAGCCCAGTACTTGTTTGCTGATCCTCCTTACCCCTTTAAGGGAGTACGGGTTTGGCTACTGACCGACTGACTGACTGACTGACAATTTTTTGGTAAATCTTTGATATCACTCGAAATATGTTTGCTATATTCTGTGGGTCATTCTGCATATTTCTTTATGTTTTGAAATCAATGTTTTTCAATTTCTGGATGCCCATGACTGTGAACATTGTAAATATTTTTCTGTGCTCCAAAATACATCTACAACAATGACCAATTAGCTAAAAGAATACAAATATATGAGTTAACGTTAATAGACATATTAAGGGTTTTGTTCTGGACCCCCTTCTCTCTCATGTTTAGCCCCATTACTTTTGAAATTATTAGACATTTGCCCCATTATGTTGGTGATTATAAGACGCTCCTCCCCTATTATTTGCCAATAGTATGACTTTTCGTGACATTTAGGTGTCCATTTCCTTTTGGCGAGCGATAGCGAGCCCGTAATTTAGGAGGAACCGGCCATGGGTCAGTGCATTCTTCTACTGAAAAAAATTACAAAATTATCCTTTAGGGAGTTCTTGGGGTGTTTTTTAAAGCTTGATAGAGGTCGAGGGAGCAAAATATATAAGAAACCTAACCAGGTAGTTATAGCATACCCTCATCTCTTGATTGGAGAGATGCAGTGTGATGTAATGGAGGCAGACATAGAGCCGTTGGTATATGAAGGGATGCTCAGTATTAGTAAGAGCAATGAAAAATAATTAATATTACTTAATATATAGAGCAGAATATGAAGCCAAAATATGCGAGTGAAATGGCAATGTTTATCTCTTCCAAAAGAAATTACGGTATTTTTTATTTTAATCTGGCCATATATAGATGGTTTGATTTAGCTTAAGAAGAACTTCAACCATTTACATGGCTTACACAATTAATATTGTTGCAATATTACCTGGCCGGGCCTCAAACCCGGGTCAGTAGCGCAGCAGTCCAACACCAAAACAACTAGACCACCGAGGAGCTTAACCCCTTCTGTACCGGCGACGTCTTTTTAATTATATCCTAACTATATTTAGACGACTTTGTGCAGTTTAAGAAGGATTTGTGGTAGTGAGATAGTTCGAAGCCTGTTAATTGCTGGAGGCCCTTTTCAAACTAAAGAAAAGCGTCTACAAGTTGCAAGAATATTTAAAAGGATGCCACTGTTATAGTAAGGGTTAATTATATTTTTGGCTGCCACTGGTCTTGCATAAGCTGTAGAAAATTGTCAAATGATTGCCAGACTAAAACTATATATGGCGTCTGTATACTGAATGGGTTACAATTTTCGAGCGGTCACCTTTAACGGGTCAAGTAGAATAATATTGAAACTCTGAATATCATGTGCTCGTATTATAACAACGTTGATTTTGTTTATCTTGGCGAAACATATACTCCCCTTAACCCCTGCTGTAGGGTACCGGCGACGTCTTGTTTATTTTATTCTAGCTATATTTAGACGATGTTGTGCAGTTTAAGAAGGATCTGTGGTAATAAATAGGGTTACGTGAAACTATTCAAAGTCTGTTCATTGCTGTAGGTCCTTTTAAAGCTGTATACAATCATCTAATAGTAGCCAGAATAAAGTTAATTGGACGGTGCCAGTACAAAATGAGTTACCAGTTAATTTCTTGTTAACGAATGGAGATATAAGAAACTATTGTGTCTCTTTATCACATTATTGCCAAGTTTTCGTACATAGGCACATATTTTGCTACACAAACGCTGTAGTGTCTGAGTAATTAAAATTGGAACCAGCCAATGTCTCTCCAGCTTAACTCTTCCAAGAATCAATTACGCATTTCTCGTCTGTTTTCTGGCTATTATTAGCAGAATTAATTCAGATTAGGAAGGGTAGGCCTTTATGGAAGTCAGAGGGTTAATTGAGATAGCCTTTACCTATATAATTCATACAGTTCCTACACTGAATAAAACCATCTAGTAAACTGTCTAAATACGTCAAAATCTTCAAAAGGTTAAATATTAAGTAGCACCCCGTTCTTGACATTAATCATCAATTACAAACCCCAATGCAATTGAATAAACTATAACAGATTATAATAATTGTTTCGACGTGTTCATATCAGCACACATGTATCATTGTTGTTACATTTGAAAACAAACTTATGTAACTACGGTACGTGTACTATATGGCATCAGCAGAGCACAAAGGTAGTTAAAAAAAACACAAAAAACAAAAAAATTGCACGAAAGATTATATTAGTGGTAAAGAAATGGGGTGAAAGGTCTAAAAATCACCAAACTACAGGAGGAACGGCTTAAAATCTCAAAACTAATGGGTCTCAGCATGAGGATAAATGGGTACAGAACAATAGAAAAGCCTCCTCTTAAAGTTGATATAACTGGCTGTAAGCAAGAGAGGATATTTGTTGAGTAAATGAAGAGGGGCAGTATTTCATCAGTATCTTACCAAGGGTAGAACATCAGATATTGTAGAGTCAGCTTGGAAAAGTTCAAGGTTGAAACATAACACGATAGTCTATTATTCCAGCTGACGGTGTATTGTCATGTCACCATTTTCTATAATGAACATTGTGTAGCGACATATGTTATTGTTTATGAAAACCTAGAATTATTATGACCCAGAGAGAGTAGTGTCATATTGTTCCATTAAACGTCGAGAATTTAAGTACTTTATATGTCATCTAAATCCCATTTCCTGTATAATCCTCATGTGTTTATAATCCATTTATATATCTATATTATATGGCATATACCGCATTTTGTTTAGGGTGGCTGACTCGAGACAGAGCCCGAACAGGGATAACACAACACAACTACAACAACAACAACAACAAAAACACACAAATTCACATATATCTAGGTCGCCCAAGAGAAAAACCCAGAGACCCAGGCCCATTTGGGATCCCCAGCTAATATTGCCAGGTGCCAGATATCCTGTAGAGGCTCTTTATTCTGCAGGCAGACATGCAGCGGAGCACCACAATACCCGCCCACCATGCATCCAGGCATACCCTTTATATATACCAGCTCCCCAGGCCAGGCGCCTGAGAGACTATTTTCTAGTTCAACTGGCGCCTGACCCCCTCTCCCAAACGGCAATGTTTACACTCTGCTATTCACTAGCATTCTCCATTCATTCCTATATATTACCACTTTTCTTGTCGGAACTATAGTCATTCCTCTATCTTCCAATGCTTGCCCTACACAGTTTCTCCATCTCAATGGAGGTCTTCCTACCCCTCTACCTCCCCTTGTATCTGATTCACATATTCTCTTTGTAAGCCTTTCATCTTCCATTCACTCAACATGTCCGTACCACCTCAGCACCCTTCTGTCCACTCTGGAAGACAAATGTTTCTGTTGCCCCACTCTCCTACGCATCTCCTCATTCCTCAATCTGTCTCTCCAAGTAACTCCACACATACTCCTCAAGCAGCTCATCTCTATCCCATCCGCTTTCTTCTCTTCTTTTTCTTCAGAGCCTATGTCTCAGCCCCATACATCACTGTTGGTACAACTATCCCTTGATGCATTGCACTTTTAACTTTCACAGAAAATTTGCTAATTCTTGGATTGGAGAATTGGACAGAATAGGAGTGGGACTGTGCTGCAAGGTGGCTGCCTTCATAAGTTGCACAAAATCTTAAAAAATATAGCTAGAATAGGATGAAAAAGACGTCGCTGGTACAGAAAAGGTTAAATACGGCTACACATATATATATATATATATATATATATATGTTTTTGTTTTCCACAGACCACCTCCGATTTCCAAGAAAAAGAACAAGACGAACACCAACACCAAAATGTATCATTCATAGGCCTACGTCTTCGTCGCCGGGAAAAATATGTCCGTGAGGCCTGCGTCGTAATTAGCAGGACGTCCAGAAAATGACTTCATTTGTTGAATGAATATGAAAGTGGCCCCACACTGCCACACCACACACCATTTTCCGCGGGGACACCATTTTGAGGAAAGTTTTTGAGTCGCCCAAGGGAAATTGTTAAATCCATACTGTACCGGCGACGTCTTCTTAATTTTGTTATAGGTATATTTAGATGATTTTATGCAGTTTAAGTAGGATCTGTGGTAGTTAATAAAGATTGAGTGATATGGTTCGAAGCCTGTTAATTACTAGAGCCCCTTATTAAACTGAATAAAAGCGTCTAATAGCAACCAGAATCAAGTTAAAAAGACGCCGCCGGTAGAGGAGGGTTAAATGTGTTCCCTATACCTCCATCAAGCTTAAAGAAATACCCCCAATACTCCCCTTCGAGATAGAGGTGTACATTTTTCAGTAGAAAAATATCCGACACGTAAACTACACGAAAAGTCTTATAATTGACAGAAATGGGGTGAAAGGTCATAAAATCGCCAAACTAATGGGGCAAACGTTTAAATATTTCAAGATTATTGGAGCTAAACATGAGGGAGAACGGGGTCCAGAAAAAAATATAATAATATTTGCCCTTATCCATTTCAAGATACGAGGACTCACTTATTCACTTTTATCTGGCTTTTACTAGACGATTTTTTTAAGATAAATAGGGATCTGTGGGAGTTCGAGGGTTAACTGAGATAATTTTTACCCCTCTGATTGCCCAAGATCTCTCGTAAGCTGCTTACAATCGTCCAATGTTATCCAGAATAAACGGTTTAATGTGCCATAATCCTCAAAGGGTTAATTTAGGGTTTGTTCCTACTAAGCAAATTCTGGTTTCACGTGATACTACTCTTAATGCATTGTTTATCATAGATTCAGTTTATAACACCTGCACGTCTTGGTCTTTAGTGAATAATAAAAGGAATTCAAACTGTTTACAAACTAATCAAATTAAGATATTTCCTGTTTTGAATACGTTTTAGTTTATATTACCCAAACACATATGCTTATATAATGGCTGTAAATCACATAATGTAAAGGGCCTACAGTGACATTTTGTATACCCCGAAAATGAGTTTCAGGCCTCACATAATTAATATTGATAGGCAAAGTTGAATAATAAAATATATGTCCACGAACCAAACGGGATTAACCCCTGTTCATACTATTATGGCTGGCAACAGATTATCAGTACACTACTGCAATTATGGCTGGCAACAGATTATCAGTACACTACTGCAATTATGGCTGGCAACAGATTATCAGTACACTACTGCAATTATGGCTGGCAACAGATTATCAGTACACTACTGCAATTATGGCTGGCAACAGATTATCAGTACACTACTGCAATTATGGCTGGCAACAGATTATCAGTACACTACTGCAATTATGGCTGGCAACAGATTATCAGTACACTACTGCAATTATGGCTGGCAACAGATTATCAGTACACTACTGCAATTATGGCTGGCAACAGATTATCAGTACACTACTGCAATTATGGCTGGCAACAGATTATCAGTACACTACTGCAATTATGGCTGGCAACAGATTATCAGTACACTACTGCAATTATGGCTGGCAACAGATTATCAGTACACTACTGCAATTATGGCTGGCAACAGATTATCAGTACACTACTGCAATTATGGCTGGCAACAGATTATCAGTACACTACTGCAATTATGGCTGGCAACAGATTATCAGTACACTACTGCAATTATGGCTGGCAACAGATTATCAGTACACTACTGCAATTATGGCTGGCAACAGATTATCAGTAGTACACTACTGCAATTATGGCTGGCAACAGATTATCAGTACACTACTGCAATTATGGCTGGCAACAGATTATCAGTACACTACTGCAATTATGGCTGGCAACAGATTATCAGTACACTACTGCCAATTATGGCTGGCAACAGATTATCAGTACACTACTGCAATTATGGCTGGCAACAGATTATCAAGTACACTACTGCAATTATGGCTGGCAACAGATTATCAGTACACTACTGCAATTATGGCTGGCAACAGATTATCAGTACACTACTGCAATTATGGCTGGCAACAGATTATCAGTACACTACTGCAATTATAATAATCTACAAGATAACTAGGGTGATCACATACCTCCACCTATGCTGGTGGAGATAATTATGCACCCCTACCGATCACCTCCTAAATGGACTCAATTCTTCCTTATCGCATATTTTATCTGCCCACCAAATTTCGTGAACATCTATTCATAACTTTTTGAGATGTCTTGGTTACAGACAAACTGACAAACGGAGGCAAAAAACATAAGACGTCATAGTCGAGCACACCGTGTGATTTTACAGGAGTGTTATTTCTGAACCCCTTTCCCTCATGTTTAACCCTTTTAGTTTTTTTTTTAATTATAAGACATTCGCCCCATTACTATAGCAATGTCAAGATCTTTCGCCTCATTTCTTTGTCAATTTTGAGACTTTTCGTGGCATTTAGGGGTCGATTATTTTCTGGCGAGCGATAGCGAGCATGCAATTTAGGAGGACCCAACCTTAGGCCGGGACATTTTTCTACCGAATGTAGAACTTTAACTCAATCGAAGACCACACTAACAAGAATTGTGGATTTAAAAAGATGAGCAGGTTAATTAAAGTGTTGATAATAATTTACACTTATAGAGGTATATTGGTAATAAAGCCATCAATTATAAAGATAGAAAGATAAAGTACTCTAAATATACCCTATATGATCTCTTAGACGTACTGTAGTAATAAACGCATCTAATATAATGATATCATAGACGTATATTGGTAGTAATATATACCCCTCTACTGCAAGGATAAAAAAGATATCCCAATCAAAATACATAATGCTCGTATAAAGGTGTAGGCTATTGGCAGTAATAAACCTATCTATTAATGGGTGAGGGCTGGTCCTGTCCAGAGTGAGGTTTGGCATTCTCTACCCAACCTTAGCCGTTTCTGTCTGTCTCTTTTCTTGTACTACTTTTCCTACTTAGGGTTCGGGAGGGGGGGGGGGGGAATAGAAATCCTCCTCCCCTTGTAAAATTCACCTACAAGACGGGACAGAGAAGGGGGCAAGGGAACGCAAAAGTGGTCCCGAATTCTAAAAAACAAAAAAAATCGATGTTGTTTCTGTTCGGTCTCTTTCTCGAGTTGGCCACCCCCAGCTATGGGGTATGTGCCTGAGTATATTATACATACATTATATAGCTAGTAAGATCAATCACTATCAATATACCCAATGAACATAATTATAGAGGTATGTTGATAGTAATAAATCTGTGTAATATAAGGACAAAATGAAACAACAAGCATAACATACAAGATTGGTATCAAAGATGACTAACTGCGAGAAGAAAGTGTAAGTAGGCAAATATCAGGCTCAGTATACCCAATGATCTTAGAGCAGTATATTGGTAGTATTTAGCCCATATACTGAACTATTAGTACAGAGAGATAAATCACTCTATACCCAATGATCTTAGAGCAGTATATTGGTAGTATTTAGCCCATATACTGAAATATGAGTACAGAAAGATAAATCACTATATACCCAATGATCTAATATACCTTAATACAATGCAGCAATGTGATAGGTGGTCCGGGCTCTGTTTATGGGGTGTGTACGTAGGACGAACTGACATTTATGGTGAGCTGTTTTATAGGATAGGTTATCCCTGGTCTGTGAACAGGAGAGTGTGTGTGGGGCGGATGGTGTTTTATGGTCAGCTGTTTTATAGGATAGGTTATCCCTGCTTTGTGTACTGGAGGGAGTGTGGGGCGGACGGTGTTTTTATGGTCAGCTGTTTTATATGATAGGTTGTCCCTGCTTTGTGTACTGGAGGGAGTGTGGGGCGTAAGGTGTTTTTATGGTCAGCTGTTTTATATGATAGGTTGTCCCTGCTTTGTGTACTGGAGGGAGTGTGGGGCGTAAGGTGTTTTTATGGTCAGCTGTTTTATATGATAGGTTGTCCCTGCTTTGTGTACTGGAGGGAGTGTGGGGCGTAAGGTGTTTTTATGGTCAGCTGTTTATATGATAGGTTGTCCCTGCTTTGTGTACTGGAGGGAGTGTGGGGCGTAAGGTGTTTTATGGTCAGCTGTTTTATATGATAGGTTGTCCCTGCTTTGTGTACTGGAGGGAGTGTGGGGCGTAAGGTGTTTTTATGGTCAGCTGTTTTATATGATAGGTTGTCCCTGCTTTGTGTACTGGAGGGAGTGTGGGGCGTAAGGTGTTTTTATGGTCAGCTGTTTTATATGATAGGTTGTCCCTGCTTTGTGTACTGGAGGGAGTGTGGGGCGTAAGGTGTTTTTATGGTCAGCTGTTTATATGATAGGTTGTCCCTGCTTTGTGTACTGGAGGGAGTGTGGGGCGTAAGGTGTTTTTATGGTCAGCTGTTTTATATGATAGGTTGTCCCTGCTTTGTGTACTGGAGGGAGTGTGGGGCGTAAGGTGTTTTTATGGTCAGCTGTTTTATATGATAGGTTGTCCCTGCTTTGTGTACTGGAGGGAGTGTGGGGCGTAAGGTGTTTTTATGGTCAGCTGTTTTATATGATAGGTTGTCCCTGCTTTGTTTACTGGAGGGTGTGTCTTGGCGAATGGTGTTTTTATGGCCAGCTGTTTTATATGATAGGTTATCCCTGTTTTGTGTACTGGAGGGTGTTCGGGGTGGACGGTGTTTTTATGATCAGCTGTTTTTTACGATAGATTGTCCCGGCTCTGCGTACTGGCGGGTGTGTGGGGCGGATGGTGTTTTTATGATCAGCTGTTTTATACGATAGATTGTCCCGGCTCTGCATACTGGAGGGTGTGTGGGGCGGATGGCAGTTTTATGGTCAGCTCTTTTATATGATAGGTTGTCCCTGCTCTGTGAACAGGAGGGTGTGTGTTGGGCGGATGGTGTATTGTGGTCAGCTGTTTTATATGATAGGATAGGTTGACCCTGTTCTGTGTACTGGAGGGTGTGTGGGGCGGCCGGCGTTATTATGGTCAGCTGTTTTATACGTTTGCCAGCGGGCCCTTTGTTCACACTATATCAATTTACATTTTACTGGTTTCATTTGGAGGTTGGGTACGCGTGGATATAGACACAATTAGCGTCCAGGTCACACAAAGGCCACACACACACACACACACACACACACACACACACACACACACACACACACACACACACACACACACACACACACACACACACACACACACACACACACACACACACACACACACACACACACACACACACACACACACACCTCTATCCCCTTCCTAAACGTCCATCATAGCGCCCCGGCCACTGAAGCCATTAATCACCACTAGGCCATCACTCAATCATTTTTTATCTGTAGCGCCGAGTTTTGCCATGACCTCAGTGAATAAAAGTCAGTGGTGGAAAGGCTGTCATCCGAGCGTATTTTTAACCATAAGGGAAGGTTTTTGCCAATCCTATAATTTACTTAAGGGGACATGGGCCGTTTTTCTGGTCCCCTTTCTTCTTAATGCTTATCCCCATTAGTTTTGGCATTTTGAGACGTTTGGCCCATTATTTTGTTGATTTTAAGACCTTTCGCCTCATTTTGTTGTCAACATTAAGACCCTTCGTGCCCTTTAGGTGTCTATTTTTTTCCTGGCGAGCGATAGCGAGCCTGTAATTGTTGAGGAACCGGCCTTTGGCCATGACACTTTTCTATCGAAAAATGTACAAATTAATCTCGAAAGGGGATCTAATGGATGTTTTTTGTTTAAGTTTGATGGATGTCTAGGGAGGAAACTAAAAACAAAACAAAAATCATAATAATTTTACGACAAAATCGACCAAAACATAAACCCTTCCTCCTTAATTCTTTCAGTATGATGGAGTATTTTTTATATTTTATGGTGACGACTTATGCAGATTAGGAAGGAGTTCATTAGGTTATGAGTCTAATGCACTAGCCATGTGTTACAGGTTTCTCTGACGTGGTATGGATTGAAAATATATCAATTAGCAGGAAAAGCAAAAGTACACCAAATGTGCGGTTGCTCATTCGGAGGATATGGTTTTCTTGAATGTGAGAGTTTTTAATATGCTGTTAAGAATAATGATATATTGCATTAATAAGTTCAACGTCTTAGATACTGCGGCTTAAACCCCGTATGAAATGGTCCTCAAATCGCTAATGTTGATTACTGGAGATTTGTGAAATATTAGCCAGCTTGATGGAACCTGACTGTTCCAGCAACTGGCTCAAAATCTAAACGGCCACACTCCGACCAAACACAGCCAGAAAGGCCACAGATTCCTGACCTAACCTGACACCGCTTCGCCTAAGTAAGCCTAAGCTAACCTAACTATACCTAACCTAACCTTAACCAGACAATCTCATAACCTAACCTTACACCCTTTCACCTAAGTAAACCTAAGCTAAACTAATCAGACATTCTCCTAACCTATCCTTACTCCACTTCACCTAACTAAGCCTAATCTACTCTATTGGCTGAAGTTAGGCCCTCAAAATTCCAATAATTTATCCTGTGAATGCATATTATCGTTTGACACCAAAAGGAGCAACATTGTTAAACATAGGTAAAATAATGACATGTTTTGTTTTCCTCAAATTAAAGTAGCTAGCCACTGCAGAGAGTTTAGTGCAATACAAGTATAATAGTAAAAACATTTGAAGCGATGATAGGATATAGAAGGGCACTAGAGATTAGAAAAATCAAGATAACTACTGTACCGAAGCTCGTTGAAAAGAAAAAAGTCTACACGCTGAAGAGGTTGGTATAGCTAGAATAGATAAGGACAGTCAAAAGCTTCATCTAATCATGGGGGTTAACTACTTAAGCTTGGTAAAAAATAATATATATATATATATATATATATATATATATATATAATTAATAATCCAATGTGCCATGTACTGTAGCTCGATGCAATAGTATTACAATCTCCCTTTAATCGAAGGGGTTAATTAAATAAAAACGGTGGGTCATATATCGTCCAGTTTGATTAAACTACTCTATTCCCATTGTGCTTTCCATGGTAACAGCGGAAATAAAATACTCCAACAGTACTGCAAATACAATCAATAAACTGGCCACACACGGGGATAAATAAAATACTCCAACAGTACAAAAAATACAATAAATATACTGGTCAACACACGGAGAGAAATATAAACTATTCCAACAGTACTGACAATACGTATTGATTAATAAACTGGTCCACACACGGAGAGAGGGGTCAGTATTGGAGTGTTGATAATTATATAAAGGTGAGTTTGATGGACCCTTCCGCTGATGTATAGCGGGACGGTGGCCGGAGTCATCATCCAATCACCACAAATATTTAACCCTTTCAGCACAATAACGCAATTTCTGCTTCTTATTTCAGTTTTATGACAGTCTTTTGCCAGAGTATCGTCACCAAATCGAATGGGTTATAAAGGTTTGTGAAATGAAAGGTTGCTGAGATACTTCAATCAGTAGACCATTTCAACCAATAGCTTTCATTCAGTGCTGAGTCAACCATTCCTATTAGGTTAAGTCAAGCTATGACTCTATTTCATCAGTGGTTTAGTTGACCTTGATTTCGTCAATAGTCACACTCTTGATTACTCGACTGTTACGAAAATAATGTAACATTTCGTTAGTTATGAACATTTGACCTTAATATGAGGCAGAGACGTAAACGCTTCATAAATTGATATTAAGTATCGATATATCAGTTGCTAAGGGATTCCATTTACCGCCAGCTGACAGAAACCCGACTATAGTAAGATCATCCTCTAAAGGCGGATTTACGCGAACACTTTGTTCCGCTACTTTTTTCCGCAACGCTGATCTGGCAAATAATCTTCTCAAAACAATAACAGTTGCCGGAAATATGATTGCACGATACTGGCTTAACCCAATCAGTACCGGTGCCGCCCTTTGAACTTTACTCTGGCTGCTATTAGACGATTGTGATCAGTTTTAAAAGGGCCTCCAGCAATTAACAGACTTCGAACGATCTCACTTAATCCATTTTGCTACCGCAGAACGTTCTTAAATTGCACAAAATCGTCTAAATATAGCTAGAATACAATTAAAAAACTCGCTGGTACAGAAGTGGTTAAGTGTAGGCCTAATAAGAATACAAACATTAAATAAGTACTTAA
Source organism: Paralithodes platypus (assembly GCA_032716605.1). Taxonomy (NCBI): domain Eukaryota; kingdom Metazoa; phylum Arthropoda; class Malacostraca; order Decapoda; family Lithodidae; genus Paralithodes; species Paralithodes platypus. The sequence goes on from CM064487.1 coordinate 126,649,551, forward strand.
CTCGTATGTGTTGAATACTGAAGGTTAGTGAAATAATAAATACATAAAAATAATGTATAATCGATGTGGTTAATTGCAAACACTTGGTGATAACAAAATTTATATTAAATACAAACCAGAATCGTCATTGATCAAATGGATCACTGGTCTAATGAAAGTAGAAACTCCAAATCGTCACCAAATTGAAGTCGACCTGAAGTTTGTACATATATAGAATAACAATAAAATCGAAGCTAAATAAATAAAAAAAGCTATCTTGTAAATCCGCCTGTGCTCTGTTAATTTACACCAAAAGAGAGAAATTGAAGCTACTATTTCTCTGTATCCTAAAAATACCACGTTTTCACATATGACAACATATTTCAACACAACATCTTCGTCATAGCTGAGTAACTAAGGAGCGGACATGGCAGTTTACCCCCAGCTTGAAACAAAGGGACTATAATTTGGAGAGCCTATTCTTACAAATATACTTTATATCAAAAGCTGCCATATCATGCGTACAGGAAAACATTGTGAAACCTCATGTTGTGGCCTATATTTTCAAACAAATATTATATTCGGGTGAGCTGTTATGACTAAAAAAATACTAAAGGCGAGTTTGGTGGGCTATTCGGACGCTTCACCCCACACCACTAGTAAAAAGGGAGGGATCACTCAGCCCTAACAACCCGACACTCGCTAAGTCTATTGGTCGTCCTGCATCAAACGATCACTTCAGGGTTTTTGTTACTACGGACGGTTAAAGGGGGGAGGGGGCGGGGGGGGGGGGGTTCTGGGTGTTTTACCTTTCATTTCAATATGTTGCCTGCCCGTCTACCGACTTGTCTGAATTTCCACCTGTCTGTCAAAGTTTCTAACCATTTGTTTTACCGTCCAAATGTCTGCCTCTCGTGTTGCCAGCTTGCTCGCTTTTGCGTTTGGTGACATTGCAGCTATAGATGTTCACGTATCTATTTTTACATGTTCATGAAGGAGACTAAAAGCAAAGCTTCCTGCAATAAGTGTCTCTTCCAAAGTTGAAAGATTGATGGTCGCTATATTGAACGTTTTTTTTTATTATTATTATTTTTTTTTTATTTTTTTTTTGTGGCGTGTATTAGAAAGCAGTGTGGTGTGCTTATTAAATGTAGTGAACTGAATAGGAGGAGGTGGTGTTTGTTAGAGCTAGCTGTATTGCTATCTGTGTAGGTGAGACACAAACAGAAAAAGTGAGGGAAACCAGATAAATGAAACATGAGTTCCAGTGACTCTTTATCACATGCCTACGGGGCCTCCCCTGGGTATTGCCCTGCTCGATTAATCTCTACAATTTCCGCAGAATAGTTTACTTTGTTAGATATTTATTTTTTCATTTAAGTCGATATATATTATATTCCGTATTTGTGTTGTAAAAGTTGCAAATTTGTATTAAAATTGTGAGGTGTAATCTCTCTCTCTCTCTCTCTCTCTCTCTCTCTCTCTCTCTCTCTCTCTCTCTCTCTCTCTCTCTCTCTCTCTCTCTCTCTTTGTGTGGGTGTGGGTATACTAATGATATTACTACCAAGAATAATAATACTAACAGTAACACTAAACAAAATAACAAACCTATAATAATATAATGTAAATAATTATTTCAGACATCATATGAAAATTTAAAAACAATATTATAACAAAAATCTAGATTCGATTGAGCTAAGAAACATCATACTTACTATGTCATTCAATATCATTCGTTTCGTAATTCCATAGACAGTGTGTGTCATTAGTGGTATGTAAAGGGGTTCGAATCAGTTAAAGCTAAATGTTATATATATATATATATATATATATGAGCCTCGTATAAGGTATACCTTTAATTGGTTGATTATGTCCTCTATTGTATAAACATATAAGATACTAGCACACATTGATAAATGTGGAATTGTATAGCGGGGAAACAGAAAGACATTAAGTCTGAACGATGTTCGAGTCCGTATTTGAAATTCAGATACGTTGTGAGTTAGTGTGTCCGTTGCTGCTTAAACTAGCGTGGCCTGGCGTGCAGAAAGACCTCTAAGATCTCCAGCCCTAACCAGAAGCTCGACCGACGGGGGCTAACTTTTAGGGATTGTGAGTGTACTGTCGGGGTTATTACAGATAACTTCCAGCCAGTACAGTAGTGGGAGCAAACATTTTCCCGAAAGATGTTTTAAGCCTTAGAAGATTATGACACATTTTAACAGTTTATTCTAATTATCATTAGACGATTGTATACCGCTTAGGAAGGATCAGTGGGAATCACAAGGGTAAACACGATCTCAATTAACTCTGACTTACATAATATTATACCCTTCATAATCTGAATAAAATCGTTTAATAATAGCCGGACAACAGAAAAAGAATTACGTAATCAGATTCTGAAAGGGTTAAACCCAGGCCAAAAGCACAGTCTTTTCATTCTAGTCATTATTTTTGAATATGCAAATAAAAAATATGCATCACAGATTATTTCCTATTGAAGTGATAAATGGCGAATACAAAGCAATATCCTGTTCATATTCACGTATTCCATCTCACACTTAAGCCCCTTTCACACATTCACGATGTTGAGCACAACGTACCCCGATTTTAATTTCGGGACACATCGTGGTGCAATCGCCAACGTGTGTCGGGGTCATCGGGGAGCGGCGGGTTACCCACGGGGCGGGACGTGGCAAATCGTGCATGGGGACGATGTGTTTGGGGGTGTCCAAACAAATCGCACGAGGGAATTTTGGCGTGGTAACATCGGGTACATCGTGTCGATGACGTGGGTCTGGCGTGTCGGCATCGGGTAGCATCGGCATCGACGTGGCGGCGTCAGGGTACGTCGTTAAAACATAACGGCCATTTTCAAATCCCCCGCCGCCACCACGACAGACCCCGATGTTGCCACGTGTTCACCCGACGCCACCACGCTGCACCCACGATTATCGGGTATTGACGTGTGGTCCACGTGGTTCCATGTGTCATTCAAAATTTGGAAGCACGACGGCAACACGTCAGCACGACGGCAACATGCTGGCAACACGGCAAAAACACGAGGTGCACGATGGCGGGACGATGTGGCAACTTTGCACCACGCGCAGGCCACGCCGCCTGCCGCACACCCCACGCCACTTCCAAGTGTCGTGCTTCTCCACCAGTGGGCCAACACGTTCAAGCAGCTCTCGTAACATGACTCTATCCACCCGCAGGAAGTGTTTGTAGGAGGTTGTGTCTTCCAGAGCCAACTCCTTCAGCAGGTTCTCATAGTGGCCGTACTGCCCTCGCCTAAACAGCCACTTCTGGGTCCAGACCTGCCTTCTCCGTCTCCTGGGTGGCACCTGGGCATCCTGCAAGGCCTTGTAGAGGTCAACATTTAGTCTTGCCTGATGTGCTGCCAGATCTACCTGCAGCTGCAGGACCTCGAGTTCATCCATGGTGTAGGGCGAGTGGTGCTGACGTGTGGCCGTGGCTTGGGAGGTGTGTAGAGTGAAATGCAGGTACCAGAACCGGCCCCTTTTATATCGAATTGTGTCTGTCACCCCGTCTGTCGTTGTGGCGTCGTGTCGCACACGTAACACTATCGTAAGTCCATCGCCCCTCGTCGTGTTCCCCTCGTGCCACGTTGGGGTACGGTTTTGACCGGAATTTGGACCGTTAGGGCATTGACGTGCCGCCCTTGTGTTGCAACCGTGGTACCATCTGGCCCGTCGTGGCTACGACGTGTCACCGTCATGGCTTCATCGTCAAACGCGTACTTTGTGTCACTGTCTCTGCCGATGCACCAATTTGTGTACCTCGTGGCACATCGGGACCAATATCGTGAATGTGTGAAAGGGGCTTTAAGGGATTTTTTTTTTCTGGACCCCCTTCTCCCTCATTTTAAGCCCCATTACATCTGACATTTGAAGACGTTCGCCCTTTAGTTTGGCCATTTTAAGACCTTTTGCCCCATTTCTGTGTCGATATTATGACTTTTCGTGCCATGCATGTGTCAGCTATTTCATGGCGGGCAATAGCGGTCCTGCAGTTTAGGAGAAACAAGCCTTCGGCCGGGGCATCGAAGGGGGGTCTTGGTGGAATTTTTATAGCTTGATGGAGGTTTAGAAAGGAACTAAAAAAGTCTATAATAAATATGTGTTTATATATATATATGTATATAATATTATACTGTATATATATACTGTATATATATATATATATATATATATATATATATATGTATATATGTATATATATATATTAACATGTTGTTGGAAAACAAATTTGTGTTTCCGAGTAATGTACTGTACTTTTAGAGCTGCATACTAAACCCAGCAAAATTGGGGTAGGGGTGGGGGGGATTATACATTACTGTTTGAGCAATATGTTTACTTAAATGCTAAGTTGGAATAGGGTATGCATACAAAGTACATATGATATATCTACTGTATTATGCTCTATGTGTCGAGCACTGTTCGCACGTGTGGGGAGGGTCCACCCATACTCCACTTCTCGAAAGGATAGAGTCAGAATCATTTTGTCTCATCAACTCGCCTCCTCTTATTATTTTTCTAAAATCCCTCTCTACACACCGCAATGTTGCAGTTCTCTTCTACTGCAACTACAATAACCATTGTTCTTCAGAGCTTTCTCAACGTATGTTTCCACACTTACGGAGATTATGTGGCACCTGTCTTTATTCACATTTGCCAGTATTTTTTCCACTCGACAGATATACTCTGGAACTCTCTCCCTCAATGTGTCTTTCCCACATCCTATGACTTAAACTCCTTCAAGCTTCATCTAACCAAACATTTATACTTTAACGTACCTTGAATTTGGCTTTCTATCAATCATTCATATGTTTGGGGGGACACTTGGTACAGGCCGCTCTGGCTTATGTATCCTTTATACACATAGATAAACAGATACATATACATACAGTATATCATGTTGTCGTGTGCCCTGTGGCCCATTTGACAGACAGTAGTAGCGTGATAGCCAATAACAAACAACTGACATTCCTTAAGGGGGGCCACCGGCTTTTTTTTTATCTTTCTCTCCTTTTCTCTCTTTCCCTGGCTTTTATCCATTCGGCCCCTTCAGCCAACTGTTTAAGACGTTTATCCCCATCCAGGTGTCGGTTTCTTCCTGGCGAGCAATAGCGAGCCAGCATTGTATGGAGAAATCCGGCTTCGCCGGAGACAGTTTTCTATCGAAAAATGTACAAATTTAGCTTGCTGTCAAAACAAATATATATATATGCTGGCTCGCTTCCGCTCGCCAGGAAAATATTGACACCTGGATGGGGGTAAACGTCATAAAACGGTAGGTTGAATGGGGCCGAATGGATACAAGCCAAAGAGAGAGGGAGAGAAAGAGAAAAAAAGCGAGGTGGGCTCCCTTAATACGATGCAGACATTATATACAAGGTGTGCACTTGCTTATAAGCATATTAATTTTCAATAAATATATAAAGCATGTGATTCAATACAAAAAAAAAAAAAAAATATTCAACATTCATTAAAAACACAGTTATCAACAAAAAGGGAGAGTATTTAAGTATTTATAGTTAAATTAATGCAGGGTAATATTCACAACATGTTTTTACGTGGTACCAGAAAATATTTGTTAGGATTCAACCTAAAAATAACTTTCTGAAAAATGATCCGGTTACCGAAAATCCAATTTTATAGTGAAGTTAATAACTGGTGAGCCTTCCCCGCCTGCATGAACCATCGACGCGCCCCTCACACTTCATTTATAAAGGGGTAAAATAATCCAATCTACACTATGTCACCAGGCAGTTCGCAGCAAGACTACAATATTTATTCATCCGCCGCTGAAGTCCGTGTCCAGAAGAGTAATTAAGTCAAAGCTGTTCTATGTTAAAGTGTTTGATTTAAGCGTAAGTTAAACTAATATATATATATATATATATATATATGGATGGGACTCGTTAGCCTTGATTGGCAACCCATCTAGGGGAGACAACCTTATAAAAATCCGGGTGGATGGGACTCGTCAGTCTTGGTCGGCAACCTTTCTAGGGGAGTAAACCTGATACAAATCCGTACTGCTTACCTAAGGGTAAGGCAGGTTAGTGGATGGACTAGCCGAACACCACTGTAGAAAAATAGTGCTAAAAATATACACAGAGGGCCTCGGAGTCTGACGGATCCTAAAATTGAGTGGTCAATCTTATAAGTCCTTCAGTAAACTGGCTCGGGTTGTCCCTCTTACAGGGAATAGGTCTGCTTGGGGACATTCTGTGTATGGCCACCCTCATTAAGGGGTGTAAGGCGTCCGGCCAAATATATATATATATATATATATATATATATATATATATATATATTAGTAGGGTAATGAGAAGAAATACGTTGTGGAACATCATGTTGATTTATTCTATTGTTCGGCGACGTCACGCAGCCATCCTCAGGAAAGGGTTACCAACAGATCCTAAAAATTGAGTATAACTCTGTATATATTTCTAAAAAAGGGATCACTAAAATGTTATATATTGTTGAACACGAGGCAATTTGCCTATCTAAGAAACAATTAAACAACATAATTTTGGTCAACTAGGCAAGTTATGAATATAAAATAAATCTACGGCTAGACAACATCTAAATTCAAAATAGATAAATTTCAATACAATAGAAATACAAAACACATTAGATATCAAATGGATATGTCATTATTTCTTTTTCAATTCAAATATTATTCTGAACTGTATTGGCTAAAATCTATAAAAATTATCACCTACCACTAAACAGCGTCCAAAGTATTATGCTAATATTCAACCATGTGAGGGCAAAACTTAGCAAAACCAATCATAATATACGAGAATATTAAAATGACGGATTTTACACAGGAGTAAACATTATTTTGTAATACTAGCATAAACAAATAAAAACAAATATAAGATTATATATAAGCAAATTGCCACGTGTTCAACAATGTATAACATTTTAGTGATCCCTTTTTTAGAAATATGTAGGCTACAGAGTTATACTAAATTTTTAGGATCTGTTGGTAACCCTTTCCTGAGGATGGCTGCGTGACGTCGCCGAAAATTAGAATAAATCAACATGATGTTCCACAACGTATTTCTTCTCATTACCCTACTAATATGGAAGTTGCGGTGTCCAAGATCACCTGCGGAGGTTCTTATAACTATATATATATATATATATGAGGTTCCCTCATTGTCAGCAGCTTCCATTAGCCAATTTAACAAGGATGTTTCCTAAGTGGATACTGGACATCAGGTTTTGGCTATAGGTTATGGCTCTTGGTGAGGTTGAGGCACATTCGTGTTGAAGGAACTGCTTAGTTAGCCCTCTTGTAGATTCCCTTATCTTATGGTCGTAATTGACCATATGCAAGTTGGTAATAAAGTAACTGAGAAAATAGAGAGCTGAAGAATATCTTGTCTATGGCATTGATAGATAAATAAAAGGCATTTGATTCGGTCGAAGTTTTTGCTCTCATGAGAACAAAAAAAAACAGGAGAACTATGTGTAGATTTTAGAAGACATACAGGTACAATACATTCATATTACAAAACAATAATAAGTAAATATAAATAAAAACATGAATTGTTTGGGGCCGGCCATATATTTAGAAGAGATGATTATAACTGGACTACCAGAGGACCAGAGTGGGAATCTGCGCGAGCGATGATATTTATTACTTTATTACTTTATGTGGGAGTAGGACAACACATTCACTTCCGGAAGGTCTCTATTTCTCTTGGCCATCGACGTATAATGTTATTGTTGTAATTTCTGTTTAGCGCAGCAAAGAGTGTCATATTTTAATTTATGTGAGAACTACAGAGAGTAAGATATAGGGATGAGATCAGAAAGCTTGTGAGAGTGAGATGGAACACGCTAACATCTAACAGGCTAGAGATGAGATGTTTGGGAGAGGCTTTTGTATTGAAGTTGACTAGCTCAAGCAGATGATGATGAACATGAGCTAGAACAAAAAGAAGAACGCAATGTGTCGTGTACTGAGATAGTTACAAACTATCTCTATCTATCTATTGCCTGACGCTGCGATCCCCAAAGGGATGGCCACGAACGAACCGCACCCATGCACCTCTGTCCCGAGTCAGTCGAAGCCCCTCCTCCCAACCAGCACCGCCATATACTTCCTCACTCCATCCTTCCACCTCTCCTTCGGTGCACCTCTCCCTCTCTGTCCTTCCACCTCGCTCTCGTACACCCTCTTAGTCATTCTCTCGCTTCCCATACGTTCCATATGGCCGAACCATCTCAAGGTGTTCCTTTTCAAACTTTCCAGCACATCTACCTCTACAACACACCCCCTTCTTACTTCCTCATTCGTCTGTCTATCCCTCCATGTAACTCGGCACGCACTTCTTAAGTAACTCATTTCCACCCCTCTCACTTTTGGTCTGAGTCTCTCAACCAACTATAACGTTGACAAAAACCACCGCTAAGTCCAGTTATCACCCTAAAAAAAAAAAAAAAATCACACACACACACACACACACACACTCATGACCCCTTTCGAGAAAATGTGTAAATTTTTCGGTAGTAATATGTGCCGGCCGAAGGCCATTTCATACTTAATTACAGGCACGTTATCACTCGCCAGTTAAAGATCGACAAGTTGATGGCATGAAAGGTCTTAAAATTGACACAGGAAAGTAGTGAAACGTCTTAAAATCGGCAAACTAATGGGACAAACGCCTTGAAATATCATAAGTAATGGGGCAAAGCATGAGAGAGAAGGTGGTCCAGAAGCCTCCCCACTTTAACAAACCAACATATAAAACAAATGACAAACCCAAATTGGTCACCAGACGAATTCTTATCAGTGTAGCCAGAAACTGAAATTTCCACATGAACGTCACCCAACATTAAATACCGGGCCTACAAAATAAAATAGTTGGAAAATGATTGAGGAAATATGTGGTGCGTTTTATCTCGTCACGGGAAGATAAGCGCGATTATGGAGGCCATTCAGATTTTTCATTTATAATTACGAGGGAATTGCTTATAAAAAAAATATTGTTTCTATTTGCGTTTATTGTCACACCGCTATATTGTAGCCAACAGAACGAATTTCATCATGAAGCTTTTTGATATAATATTGTGTGTTTTTATTTCACCAGCAAATTTCAATTATATAACGTAATACCGTATGTATACTGTATATATATATTTATATACATACGGTATTATATAATTGAAATTTGCTGTTGAAATATAAATACACGCAATATTATAATAAAAAGCTTCATGATGAAATTCGTTCTATGGGGTATGTTCCTGGAGATATATATATATATATATATATATATATATATATATATGAAGAGAGAAAGAGAGAGAGAAATGCTGTTTGTTTCAGCTGTCGTGCATATGCCCCACATTTACATTATTTATAGTAACATTATACGTTAATTGAAACTTAATGTGGCTTCATAATTAATTTGTAGCACGACCTCCTGCATAGTAATGTAATCTACCGCTGTATCAAATTACTCATACATGAATAATGTCAGTATTATAGAAAATGCATTATACACATTGTAATAATTGAATTATTATACTGTAATTATCATTATCTTATTTAAGTATTTATTTATTATATATCGTTTATACTTTTTTCTATATATTGTTTTTCTTTTATATTTTGTATTGTTTTGCTTAACCAACTGTATATATTATTGCATTTATTTGCAATGGATCCCACAAAATGCATCTTATTATACAATGTGCGTATTTAATCCTTATAAGTGGTGTTCAGGTTAAACAATTGTCACTTAATATATATTTTAAGGATCATACCACAAGAACTCGCTTCGTTAATCTTCAACGGCCAGATTTTTTCAGCAGCATTTGGAGTATTCTGTATTGGTATCGGAAATTAAACAGAATATATATTTATTCAGGTGCCAAATTTTCTTATAAAAGCTCCAGCACCCCTTCTCCCCCCTCTACACTCTTCAGAAAAATAGTAGAATGTAGATACGAGGTGCCGTTGTAAAGGCTTATCCCTCAATACCTTCACCTGACCTGAAAGCTGACCTCATAAGCTGACTGAAAAGAGTTGACGATTAAAAAAAAAGAAAAATAGGGAAAAGTGGGCATAGCGTGTCTATTTATGGGGATATTTTTTATGTATATTTTATGTTTTGTATTATGATTATTATTTGCATTATTCATGTACTTATTCATGGGACGAACGTCTTATTATCTCAAAACTAACGGGACGAAGCATGAGGAAGAAGGGGTTCCAGGAAAAAAACACAAAAACATCTTCATATAAACTAGAGTATAACCGAACGAGTGGTTTTCCGGTGGTTATTTACATCACACTCATTTGTTTACCAGTGTAACCCCTTCACCACCATTACGCAATTGTCATCCTATTCTGGTTGCCATTAGACGATTTTCTTTAGTTCGTAATCTACCTCTATGACTCAAATGGGTAAATATGATCTCAATAAACCCTCTTTATAACATATTGTAAGTCCTTCCTAAGCCGCAAATAATCGTCTAATTTTAGTTAGAATCAAAGGTAAAAATGCGTCATGGTGCTGAAGGGGTTAAGCAGATATATTCAGCGTTGTTTAAGGCAACTTGTTTAAATAAAGGCTACTTTAACAGACTGAATATTTAAATAGCTTCATTTTCAAAGTTATCAGACAAGAATTGCTGATATAGATACAGTATGAGCAGGTGGTTTGACTTGCCAAATCCGCCTTTAAGGATATTTTGTTTTTTTCTCCCTAGCCCTCTATCAAGTTCTAAGAAAAATACCACCAATTATTAAGACATTCCTTCAAGAAAATGTGTGTACATTGGTAGGAAAATGTCACGACCGATGGTCGATTTCTCCTAAGTAGCAGGCTCGCTAACGCTCGCTATGAAAAAATTGACATCTAAATGGCACGAAAGATATTTAAATTGACAAAAAAATGGGGCAAAGGTTCCCCTGCACAGCTTCTTGCTCTGTACAGGGGCATAGTGCGCCCTTGTATTGAGTATTGTTCACATGTGTGGGGAGGTTCCTCTCACACCGCTCTCCTAGACAAAGTTGAAAGGAAGGCCTTTCGTATCATTAACTCCCGTCCACTCACCAACTCTCTGCAATCTCTCTCTCTCCGCCGCAATGTTGCATCTCTCTCGCTATTCTATCGCTACTATAATAATCAGTGTTCCTCAGAGCTATCCCAGTGCATACCACCTCCTTTACGTAGGGCACGTGGTACCCGTCTTGCAACTCAATCCCACCCCTACTCTGTGCAACTCTCCAACCCAAGAGTGAAACGTTACTCTCAAACTTTCTTCTACTCAACATCTGAGCTCTGGAACTCTCTCCCAGAATCAGTCTTTCCCTCTTCCTATGACTTAAATTGCTTCAAACTCCGTGTGTCCAGGCATTTTGGCTCGAACGTCCCTTGATTTTGGCCCTGTCACTCTTTCAACTATGGGGGAGGCACTCGCTATAGGCAGTTATGCCTTTTGCCTCCCTCAATCACATAGAAAAAAAAAAAAAAAAAAAAAAACACCTCCAACCTCACGCCCTAAGCCGCTTTGCAACGTTCGGTAACAAGGCAGGGACCGTCAACAAAGACTTCACCGGTAGGAAGACCGTTGTGGTGGTGCCTTTACAACGGCACCTCGTATCTACTTTCATACTTTCCGAAGAGTGTTGAAAGGGGAGTTAATGGGTGTTGGAGAGAGAGGAAGCTGTTGGAGTGGCTTTGTTGTGTGTGTTATTAGTTCCACTCCACGTTTTGGTTTAGATCTAACCTAAAATGGGCTCACCTAACCTTTTATATATCAAAACATATTGTGTTTTGTTTTGTTTATGCATCAACAAAATTGGACGGGAGTTATGCTTTCGCCTCCGTTTCTTTGTATGTTTGTTTGTTAACAAGAATAATATCTCAAAGTTATGAACTGTTTGTTTACGAAATTTGGTGGGAAGATAGGATATACATCACGGAAGAATTTACCTAATTTAGGAGGTGATCTATACATAATCAGTTAGTCTGTCTGTGTGTCTGGAAACAAGATATCTCATAAAATTAGTATCCTATTTCACGAAATTTAGTGGACATATAGGATATGCGCCTAGAAAAGGGATTCAATAAAGCAGGCGATCCAGACATAATCAATGGGCCTCTCTGTGTATTTGTTTGTCTGTAAATATGATATCTCCTAAAGTTATAAACCGTTTTAACGAAATATGGTGGGAAGTTACGATATACATCAAACAAAAAGTGATTCAATTTAGGAGGGGATCCATACTTATTCAGCTTCTTCCCTCACGTCACACTGGTGTAATTGTTTTGCATTTAAGTTTATTATGTGACTAAGCCAGCGTAGGTGGAGGTATGGCTTTACCGAGTGCCTCACTATTGTATATTGGTGTAATGTTATATTTTTGTCTACAAGATATTTCACATTATATTCCCAGTAACATTGTCCACATTCAACGTCGATTTGCCTAGTCTCCATATAATTTAACTTTAAACTACCAACATTCTGTATAACATTTTGTTAACCATTTCAGCTGATGGAATTGAAGAAAACTGCATTTTTACCCTGGTCTGTATTATGGAGGAAGAGCAGCATATTATGTCATGGCTTCCCGTGGGTGCTGGAAGTCCAAAATATCTGGATTATTTATTATCTCTGCTAATGAAAATCACAAAAAAGTGCCTTTATCATGATTTGTCTCTCGGTTTGTTTCTCTGTAGGACATTTAAAAACTTACAAGAGTATTATGGTGAGATTTTAGGACAACCATCATCTGGTAATATGATATCCTTCTCGTGGCAATTTGGTTTTGGTTAAGTTTGTATTACAAACTATCATCTGTACCCATTTTGTTTACGTTATTCAGTATGGTACAGTACAGTCGTTCATGAGCATATATAAAGTTACTCCAATTCGAATCTTTCAGCATTTAAAGCCAAGTATTGAAGCATATAAGCTACAGTAGAGCGTTGTATTGTCTCGTTTACATTCGATACTGATTCAATTGGGTGCGTTGCCATTTTTCCTTTTGAGACTGTACATTATATCACAAGTGTACTGAATGTGCCTTTAACCTGTTCCTATTAACGTAACTTAACAATGCTAATACCCGTCCAGCGAGCACCTGCCACCATCAATGAGTACCTCAGGTGGTCAGTGTCTCAGGTAATGGCCTATAATCTGCCTGGACCCTGTTAATTGTACCGGCTCACTCAAGCGGGGGAGGCTTGGGAGGGATTACCAGACGTCTCGATGGGTTGGCTAGTTGTTGTGATTAATTTGTGATCATAATAATTGTAATGCAGATATAGACATTATTATGACATGATTACATTTTACTTTACATATTAATTAAGTTAGACAGGCTTCACGTGGATGTTAGTTATGCACTGTAGATATCGGATTACACTTACAGTATGAGCAAAACAAACATCAGGTACAGGTACATATAAATATTATCTTGCCCTTAAAACTAAGCTTCATAAATTATCTAATTATAAGTGTTATAATCTATCGTTGAAGGTCAAAAATAAAAAGAGTACACTGCATTATAAAAATGAAATTAATTCGTGTTGCCAACTCTTAATGTGAGTGAAACATCGCCTGAAAAAAATAATGCAAATTGATAATCAGATTAGCTTCCCATGTTTCTGGTTGCCACTGTTCTTAGTAAACAACAACACAGTACATCCCCTGGCAATTTAAAACAAAAATATGTTCACTAACATTATTTAAAGGGGAGAGTTGGAGTCTGGACCCCCCTCTCCCTCATGCTTTGCCCCATTAGTTTTGAAATTCAAATACCTTTAGCCCCATTTATGTGTAATGTTTTTCCTGGCGAGGGATAGTGACCATGATGGCGGCCATCGGCCGCCCCAATTTTCTAACACAAATTGGAGTTATTTTTCTGAGAATGATGAAGGTTTTTTGAGGAAACTGAAAAAATATATATACAGTATATAATAATTAAAAAATAATTTAATATACATATGAATAATAATCCCCCCTTAACCCTCTGAGGCGCATAGATGCCAGTTTTAAGCATTTGTTTTAATTATGTGCACATATTATAATTTAATGAAGTTAGTCTTCTAAAAATAGATTGCTTTCTAACCACCATTGAAGAAAACTTGAGAGATTAGAGGTAACTAATTAAGTATTGACAAGGTGAATCTGGGGTATGTCAAGGCTTAAAATATGCTACAAACCGCGTGAATCGTGTTCCGTGCCTCAGGGGTTAATTATTCTAGGTGGCCTAATGGCTATATTTTCTTGCCTCTAGTATGTGGAAGCTCACAACAGGGTGCAATTTTCTACAGATTAGGAAGGGAAAATAGAAGTCAGAGGGTTAATTGAGATCGTCTTTACCCGTATAATTCCCACATATCCTTCCTGAACTGTGTACAATCGTCTAATGGTAGCCAGAATAAAGTATGGAAATGCGTAATAATCTACATAGGGTTAAATAATGTCCATGATATTTGTTAACAGGTTTCAAAATCTAGACGTATTTCGTAAATGACGGAGGCAATTTTGCGCGATCTACATAAAAGTAGCCGAACATTATCTTCGGAAAAACGAGATAATAGGATTGACTAATGAACTACACTGGAGCGGTGTGTGTTGGCCGATGGAATATGACCAATTTTCTGTTTGTGCTTTAGAATGTTTGTGCAATTAGTCTAATGATACTCTCTTTCCATATAGTTTGATTAGGACTAATGAGTTCATGTATTCCAATTTTTTTTTTCATTTTTATACTCACTCAATACTTTTTTTCTTTGCAATATACATTGCAAATACATTGAATATACATTTAAGCATTACATGGTATTATTTCATTTATATAACTATTTCAACATTCAAATATTTGCAAGATGGTTTATTGTTATTCCCACACCCCAAAGAAGAATGCCTGCAACACCACCAACGCCCGACACAGGGAACCCAGACTTAGTCCCTGTTGCCCCTGAGTGGGTTATAGAGAAAAATGAACACAAACAGTTGATTGCAAAAGTCTCGGAAAGCAGGGTTCTCGACCTTACTGTCAAGCCTTTCTTGAGTTAATCATTAGCGTATCAAGAATGATCCATATACTTTATGTTATCCATGCCTGGCATCCACAAAAAAAAATCCTCCATGGGAGAATCATCAATAAATATACACAACAACCATGAAGTGCAGTACACCTTCCCACAGACATAGATGTTACAAATGGCATTGCAAACGTTTTTTCTCCACTCGTGTGAACCACTGGTGAATAAATGTTCGAATATGATTAGGTAACAATTGAACAGGGAGAGAGAATGATAGGGGTGGCAAAGGGGTGATTGCATGGGAGCTATAGGGTACATGGGATGAAGGGCTAGGAGAATGTGGGAGGTAGAAGGGTGGGAGAGGAACAGGAATTACCGGTTTGCTGAAATCAACAATATTATCATTAAAAAGAAAATATATGAAACAAATGTGTAGCATAATGGACACATTGTAATTGTAATTCTACGAATTGCATAGGCTGATGTTTCATGGTACAGTTGCAAATCAGTTCTTGCATAATTATTGTTCCTAAAATATGAAAAAAATCGAGATACAAACCCCCTCCTCCTCATTCACACACACACACACACACACACACACACACACACACACACACACTCACTCATACGCAAGCACACACGCACACACACAAACACACACACATACATGCATTTAAACTCTTCCTTCTATATCTTGTTCCTATATTCATTTCAACCGATGAAAAAATTCGCATAATTTACTGTATGTGTCTAACCTATTTTGTATTACATTAGGCATCAGTGTGAAGGGATTGTAGGTGTTGCTCATTTTGCAAGACATAGAACTCTCTCTCTCTCTCTCTCTCTCTCTCTCTCTCTCTCTCTCTCTCTCTCTCTCTCTCTCTCTCTCTCAATTGCGTTCGTTGCTGTCCCCGTCAATTCAATTACCATTATACAATACGTGCTCTAATTGTCACTGTACTGTGTCCATCTGCTTCTGGCCGCCCACTGGTAAAACTAAAAAAACAATTTGTCACCTTTATTTGTATTGTATTTTATTATATGTTTTATTTATTTATTTTCATTTATTTATTTTTTATTTATTTTTTATTTTATTTTTTTGGCCATTTCCCAGCAAAATATTTTAATTTGCCCTTAAGACTAAAAAGTGTCCCACACCCCTCTTTGAATTAAATTTGGACATACCCGTTAGATACCAGATTTTACTAAGTTACATGCTCGCCTGCATTCGCCCCTTAAAAAAAATCGACACTTGCATGGGGCAAAGCGTTTCATTACCACTATTATAATATTGTGGCGCTCGTTAATGTGACCGGTACCTCAATCACCATTATAATATTGGCGTGCTCGTTGTTGTGACCGCACTTCTCTGTCCTGCCGCTGATCAGTCGGTCGGTCGGTCGGTGTAATGCTCTAATTAATTAAGGACGATGTTAAGGGGAGATGGGCCGTTTTTTTTTTTTTTTTTTGGGGGGGGGGTCTATTAATTAAATTATTCCTAAATGTCTTTTAGTTTCTTCGCTATACCTCCATCAAGCTTACAAAAACACCCCCTAGACCCCCCTTCAAGATAAATTTGTTCATTTTTCGGTAGAAAATGTTCCGGCCGAAGGCCGGTTCCTTATACAATATCAGGCTCGCTATCGCACGAAAGGTATTAAAAATGACAACGAAATGGGGCGAAAGGTGTTAAAATACCCAAACTAATGGGCCGAACGTCTTATAATCTAAAAAAAAAGGGGCTAAACACGGTGGAGCAAGGGGTTCCAGAAAAACGACCCATCTCCCCTTAATCCTTTCGCAACACACCCATAATTGTGGCTCGCCCAAATGAATCCAACAGTCGAGCCATGAATTGTCTGTTTGTCATATATTTCCATAATTGTTCATGATTCGTGGAAGTGGATTTACTCTGAGGTGACAATTGTTGTGTCTCTCAATTCGATCAATGTTTTGAGTGTTTTTAAATTAGCTGAAATGACCACTTGCCATAAATGTGGTAAATATGGAAGTTAGAAGTATTTCGACTTTAACAACTAAAATACGGTCGTAGTACATTTGAAAATATGTAAAACCAAAATAATTATCATCAGAAACCTACATTGTTAATGCATTTCTGTTAAATATGTTTACGGCTCCAACTTCCTTATAGCCTGAAATTTGCAAGTGGTCAATTGATGATAATGCAATAAGTCGTATATAGTAATTAATTGATCAGTTAAATTCCAGGATTTTTTTTTCGCGTATTGGACTAGTGCCATTATTAAAGATAATTGCCTTAACTACTTAAACAGCCGTCAAACTGTACGCTGTGCACTATAATCAATCATTTATTATGTGCATGATATTATAAATAATTTCTGAAGGAGTAACTCTACCATCTCTGATCTAACCGGAAGATTATTTTTAGGTGTCAATGTATGTATTATTACTTGTTGCTTTCCTCTAACCATAGCCACCCCTATTATAAAGTGGGAAGTGATTCTTATGAAATTTGAAAGTAAGGTCATCAGATAATTAGTTTATGTTTTTATATAGGTAAATTACCAAATAGCTGATGAGGACTAGACAGATATTTGCAACGACGAATAATAGCTATCCGTAAAATGTTGGGTTTGTTATATTCAGTTCAATTTACATAATAAGGAACACACACACACACACACACAAACACACACACACACACACACCAACACATAGAGAGAGAGAGAGAGAGAGAGAGAGAGAGAGAGAGAGAGGCGGGGAATAATAACTAAATAACAATACTTTCGTCAGGAGTATATATTAGTAAAGCCATATGTAGGTGGAGTGTGTGTGCAGGGTGCGTGTCTGTTGATGTGTTTTTGTGCGTGAGAGAGAGAGAGAGTGAGAGTGAGTTTGTGTTTATGCAATTGTAAGATCACGTGTTCTTAAAGTTTAAGGACACCTACCATTCACAATCACCATCACAACTATTTTAGAGCAATACATTTTTCACCTCACTCACAACCCATCACAATCACCAACAATCACAATCTCTATTTATGACAATCGTCAACCATCAATAATCAAACAATCCCCACAATTTAACCCCTACCAATCACAATCACCATCACATCCATTTAATAACAACCCATCCTCCGCTACATTCACCCACAATACGTCTACATCGCACTCCTAATTAAGAAAGTTGATCCCAGGCAGCACATTTTAATTGGCTTGTCTGAAGATTTTGAATGGCGGAATACTGAGCATCTTTTATTAGGCATTTGTTACCGAATTAAATACGATATCTTATATATATATATATATATATATATATATATATATATATATATATATATATATATATATATATATATATATACCAGTATATATACTGTATATACTGTACTCTATATATGAACAAATATAATTATACAAAACTCCCGTATTATTGACCACGACTGTACGCACCATACTACAGTCCATACATTATGGGTAGGACAAAAATCTTAACCACTAAACTCGAGAACTCATACACAACTAATGTACTCGAGCTAATATTTCTACTATTTAAGGAAGGGACAACCACAGGGAATAGGTGTGGAAATGTACAGCCCATTTGCTCTAGCCCTTTGTGAGTTACAGAGGTTAGGGGTTACCATTTCTGGCCTCCCTATAATGAACAGGGTATAGGTACAGTCAAAATATAGAGTTCACCGACAGTCTGGCTCATAAACTGAGAAATAATTCTAAAACCCTTGAGGATATGACGCGTTTTAGCATTTTATTCTGGCTATCATTATACCATTTTATAGAGCCTAGGAAGGATCTGTTGGAATTAAAAGGGTATCGACTATCTCAATTAACCCTCTGACTTCCACATACTCTTCCTAATCTGAATAAAATCGTCTATTAAATTAAGAGCCAGAAAACAGAAAAGAAGTGCGTCATCGATCCTCAGAGGGTTAAGTTACAGTACCCTCACTTTTCGTTGATAACCCCTTCTGTACCGGCGACGTCTTTGAAATTTTAGTCTAGCTATATTTGGACGATTTTGAGCAGTTTAACCCTTTCAAGCTCCAATACGCGTTTCTGTTTTGTTCTGGTTACTATTAGACGATTGTATTCACATTAGTAACGGTATATGGAAGTCAAAGGGTTGATTAAGATAGTATTTACCCTTTTAATACCCACAGATACTTTCTAAGCTGCATAAAATCGTTTAATGATAGCCAAAATAATCTGCTAAAACGCGTCAGAGCTTCAAAGGGTTAAAATGGGCCTTCAACAATTAAGGGGATATGGACTGGTTTTTCTGGACTCCTTCTCTCTCGTGTTTAGCCCCATTGGTTTTTAGATTTTAAAACGTGCGGCCCATTAGTTTGGCGATTTTAAGACTTTACGCCCCATTTAATATCCTATATTTAGACTTTAGTGTCATTTAGGTATCGATTTTTTCCTGGCGAGCGATAGCGAGCCTGTAATAAAAGAGAAACCGGTCTTCGGCTGGGACATTTTTCAATCGAAAAATTTACAAATTTATCTTGAAGAAAGGTCTTGGGATGGTGTATTTTAAGCTTGCTGGGGGTCTAGGGGGGAAACTAATAATATAATATAAATATTCATAAATGAGCATTCAAATACGCCCATTTCCCCTTAACAGACATTGGGCTATCTCACATAACCCTTTTTATGACCACAGATCCTTCTTAAACGGCACAAAATCGTCTAAATATAGCTAGAATAGATATATAATGACCTTGCCGGTATAGAAAGGGTTAATCCTCCTGTGACTCCAATAGTTCGTGACGTGTGCTAAATGTTCCACGTCCTATTCATCATTTACTTAGAATATACATGTTTGGGGGGTTTATTTATAGGGGTATTTACACTTAAGGGGGTGTTTTTTTCTGGAACCCCTTCTCCCTCAGGTTTAGCACCATTAGTTTGGCGATATCAAGACCATTTGGCCCATTTCTTTGTAAATGTTAAGACCTGTTGTGCCATTTAGGTGTCAATTATTTTCCTGGCGAGCTATAGCGAGCCATTTATGAGGGGCCGGGAGAGTTTTCTACCGAAATACGTACAAATTTATCACGATCAGGGGGTCTTCACATTTTGAAAATATAGATTGAGGTCTAGAAAGCAAACTAAAAACTTCCACTATAACATTACGAGTTGTCATCATAGTCTAGAAGTTGTGTGTGAGAAGGTACGAACTGCCCCACTTCCCTTGCATAAATAAATCCCTCGCCTCCCGCCTGTGCTGTGAGTGCTGAAGAACCGGAGACTGTGAGCACCGTCCACTTTGCTGCAGCGAGTCACGTAGTAATTCAGTTTGGAGGCTTTTCCCTGGCGACCCCCCGGAGCGAAGTGGCGGTGTAGTGGCCGAGGATGCTGCAGTCCTATACCGGGAGAATCCATAACACCTGTACAGTCATGGGTTATAACAGCTCTGCACACCCATCGGAATCTGCATCGAACCCAAGCAAGACAATTCAATGTTCTGTTATAAGATTCATGTCCAGTATTCGATAAATGGATATTAATCGTAGCCATGTGCTATACTTATAACTGTCTTGATGGTGTAATGGTTAGAGTGTTTAAGATCTGTATGTGGTAACCCAGGCTCCAATCCCGATTGGATCACATGCTTTCATTAAATTAATTGGGAAGTGTATGGTGTTAGGAGTTAAATTAATAAACTAAGAATATCCCAGAAGTTTCACAACTTGGCTTTAAGGAATCAAGTTGATGTGCAGGTATTATGGCTCATGGCTGTACACCTAGGAGCCATGTTGTAAATCTATGTAACTTTTTTTGTTTTCTATATTCCCTCTCGGGCATAGGCTGATAGCCTTTACACGCTACCGCTGAACACAGTGAGGCCCGTGAGGTCTTGCTCCAGTCTAGAGAGTGAGACATGTGAAGCTTCACGGCTCGAAGCAACTCCATCTCTGAAGCCGCCTCGCCTCTGCGCTTCACAGTCTCATCCCCCACACTCGGACCCTCACTCTCAGAACGCCACCTATTGAGCAATGAACTCACTAGGCATTGCCCCTCTGTAGCATATTTTTTAATATGGGAATATTCATACAATGCTATTTAATCAGGGAACAATGAGGGTATTTTTTTGTTTTGGCATTTCGGTGTGCTGTGGTAATGCACTGATACTTGGTACAGCACATATTCCATCCCAATAATATCTTCCCATTGACATATTGGGATTCGAACCTGGGTCCATTGGATTACCAGTCCAGTGGCAAGACCACTCCGCCACACCTCCCCTTGGTGCTTTGTGTTTGTATTTTTCGGTATCTTGTTTGGTAAATGCTTTTTCGCTTTTCTTTTTCTTTTTACATAATTTATTTTGTTGGACCCAAAACCCGTTGTAAAAATACTTTGTATTTTACATTCTGTTGTGGTCAATACACTAGCTATCTATCTATATATTATCTCTCTCTCTCCCTCTGTCTGTCTATCTATCTATCTATTTACCTACCTATCTATCTATCTGTATATCTATCTATATATCTATCTATCTATCTATTCCTTATTTCTCGTGGGCGTTCAAGGGCAAATCCGAGGAAGATGGAAATGCCTTCCACTGTTATATTTACGTTTCATGAGAGGAGGGGAAACGAATAATCTAGATTCAGTCTAGCTGCCGATACCAAACAAATTCTTTGTATTCTATACATATTTACTGTAAAATTGTTGGTGTTCAAAGAGGTCAGCTTTTTAATAGTTCATATCAGCAATGGTATAGCTTTAGTTGGTTAAATCTGCAAATATTTTTGGTATGTATTATGCACCTCAAAACTATTTGCACCTATGTTTATGAAATAAATAACTTAGTAACCCAAACAGAAAATATATACATATTTTATGATTCCCGAAAATGCTTGTGTGCTCTCAACATTATGGTATTAATATTATTTAGGCTCTACTTGTATATTCAGTGAGGCCTTCAATGTGCCCCAGATGACAAGTATATCCTACTCCAGTACTTAGTTGCTAGTGTTTGTGTGTGAGGTGTATGTATGTATGGCATCAAGCTACGTGACCACGAGTCGGAGCGGGTGGTGGTGGATGGAATTGATTTCAAATGAAGCCATTACTTGTAAGCTCCTTGGTGGTCTAGTGGTTTAGGTGTTGGACTGCTGCACTATTGGCCTGGGTTCGAGCCCTGGCTGAGTTATGTCACAAAAAATATTAATGAGCCTTGCAGTACGTTAATTGACCACCGTAAGACATGTTATCACGGGTACCCACTGTTTGAAGCATACGATAACTGGCACGGGGAGATACTATGCAACATGGTCGCTACTGTAAAGAAAAAGACGTCCACATTCTTCCAATACACGGGTGAGACTGAGGAGAGGGTGGGGAGAATGCTTGTAAGGTGCCGGAGATAGAACCAGGCCAACGCAATACATCCACATACCGGTACTGAGAATATCAATACCATCAGACGGGACACTTTGTAGAAGTTTGTTGTGAGGATGTCTTTTCTGGACCCCCCTTATCTCTAATATTTATTCCCATTAGTTTTGATATTTTAAGATGTTTGGTCCCTTAGTTTGGCGATTATACCACCTTTCGACCCATTTCTTGTCAATTGTTAGACCTTTCGTGCCATTTGGGTGTTGATTTTTGTCCTGGCCAGAGATACCGAGCCTGTTTTTTTTAAGAAGAACCGGCCTCCGGCCAGTACATTTTTCTACCGAAAAATGTACAAAATTATCTTGAAGGGGGGTCTAGGGAGTGTTTTATAAGCTTGATGGAGGTCTAGCAAGGAAACTAAAACGTATATTAATGATTAAATAAATAGACCAAAAAGTAACCACTTAAGTTTGATATTGTGCATGCTAGGAAAAATATAGTTTGTTTTATTGGTATATTTGTACCTTGTACAGTGGCGCTAATAAGTCATGTCTCAGCTGTCATAACGTTTGGCTCGCTCTGTGCTGTATTAATGTCTGTCCGATGTTGAATAGGGCGGTTAAGTGTAGGAACATGTTGGTACATCTCATTCGAAATTAATAAATCCTGTTTAGATACTGCTGATACCAATTATAGAACAAAATATACTTGGTGCCGAGACATCACTTATTAGGCCGAATGTACTTTTTACTCCATCCAAATCTCACACCGTTCTTCAGCACCTACTGTACACTGTGTTTACCTTTCGCTTCTATGTATTTACCCTGCATTCCTCACCCATCTCACCTAGTGGTTCTTTTACTGTACTCTATCCCTGCCAATATTGCTTGTTTAGATATTCTCTCTCTCTCTCTCTCTCTCTCTCTCTCTCTCTCTCTCTCTCTCTCTCTCTCTCTCTCTCTCTCTCTCTCTCTCTCTCTCTCTCTCTCTCTCTCTCTCTCTCTCTCTCTCTCTTTTAGATAGATAGATATGTTATGTATATTACCACACATAAACGTGAGCTTATATTTATTATCTCTATATATATCGATATATAAGAATTCCATATATATATATATTAATTCGAGAAGGCCACGATTTCACGAGTGCCCGTAACTCTTCTCTTTTTAGAGGAGATGGGCCGTTTTGCTGGTCCCCTTTCTCCCTCGTGTTAAGCCTCATTTGTTTTGAGATTATAACACCTTTCACCCCATTTCGTTGTCAATTTTAAGACCTTTCGTGCCATTTAGGTATCGATTTTTTACTGGCGAGCGACAGAGAGTCTGAAATTTTATGAGGACACGGCCTCCGGCCGGGACATTTTTCTACCGAATTTGTTTACAAATTTATCTTGAAGGGGGGTCTAGGGGATGTTTTCCTAAGCTTGATGGAGGCTTAGCGAGGAAACTAAGATATAAATAAATAAATGAATTAATAGACCAAAAAACCCGGCCTATCTCCCCTTAATGGTGTTTACTCTATCCCCACCTTGTACTCGCTCCTCCAGCAACACCTCCAACTTGAACTTATTTTCCTTGGGCAGCTCCCCCTTAAACTCCTTATCCTTCAGGTCCCCTTTATGCTACTTTTCCTTGAGCAGCTCCCCCTTAAACTCAATGTCCTTGAAGTCCCCCTTGTGCTACTTTTCCTTGAGCAGCTCCCCCTTAAACTCCTTATCCTTGAAGTCCCCCTTAATGCCACTTTTCCTTGATCGGCTCCTCCATATACTCCATGTCCTTGAAGTCCCCCTTGTTCTACTTTTCCTCTGTACTCTTTTTCAATCAACAGCCCCTCCCCCCTTTGAACTCTCTATCAATCAGCAGCTCCCCTTTCTACTCTTTATCAATCAACAGCTCCCCTTTTGTACTCTTTATCAATCAGCAGCTCCCCTTTTGTACTCTTTATCAATCAGCAGCTCCCCTTTTGTACTCTTTATCAATCAACAGCTCCCCTTTTGTACTCTTTATCAATCAGCAGCTCCCCTTTTGTACTCTTTATCAATCAACAGCTCCCCTTTGTACTCTTTATCAATCTGTACTCTTTATCAATCAGCAGCCCCTCTTTTGTACTCTTTATCAATCAACAGCTCCCCTTTGTACTCTTTATCAATCAACAGCCCCCTTTGTACTCTTTATCAATCAGCAGCCCCTCTTTTGTACTCTTTATCAATCAACAGCTCCCCTTTGTACTCTTTATCAATAAGCAGCTCCCCTTTGTACTCTTTATCAATAAGCAGCTCCCCTTTGTATTCTTTATTAATCAGCAGCCCACTTTGTACTCTTTATCAATCAACAGCTCCCCTTTGTACTCTTTATCAATCAACAGCTCCCCTTTGTACTCTTTATCAATCAACAGCTCCCCTCTGTACACTTTATCAATCAACAGCTCCCCTTTGTACTCTTTATCAATCAACAGCTCCCCTGTGTACTCTTTATCAATCAACAGCTCCCCTCTGTACACTTTATCAATCAACTCCCATATGTACTCTTTATCAATCAAAAGCTCCCCTTTGTACTCCATATCAATCAGTATTTGCCCTTTCCACTTATATCATTCAGCATTAACCCTTGTACTCCCTATCTTAGAGCAGCCCACTTGTACTCCTTTTCTTATAGCAGCCTCCTTGAACTCCCTATCTTTGAGCAGCCCCCTTGAACTCCTTTTCTTATAGCAGCCTCCTTGAACTCCCTATCTTAGAGCAGCCCCCTTGAACTCCTTTTCTTATAGCAGCCTCCTTGAACTCCCTATCTTTGAGCAGCCCCCTTGAACTCCTTATCTTATAGCAGCCTCCCGTATAGCCTACACCTAATACCTGAGCATGGCCCCCTGTATTCATATTCCTTGAGCATATCTCCTTTGTACTCCTAAGCCTCAAGCACGTTCCCCTTACACCCCATGGCCCTAAAGTCTGGTTACCTAATGTATGTGTTCTCCCCCTGCAATAAAGCTCAGTGATGGTAGTATTGACAATATTGGGTAGCCCCCTCCTGTACTTCTTATCCTCCAGCATCTCCCACTTATACTCCTAATTCTGGAACAGCTCCCTATTATGCCCCTTATCCTCGAACATCTCACATTCTATTCCTCGAGTATCTCCCCATTATACCCCTTATCCTCAAGCATGTCCCCCTTATTCCATTTATCCTCGAGCATCTCCCTAGTGGATGGACTAGCCGAACACCACTGTAGAAAAATAGTGCTAAAAAGATACATAGAGGGCCTTGGGGTCGGACGGGTCCTAAATTGAGTGATCAATCCTGTAAGTCCTTCAGTAAACTGGCATGGATTGTCCCACGTACAGGGGATAGGACCACTTGGAGGCCTTCTGTGTGTGGCCACCCTCATTATGGGGGGTAAGGCGTCCGGCAATAGATAGATATATACTGTAGATAGATCTCCCTATAATACCTCATATCCGCGAGCATGTCCCCCTTAAACTCCTAATCCTCGAGCATATCCCCTTATACTCCAAATCCCTGAGCATCTCCCCCTTATACTCCTAATCCTCGAGCATCTCCCCCTTATACTCCTAATCCTCGAGCATATCCCCTTATACTCCTAATCCTCGAGCATATTCCTTTATACTTCTAATCCTTGAGTATATCCCCTTATACTCCTAATCCTCGAGCATATCCCTTTATACTCCTAATCCTAAAGCATGTCCCCCTTGTACTCCTAATATTTGAGGATGCCCTCTTATACACCGTATCCTCGATAATCTCCCCTTGATACACCTTATCCTCGAGCATGTCCCCCTTGCACAACCCCCCCTCTGTACTCCTAATCCCCAAGCATCTCCCCCTTGTACTCCTAATCCTCGAGCATCTCCCCCTTATACACCTTATCCTCGAGCATGTCCCCCCCTTGCACACCCCCCCCCCCCCCCTCTGTACTCCTAATCCCCAAACATCTCCCCTTATACTCCTAATCCTCTAGCGTCTCCCCCTTACACCCCCCGCCCCCTGAACTCCGGGTATCTTATGTGTGTAGTAAAGCTCAGAGATGGTGGTATTGGCAGTATTGGGTAGCATCCTGGTTAATGGGAGCTGATAAAGACACCGAGGTAAATAGTCAGGGGGAGAGACAACTGGGGGGTGTACTCTCTTTCTTTCTCTCTCTCTCTCTCTCAGTCTGTTGTGACGCCTCCGGGCATTAGCAGAATGGTTGCGTGGGGCATTGCAGCTCGCTAGCGCTCGCCAGGATGGGGGGATAGGCTACAGTTGTCCTACAATGATCTGCTTTATTTCATTAGTGTCGTGTTGCCACAGACAGTCTAGAAATGGTCTTTGTTTTGGTCTGTGACCGCGCCTTACATTTTATATTCGCTATAATATAAATGTTGCTTGTGTGGGAGGCGAGCGAGAGAGTGTGAGGGAGTACACCCGGCAGCGAGGTGAGCTATGACACGGCTCGCTTGGGCGCTGACGGCGTTGGCGGCCGGGTGGTCAACTAGTCCCTTCCCGTCACGGCCTTGTGTTTTTTACCAGCTCAGAGCTTGCCTGACATGCGTATCGCCTACATCCTTTGCAATTCTGTCCCCCATACTCGCGACTTTGCATACTATCTCTCTCTCTCGACTTCTCCTTTCTCATTCTCTAATCTTTATTAACCTCAACATCCCTTCTGGTTTCAGCATAGACGTTCACCGTCGACCAGTCGTATTGTACGCGAAGCTCTCAGATATTTCCATGTATTAGGTTAAGGAGGTATTGTGCTTTATTGAGGTTTAGAGAGACGGACTTTTCCGTATGTGTCCTCTCTCGGGAAGGTTGTAGACCGGTATATGTCTCCCTTGCAAGGTGTTGAGTGATTTTGCTTGGTTATCTAAAGCTAGACTGGGGGTAAGGTTACTGTGTCGTTGTCTCCAATGTGTGCAGTGTTAGCTAAGCTCTGCACGACATCGACAGGTACTGTGGGAGTCTAAGTTGTCTTCGGGTTGGTTTACTTTGCGAGCACAGCGCTGTGGTGTGAGAGGGCCATAGCCTATCCCTCACAACATAGTGCTGCCTCTTTGTGTTGACTTCTGAGGGATCGCCAGGATAGAGCTAGGTACTAGAGACCTAGATTTATCAAGAGAGCATCCCCGTCATATAACGTAATCTTCATTATACCACCCTTGGACAACGTTAGGCTACGAGCCGCATGCTCGCCCATTGTTGCGCTGCCTTGATACCCCAGCTAGACTTTATTAACTGAGCAGACACTGGTTAGAGATAAGCCCCATTATTATATGTATGCAGCATTATTATTCACTGCACTTTTGAGCCGAGGTTGTTGTTGAGTTGCACAACCCGAGTAGGCTGTTGCGTTGTGTCACGAAGCATTTCTTTAGTTGTCGAGCATTACTACCTTTGCGCAGTCTTTATTATTCGCCTGCCTATTATTACTATATGTCCTAGCATTTATTGTGACCCGTATTCTGCATTATAATTGTTCAAGATTCTTTACGAACATCTTCCCAGCATCAGACTTATTTCAGAAGTTTCCAGTTGATGTTGCAGGACTAGCATTGCACTTTCTTTAATACAGGAGTGCCAGTTATTTGAGTAGCTACCGTAATGTTAATTAATCACGTTAACTATCTTTTCTTTGTGTAACATAATCGAGTAATCTTTTACTGTTTGAGAATAGGCTGTTTCATTGAGCGTCAGCCTAGTGTGTGTGTACCAGTTACCGAGTCATAGGATACCTTGTTGTCCAGGCACGACTCAGGGCGGTAATGGTATTTTGTTTTCCAGTGTTTAAGGCAGGGGTTGGATCTAGTGTTACCGTTGTTGCTTTTTGCCATTATCTAGTCCAATGTTGAAGAGCCCTGTGTCTTTGAGAACCTGGATCGTAACAGTCTCTCAGTCTGTATGTAAGTGTAACTTCCCTTTCAGACTAGTTTCTTTCTATCCTCTATATATTAAAAGTTCGCTTTAGCTCACCAGGAAAAAATGACACCTAAATAGCACAAAAGGTCTCAAAGTTGACAAAGAAGGGGGTGATAGGTCTTAAAATCGCCAAACTAATGGGTCAAACGTCTTAAAACCTCAAAATTAAAGGCTTAAAAAGCTTATTTACTATAAAGGGTTACTGAAAGTGTTATGACTTTGAAGGGTTTCACTCCTGGGCATGATAAAATACATATTAGATGCATTAAGTAAATAATTTATGTTCTGGCCCGCGATATTTGATTAGATTATTTCCACTTATATTAAAATTACACTCTATAATTGTTTATAGGCAAAATAAAGAAATTGAATTTGTCTGGTATAGCCTGAACCGATTGTGGCTATAATTGTTTGTGACATTTCGGCGATATCTTCAATTACCTGGTTTCCAAATTAAAGGGGAGATATATATGTGTTTGTTTATTTATTCATGACATGACAAAATGCCCCCCAAACGTCCTTCAAGAGAAATTCCCCAACCGAAGGCCAGTCTCTCCTAATTTGTAGGCTCGCTGTCTCTTGCCAGGAAAAACATCCACACCGAAATAGCACGAAATATCTTTAAATCTCAAAACTAATGGGACAAATATCTTAAAATCTCAAAACAAACGGGGCTAAGCCTGAGGGAGAAGGGAATCCAGAAACCCCATCCTCAATGGTATTTAGTTGAGATTCTGAAAACAGTGCAAAAGATCCCAGAAATGTTGTAAAAATACTGTACATCGAAAATTTGAAATATAAGATCTCGAGTAATGCCCTCTTAACCAGAATCTGATATCTCACTGTTACCTGTGAATCGAGTATTGGAGTAAAAAATAGAGTGGAACACGAGCAATATTCCAGGAAATCTGTGCGCTTCAATGGATCGAACCTAAACTGTGTTTTACGTGTGTTTCTTTATAAACTTCAAAATCGAGATGAGTTAGAGACAATTGTGGAGCCAAGTCGGAGGAATATGGATTATTGCATTTTCTGGGGGGGGGGGGGGAGATACGTTGGATTTAGTTGGAAACGGAAGATGATCCGGTTATTTAAGGTATTCTTGGCATGCAAGGCTGCGTTCTTTTCTTTTCTTTTTTCTTTTTTTGGTATATACTATAGTCCGTTCATTATAGGTAGGCTAATAATCTAGACTACTGACCTTTATAACTCATAAACAACTAGAGTAATTGAGTTTTTTTTTCTATCAGTTGGGAAGAGTCAGTCAGGGAATAGGTGTGGAAATTCACAGCCCATTTGTTCTAGCCCATTTTGAGTTATAGAGGTAAAGGGTCACGATTTCTGATCAACCTATAATGAATAGACTATAGGTTCTCGAAAGTCTTCCTTTTCTGGCCAAACAGTATTTTGGGTGAAGTCATTTGCATCTTTGTTGTTTCCCCTGGTTGGGTCAAGCTGCTGTGGTCGTCATTGTTGTTAACCATGAGCATGTAATGAACACCCTGCATGGCTGCTGACATATTCTTTTTTTCCTATGTTTCATTATTATTATTATTATTATTATTATTATATATATATATATAGCCAATCTGCTGAGGCCTGTTTAGACCAACGATGAACCTGATTTTAATGTTCAATGGATATGGGTCCCCTCACCACCTTGTTATTGGGGTCACATTTTCGTACAGACGGCCGTACGTCTAAATGGCACGAAAGGTCGTAGATCTGACAAAGAAATGGGGCGGAAGGTCTTAAAATAGCCAAACATATGGGGGCGAACGCCTTGAAGTCTCAAAACTAATCTGGCTACACATGAGGGAGAGGGGGTCCAGAATAAAAACTCAAGTGTATGATGTAAATATTGATAAATAAGAACAAGATAACAATATTCAGCCTTTGCTAATTATATTCTGTTGAATGGATAATTTCAAAGTAATTCAGGTAAACTTTAAGTGTAGACACAAACACACACATATACCAAGCACACATACACATACACAAAAAATAGATAATCGTACTTCCATACACCCGCTAGCATGCACACATACACACACACACAGGCGCGCATACACACACACTCACATAAAGGCATATTCAAATACAAACACAATTATTCACACAATCAACCGCGAACACACACACAAGCACAAATAACTTAAAATCCCCCCCCCCCCCCCACACACACACATACAGTATATACACGCACATGCTTATTGCTTATGGTAGTCCATCGTAGTCCAATGATGACGTTCCCTTCCTGCAAAGCAGGAAGAGAAAACCTGCGCATAGAAGAGTTTAGAGTGCCGAGGGAGGTGCGCAGTTCCAACTTCACTATCTTGGTACTGAACAGGGGTTGCTGATGGCAAGGGGGTGACCCAAGACGACCAGCTCCTGCTCAATACTGCAGGGGACTGCCGGGATTCAGTTTGTCGGAAACCGCCAGGACGTGACCCCAACGTCTGTTTTTCTTGGTGATGGAGAGGCTATGTACTGGCAGAGGGAGACTTACGCACTTGGCTCCCCTTTTCACCACAAGGGTTAGCCAGCGGCAGCAGCTGAAACTGCCCGCTAACCTTTCCTACCTCCCCCTCCTCATTCAGACTCCCCTCCCGCCCTCGTCACTGCCCGCTAACCTTTCCTACCTCCCCCTCCTCATTCACACCCCTCCCGCCCTCGTCACTGCCCGCTAACCTTTTCCTACCTCCCCCTCCTCATTCACACTCCCCTCCCGCCCTCGCCACTGCCCGCTAACCTTTCCTACCTCCCCGTCCTCATTCACACTCCCCTCCCGCCCTCGCCACTGCCCGCTAACCTTTCCTACCTCCCCGTCCTCATTCAGACTCCCCTCCCGCCCTCGCCACACATACACACACACACACACACACTCACACACAATAACTCGTATTAGTTCCATCCTACCGTGAGATATATGGAGAGACTGCTGGTAATGTGTGGGGCTTGTGGGTACTAATAAAAAGTGGATGAAATGAGAAGGATAATTGCCTGCAGTCTTGGTGGAGAGTACGATTGTCTGTGAGAGCTACACAGAGCTACACAGATACACAGACCACACAGACCTCAAGGTCCTTACTAGGCAGTCTGGCCTTACAAACTATATATATATATATATATATATATATATATATATATATACCGGTACATATATATACACACATACATACACATATACACATACATACATATATATACAGTATATATATACATATATATACATACTGTACAGTGTACACACATACTTTTTTTTTTTTTTTTTTTTTTTTTTTTTTTTTTTTTCACCCCAGCAGATAGAGGTCAAGCCTTCCCTTGAAAGCGTTTATTGTGTCGCTCTCCACCACTCTCGCTGGTAGTTTATTCCACTCTGTCGCCACACTGTAGGTGAAGAAACTCTTTGTGACATCTAGGTTTGCATTTTTGGTTTTTAATTTCATTCCATTTCCGCGAGTTTGATTAGTATTGTTTAATGTGAATAGTGCATTTACATAGACTTTGTCGAAACCTTTTAGTATCTTAAAGCACTCAATAAGCTGACCCCTCAACCTCCTCTTTTTTAATGAGAACAGGTTCAATCGTTTAAGTCTTTCTTCATATGATTTATTTCTTAATGAGGGTATCATCTTCGTCGCTCTACGCTGTACTGACTCGAGTCTTACAATGTCCTTGATCAGATAAGGTGACAAGAACTGCGCACCATATTCAAGGTGGGGCCTCACCATACTTTTGAACAGTGGCACTATTACGTTCTCATGTTTATATGTAAATTTTCGTTTAATAAAGCCCAATGCTATGTTTGCCTTATTTGCAGCTGCTATACATTGGTCGGAAGTTTTTAGGTTTTCAGATATTAGTACTCCTAGGTCTTTTACTACCGTTGCGGTTTTTATTTGTTTGCCATTCATTTCGTATTTGTATTTCATATTTCTGCTACCAACCTGCAGCACCTGACATTTATCGACATTGAAGGGCATCTGCCATTTTTTCGACCACTCTGATATCTTGTTTAAATCAGATTACAACGCATTTCTATCATCTTCGTTCAGGACTGTATTTCCTATTTTTGTATCGTCGGCTAATTTGGAAATGGTGTTTACCCCTACATCAATATCGTTAATGTAAATGAGAAACAGGACCGGTCCAAGGACTGAACCCTGTGGAACTCCACTAGTGACAGGCTCCCACTCCGCTTCCACTCCATTTATCACCACTCTCTGTCTTCTGTCTGTAAGCCAATTTTTTATCCAAGAATGAATTTCACCTTTGATACCTATCCTCTCCAGTTTAGCCAATAGTTTTCGGTGAGGCACCTTGTCGAAAGCTTTTTGAAAGTCCAAGATTATATCTAGTGATTTCGTCATGTCGTTATATGTGAATAGTTTGTTATAAAATGCAATCAAATTTGTTAGGCATGACTTATTTGATCTAAAGCCGTGTTGACTATTTTTGATTAGGTTGTTTGATTCGAGGTAATCTACTATCTTATCTCTAAGGATTTTTTCCATGATTTTTCCTACAATTGAAGTAAGACTAATTGGTCTGTAATTACTCGCTTTGGCCTTGCTACCCTTCTTGTATATCGGGGTAATGTTCGCATCTTTCCAATCACTCGGTACAATCCCCTGTAGTAATGATAAGTAAAATAGTTGTGTCAGGGGTTTTGCTATTTCGTCCTTAACATTCTTAATTTTTTTCGGGTGGAGCATGTCGGGTCCCGGGGTCTTATTTACATTTAAATTACTCAATTTGCTTTGTACTTCGCTAACACTGACGGTGAAATCTCCTATCACATGAGTTGAGGTGTTATTTTCAGGGGTATGATCGATAACTTCTTCTGTGAAAACTGAGCCAAAATATTTGTTGAGCATATTTGCCGTGTTTATGTCACCTGTTATTGTCTGGCCATCTTCTATTAGCGGTCCGATTCCGCTTTTGATCTGTTTATTTTTATTTACGTAACTGTAGAATTTTTGGGGTTTGTGGCACTCTCTCTGGCAATAGTCATTTCGTAATTTTGTTTGTTCGCCCTAATTATTTGTTTCACTTCCCTTCTACTATTTTTGTACAAGTTTTTAATTACTTCAGTGTTTGTGTTATTTTTTACAAGTTTGTGGAGTTGATTCCTTTTCCTTATTGCCTTGCCAATGTCTCTACTGTACCAAGGGGGCATACTTGATTTCGTATTACGTTTTGGTTTCATGGGTACAAATTGTTTATGCGCTTCTGTAATTGTAGACTTAAAATGTCCCCATACTTCATTTACTTCGTTTATATTTATGAGGTTTGAGTGTATGTTTGATAGCGATTCCTTAAGACCGTCATAATTTGCGTTTTTAAAGTCCGAAACCATTCCTGTTGTTTTTACTGTGGAATATTTGCTTATAACGTTGATTCTTAAGATTTTATGGTCGGACGTTGCCAGATGTTCACCTACATCCAGGTTTGATAATAGATTTTCTTGGGTAGTGATTACGAGGTCTAATATATTCCTGTCTCGCGTCGGCTGTTTTACGTGTTGAGTCAAAAAATTGTCCTGGATGAAGCTTGTCATTAGGCGTGACTCAGCATTTTTTCCGGTCAGGGTATTCCAGTCAATTAGGGGGAGGTTATAGTCACCTAGTAAAACTGTTTCGTCGGAATTAAGGGTTTTCTCTAGTATTTCATAAAAAATTGTATCATCAGCAACAGTTAGTCTCGGTGGTCGGTACGCTGTAGTGATATTTAAGTTCATGTTTTTTGTATTTATTTTGACGCACACTATTTCTGCATTACTTTCGGGGAGAGTCACCTCAACTGGGTTTAAGTAGGTTGCAACGTACATTGCAACCCACCCTCTTTGTTTTCCATTGTTACGGTCTTTATGAAAACATTGATATGGCTCTATGTGATATTCATGAAGTAGATCTTTATTTTTAAGGTTCAGATGTGTTTCCGTTATACAAATAACGTCAACTTTCTCATTTAATAACAGACATTTGAGTTCGTCTATTTTGTTTCTTATTGAGCAGGCATTTATGGATATTATTTTTATATAATTTCTCTCAGCATGCGCTGGATTTGTTTTTCTTATTGGTGAGAGAGAGAGAGGGGGGGGGGGGAGAGAGAAGGGGGGTAAAGGCGGATTGGGTCTCATTATTTTACTCTCTCTCTCTCTCTCTCTCTGAGCACACATACAGTGTTTACTGAACACACACATCACGATTGATATGTTAATTTATGGATGAATAAACAAGAACACTATATATTAATGCATGTCTATCTATCTATTGCCTGACGCCGTGATCCCCGAAGGGGTGGCCACGAACGAACCGCCCCCATGCACCTCTGTCCCAAGTCAGTCGACGCCCCTCCCCCCAACCAGCACCGCCTTCGTTCATGTACTTCCTCACTCCATCCTTCCACCTCTCATTCGGTCTACCTCTCCCTCTCTGTCCCTCCACCTCGCTCTCGTACACCCTCTTAGTCATTCTCTCGCTTTCCATACGTTCCATATGGCCGAACCATCTCAAGTTGTTCCTTTTCACACTTTCCAGCACATCTACCTCCACACCACACCTCCTTCTTACTTGCATGTACATAAATAGTTAACACGTGAATTTTAAACCTATATTGACTTAACCCCTTCAGCACGATGACGTCTTTTTAGTTTTGAATCTGGCTATAATTCAACGATTTTGTCCAGTTTATAAGGGATCCATGATATTCAGAGGTTTTACTGAGATCGTATTTACCCCTTTGTGTCCTAAAAATAGATTGTAAGCTAAAACAAAATCGTCTCATGGTAGTCTGTATATGATGGAAATTATGTCATTGTGTTGAAAGGGTTAAAAATAATTGTACAGTGGCGCTAATCAGTCATGTCCCAGCTGTCATTACATTTGGCTTGCTCTGTGCTGTAATAATGTCTGTCAGATGTTGAATAGGGTGGATAAGTGTAGGATCATGTTTGTATATCCCACTCGAAACGAATAAATCAAGTTTTAGATATTACTGATACCAATTATTGATCAAAACATACTTGGTGCCGAGACATCACTTATTAGCGCGACTGTACCTGCTGGAACAAACTAATGATACAAGTGTGTTGATTGTTTGCATTAACCCTTTGGGGATTATGACCCATATTGACAATTTATTCAGGCTTGTAGTAGACGATTATATTCAGATTGTAACGGGTATATGGAAGTCAGAGGGTTAATTGAGATAGTATTTACCATTTTGATGTCCATAGATCATTCCTAAGTTGTACAAAATCATCTATTGATATACAAAATCTACTATCACTTTTTTAGACTAGTTTGACATTATCTACCACGTTTTAAAGTTTGAGGCAAACATCGGTGTTTCAGAACTCTAATGGGAATTAATTGAAAACGGGATGCTGAAACCAACATAGGCTAAACCATAGACTATGGCTAAACCTATGATGCCTCCCTATCTAATTTTGATTAAATTGCCTTTATGATTGCGTGTGCCAAGTTACATACTTTCATCAACAAATGCACAATTCATCTACCTAACTGCCTCACTAACTCCCCTGATGGTCATGAAGGCTTGAAGAGGGGTCACCAGTTTTGTTTATGTCTTTCTCTCCTTTTCTCTCTTTCTCTGGCTTGTATCCATTCGGCCCTAATCAGACAACTGTTTTAAGACGTTTATCCCCATTCAGATGTCGATTTCTTCCTGGCGAGCGATAGCGAGCTAGCATTGTATGGAGAAATCCGGCTTCGGCGGAGACGTTTTTCTATCGAAAAATGTACAAATTTAACTTGCTGTCAAAAATATATATATATATATGCTGGCTCGCTACCGCTCGCCAGGAAATTATTGACACCTGGATGGGGGTAAACGTCTTAAAACAGTAGGCTGAACGGGGCCGAATGGATACAAGCCAAAGAGAAAGAGAGAGGGAGAAAAAGATAATAAAAAGCGAGGTGGGTTCCCTTAAAGTATCCCAGGAAGACGCAGGTGCATCTTCCCGTACACGAAAGGTTTAAGGAGACATGGGCCGGTTTTCTGGACCACTTTCTCCCTCATGTTTAGCCCCATTAGTTTTCAGATGTTCAGATGTTTGCCCCATTAGTAAGTCGATTTTAAGACCTTTCGCCCTATTTCTTCATCAATATTTAGACCTTTCGTGCTATTTAGGTGTTGATTTTTCCCCTGGCGAACGATAGTGAGCCTGTAATGTTGGAAGAACCGGCCTTCGGCCGGGAAATTGTTCTACCGAAATTTTTACAAATTAATCTAGAAGGGGGATCTAATGGATGTTTTTTTTTAATTTGATGGAGGTCTATGGAGGAAACTAGAAAAATAACGAATACATGCAAAAATCGTCCAAAAAGTTAACCATCTCCCCTTAAATAACCAATAAGTATTCTATCCAATATTGCGAAAAGCGAACAACATATTTTAACTATATTTTTCGCATCTTTACTTTTTGTGGGGAGTTAAGGGGAGGCAGACCGTTTTTCTGGACCCCCTTCTCCCTAATATTTAGCCCCACTAGTTTTGAGATTATAAGACGTTCGGCCCATTAATTGGGCTATTTTAACACCTTTCGCCCCATTTCGTTGTCAATTTTAAGATGTTTCGTGCCATTTAGGTGTCCAGTATTTCCTGGCGAGCGATAGCGAGCCTGCAATTTTAAGAGGAACCGACCTTCGGCCGGGACATTTTTCTACCGAAAAATTTACACATTTATCTTGAAGGGGGGTCTATGGTGTGTTTTTCTAAGCTTGATGGAGGTCTAGCGAGGAAACTAAATGAATATGTGAATAAATGAATTAATAGACCAAACAAACGGTCAGTCTACCCTTAAATTAGGGTGAAGCAGCGGGTAATCACAGTATTTATATAATACAACTGTTTGGCGGAAATTAAGTGCCAGATTACTTCGTGAGTTTATTGGGGTTACTTAACAAATCTGTGATGGATGCTAGGGTGTATAGGGGTATTGGAGGGGGTCTGTCTGATCATTATGTAGTGGTAGCTAAGGTTAGGATACAAAAGAAGTGGGTGAGGAGAGCGGGAGGGAGGCGAGAGGAGGGTGGAATGGTGAGGAGGGTGGAGAGGTTGCAGGAGGAGGAAATCAGGGAGGAGTACAGGAGAGCAGTGGAAAGACGACTAGGTGGGTTCGACCTGGAAGTTATGGAGGAAGTGGAGGAGATGAGCAAGGTGTTTAAGGATGAGATCTGTGCAGCATGTGAGGAGGTGTGTGGAGTGAGGAGAAGAGGGAGGGGAGTGAAAGGTACAGCATGGTGGACAGAAGAGGTAAGAATAGCTGTGGAAGAAAAGAAGAAAGCATATAGAGAGTGGTTGGGTAGTAGAGGGAATGAAGATTCCGAGAGACAGAAACGAGCGAGGTACGTGGAGAGTAAGAGGGTGGTGAAGAGAGTAGTGAAGGAAAGTAAGAGAAGAGTAGATGAGGAATTTGGAAGGAATCTGAGTGTAAAATGGAGGGAGAGTAAGAAACTGTTCTGGAAAGAAGTCAAGAAAGTTAGGGAAGGTAGCAAGGGAAACAGTAAGGGTGTGAAAGATAAGAATGGGAGAATGCTAGCCGAGAAGCAAGAGAGAGTCGAAAGATGGAGGGAGTACTTCAGTGAGTTGCTAAATGAAAGGAATGAAGAGCCAGCAAACATAGCTGGATATGGTATGGGAGGGAGAAGAAGAGAAGTAGTGGAGGAGGAGGTGGGGATCAGGAGGTCAGAAGTGTGGGAAGCCATGAAAGAGTGAAGTTGGGGAAAGCACCAGGAACAGATGGAGTGTGTGGGAAATGTTGAGGTATGGTGGTGAGATAGTGATAGAATGGGTATGGAAAATGTGCAAACTAGCATGGGAGAAGGGGAGTGCACCCGATGACTGGAAGACTGGCATAATAGTCCCCCTATATAAGGGCAAAGGGGAAAGAGGAGTGTGTGGTAACCACCGAGGAATATGTCTTCTAAGCGTAGTAGGGAAGGTATACAGTAGGATAGTGATTGAGAGAGTGAGAGTGAGAACGGAGAAATGGATAGGCGACGAGCAGGGAGGTTTTAGGAAGGAAGAGGATGTGTAGATCAGATTTTTACCCTGAATTGTGTTGTGGAGAAGTATCTGGAGAAGAAACAAAAGGTGTATGTTGCCTTATGGACTTGGAGAAGGCCTATGACAGAGTGGATAGAGAAGGTTTGTGGAAAGTACTTAGAATATACGGAGTAGAGGGCAAGTTGCTGAAAGCAGTGAAGAGCATGTATGAGGGTGCAAAGGCGGCAGTACGTGTGGAGAGTGAGCAGAGCGAGTTCTTTGACCTGAATGTTGGTTTGAAACAGGGGTGTGATGTCCCCGTGGTTGTTTACTGTATATGGATGGAGTTATGAAAGAAATACTATCAAGAGCAGTGGATGTTGGTGTATCGCTGAAAAGGGAGGGAATTGAGTGGAAGCTACCTATACTGCTGTTTGCGGATGATACAGTTCTGATGAGTGATAATGAATGGGAGTTGCAGGGTCTGGTAAATGAGTTTGGAACAGTGTGCGAAAAACGGAATTTGAAGGTAAATACGGGGAAGAGCAAGGTTATGGTCTTCGAAAGAGGTGAAGTCACAGAGTGTGAGGTGAAGCTGAACGGTCAGGCTATGGAGATCGTCAACTCTTTTAAGTATCTGGGCAGTGTGTTGAGTAAAGATGGGACTATGGATGAAGAGGTGCGGGAGAGGGTACAACAGGGGAAGAGGGTTGTAGGAACACTAAAAGCAGTAACAAGAAATAGGGTGGTCAGTATGGAAGTGAAGAAGTCCTTGCATGACAGTGTGGTAATCCCGACACTGACTTACGGAAGCGAAGCATGGACGTGGGTTGAGAGACTCAGACCAAGAGTGAGAGCAGTGGAAATGAATTACTTAAGGAGTGCGTGCGGAGTTACATGGAGGGATAGACAGACTAATGAGGAAGTAAGAAGGAGTGTGGTGTGGAGGTAGATGTGCTGGAAAGTGTGAAAAGGAACAACTTGAGATGGTTCGGCCATATGGAACGTATGGAAAGCGAGAGAATGACTAAGAGGGTGTACGAGAGCGAGGTGGAGGGACAGAGGGGGAGAGGTAGACCGAATATGAGGTGGAAGGATGGAGTGAGGAAGTACATGAACGAAGGCGGTGCTGGTTGGGGGGAGGGGCGTCGACTGACTGGGGACAGAGGTGCATGGGGGCGGTTCGTTCGTGGCCACCCCTTCGGGGATCACGGCGTCAGGCAATAGATAGATAGATAGACTTAACAAATAATTTATATGAAATATTAATATTTGTTGACGAAGTGCTGTAGAATGTTCATTTAAAAGTTAGGGTTTCAATAGGAATGTGAATATATAGAAACAAGTATAATATATTTGGTGAAATATCTTAATCCGCGAGGGAAAAATAGTTAATTATGTGCACGATATTGTGTTACATATATATAGTTCATTATGTGCACGATATTGTGTTACATATATATAGTTCATTATGTGCACGATATTGTGTTACATATATATAGTTCATTATGTGCACGATATTGTGTTACATATATATAGTTCATTATGCACGATATTGTGTTACATATATATAGTTCATTATGTGCACGATATTGTGTTACATATATATAGTTCATTATGTGCACGATATTGTGTTACGTTTTATATACATAATATTATGGTATTCATTATATTTCTAAGCATACAAATTAACTCCACATATTGCATATAAACATATTTATTTCACATGTATAGTTCTTAACATATGAATACACTATGTTCAATGTAATATTACAGATAACGCATTATGCACTGTATATAGTTCTTGCGAAAGGCAGAAATCTGTGTGTGTGCGCGTTTGTGAATGTGTGTGTTCGTGTGTGTGTGTGTGAATGCATGAGTGTGTGTGTTTGTGTGTGTGTGTGTAGTATTCAACCTAAATGACGCTCCAATTACAGCTAGGTATTGGGCTTAAGGGGAGGATTTTATTTAATTATTTATATATGTTTAGTTTCCTTTCTAGATCTCCATCAAACTTTAAAATAAAAAAGAAAAAACTCTTCGGAAGATATTTTTATTTGTGTACAAAAATGCCCAGGCCAAAGGTTGTTTCATCCTAAATTGCAGGCTCGCTATCGTTCACCGTGACAGAACAATCGACACCTAAAGGGCAAGAAAGCTCTTAAAATCGCCAAATTAATGGGACGAATGTTTTAGAATCTCAAAAATAATGGGCTATACATGTGGGAGAAGAGGATCCGTAACAAAAAATCCGCTTCAAACACACAATTAGCAACAACAACAAAAACACAAAATAAATACATACACACACACACACACACACACACACACACACACACACACACACACACATGCATACAACAAAACACAAAATAAATACTTACACACATGCATACCGCACGAAACACAACGCCACACATGTACAATCCAATCCCTCCCTCTCCATCCAACACACACACACACACACACACACACACACACACACACCACACACACACAAACACACACACACACAAACACACACACAAACACACACACACACACATTTCTCTCACCTATGCTTGTGAAGGGCTCATGTTATGCAAATGGTGACAGAGAGACCCGGAGTGGTACAAAAGAGAATGTGGTGCTTTAACGTCGTGGCCCAGCAACCCTCATATTGTAATGCTGTGTCTGTTGATACTGTACACATGAAGCCTGTTGCTAGTAAGGGGATATGGGTCGTTTCTATTTGCTCATTTATGTATATTTTTATCATTCTATTAGTTTCTTCCCTAGACCTCCATCAAGATTAAAAAACACCCGCCCACGACCCTCCTTCAAGAAAATTTGTATACACTTTTTGATAGAATAATTTCCCTGCCAAAGGCCGGTTTCTCTTAAATTACACGCTCGCTATCGCTCGCCAGGTATAAATCGACACCTAAATGACACGAAATGTCTTAATGTTTCACCACATTCTTCTACTTTAAAAGGATTTAGACGACTTGTCGTATCATTAAGGACAAGGAGCAGCTTAGCATGGGCAAGATAGAATTTAAGGCCACAAACACACCAATCATCATTTAAACACTAACCACATTAAGCAAGTACTATCACACTAACAAAAACAACAAACAATTCAATACTCTACCAACTAATATAAAGTGTTCAAACAAATATAGCCTACTGTAACAGTAATACTCCAACACTCACACCATCATTATCAATAATACTCTCTCTCTCTCTCTCTCTCTCTCTCTCTCTCTCTCTCTCTCTCTCTCTCTCTCTCTCTCTCTCTCTCTCTCTCTCTCTCTCTCTCTCTCTCTCTCCCTAGGACCATTTACATTAACGATACTGATGTAGGGGTAAACAACACCATTTCCAAATTCGCCGACGATACAAAAATAGGAAATACAGTCCTGAACGAAGAAGATAGAAATGCGTTGCAATCTGATTTAAACAAGATATCAGAGTGGTCGGAAAAATGGCAGATGCCCTTCAATGTCGATAAATGTCAGGTGCTGCAGGTTTGTAGCAGAAATACGAAATGAATGGCAAACAAATAAAAACCGCAACGGTAGTAAAAAGACCTAGGGGTACTAATATCTGAAAACCTAAAACCTTCCGACCAATGTATAGCAGCTGCAAATAAGGCAAACATAGCATTGGGCTTTATTAAACGAAAATTTACATATAAACAAGAGAACGTAATAGTGCCACTGTTCAAAAGTATGGTGAGGCCCCACCTTGAATATGGTGTGCAGTTCTGGTCACCTTATCTGATCAAGGACATTGTAAGACTCGAGTCAGTACAGCGTAGAGCGACGAAGATGATACCTTCATTAAGAAATAAACCATATGAAGAAAGACTTAAACGATTGAACCTGTTCTCATTAAAAAAGAGGAGGCTGAGGGGTCAGCTTATTGAGTGCTTTAAGATACTAAAAGGTTTCGACAAAGTCGATGTAAATGCACTATTCACATTAAACAATAATACTCAAACTCCCGGAAATGGAATGAATTAAAAACCAAAAA
This sequence comes from Paralithodes platypus, assembly GCA_032716605.1. NCBI lineage: Eukaryota > Metazoa > Arthropoda > Malacostraca > Decapoda > Lithodidae > Paralithodes > Paralithodes platypus. Next base: position 126,691,884 of record CM064487.1, read on the forward strand.
TGCAAACCTAGATGTCACAAAGAGTTTCTTCACCTACAGTGTGGCGACAGAGTGGAATAAACTACCAGCGAGAGTGGGGGAGAGCGCCACAATAAACGGTTTTAAGGGAAGGCTTAACCTCTATCTACAGAGGGCTGGGGTGATATGAAAAAAAAAAATATATATATATATATTTTTTTTTTTTTTTTTTTTTTTTTTTTTTCTATATTCCAACTTACTTCCTCTCGGGCATAGGCTGAGAGCCTTAACATTCACCGTTTTACAATGAACAGTGAAGCCCGTGAGGTCTTGTTCCAGTCTAGGGAGTGAGACATGTGAAGCACGTAGAGTACAACGAGCACCTGCCATCTTGCCTTCACATGAGGCATGGTGCTCACTCATGGCCCGAAACGACCCCATCTCTGAAGCCATCTCGTTCCCGTGCTTCACTGTCTCACCCCCTACACTCGGACTCTCACACTTACACACACACAACGCCACCTGTTGAGCAGATAACTCACCAGGCATTGCACCCCTATAGCATATTTTGAATATGGGAATATTCATACACTGCTATTTAATCAGGGAACAATGAGGGTATTTTATTGACGTTTCGGTGGGCTTGTGGTAATGCACTGATACTAGGTACAGCTCAAATTCCATCCCAATAATATCTTCCCATTGATACATCGGGATTTGAACCCGGGACCTTTGGATTACCAGGCCAGTGGCAAGACCACTCCACCACACCTCCCCTGTATATACTGTATATATATATATATATATATATATATATAAAATATATATATATATATATATATATATATATATATATATATATATATATATACAGTATATATAGGCTATGTATGTGTGTATATGTATATATGTATGTATATGTATGTATATGTATATATATGTGTATGTGTATGTATATGAATGTATATGTATATACACTGTATATATGCATGTATGTGTGTATATATGTATGTATGTATGTGTATGTATGTACACTGTACAGTATGTATATATATGTATGTATGTATATATGTAAAGTATGTGTATATGTATATATATGTATGTAAAAGTATATATATATATATATATATATATATATATATAGTTTGTAAGGCCAGACTGCCTAGTAAGGACCTTGAGGTCTGTGTGGTCTGTGTATCTATGTAGCTCTATGTAGCTCTCTTTCACACACACACACACACACACACACACACACACACACACACACACACACAAACACTAACCAAATTTCTCACACAAATACAAGGTGTCTCGCAATTGTTTTCCCTCTAGATACTTCCACAAAGGAAAGAATGTTAAAAACTCTATAGACATAAGCTTCATACCGCATACTTTTGCAACTATGGCCCCTTACATTCGGCATTTGTTGAGTATCCGTCATTCTTAACCAACTCTAATTAAATCATGGGAAAACATGTTAATAGTGTTTGAAGAGTTTATAATATTATATTAAATATTTACACCATGCTGCACCATGCACAAATTGGTTTTCTTATCCCTTTCATTTCGCGGGAGAATGGAATTAAAAGGACGAATATCGCAAAAAAATGCCGACCTTAGCAGACCATAGCTGCATAATTTTGCCAAAACTTGTGTTTATAGAATATTTTGATTCAGAATGGCATACTCTTTCATTTATGAAAGTACCGGTTTCTAAAGAATCGTTGGGCACCCTGTATACAGCCACTAACAACAATGATCACAGACATATCCACAAAACAATAATGGTACCACATACAGTATATATAACAATAATTACGTCAGAAAACCATAAGATATCACACAAACATGCAAGCAAAAATTGTCTCACACACACACACCTCTACAAACTACCATGGTTATATAAACACCACCCCTAGCAATAATATTCGCTCTTATACACGTTCGCTAACATCAATACTATAAGTATAATTTCATAATTTGCAACAGTAATCGAAGAAACACTTCATTAGCATTAATACTCGAAAAACCACCCACCTTTACCAACGATACATAAACAATCACAAACACAGAATAATAAAATCACCCTTAGAAACAGCTTCTAACTACAATAAAACTACAATGTTCACAAAATCTTCATCACGAGCAACTAAGCTAATGAACACTCACACCAACGAATATAAAACTAACGTTAATTTACTTACAAGGTATAAAAATACTCGTTTAAATAATGTTAACTTATATAGACTATTTCCACCTGTAATACTCGCACACACATCCACAACAACATATACAGTATTCACAAATACACTGCCATCAACAAAATAAAGTATAGCTACTCAGACCATCAATGCTATAAAATAACACAAACAATACTATCAATAAGACAGCGATAGCTAGCCAGTAATTTATGAGGAATCGCTTTTGGCTGGGACATTTTTCTACCGAAAAATGTACAAATATATCTTGAAAGGGGATGCTGGGGTTGTTGTTTTTTTTGTTAAGTTTGATGAAGGAGGAAACTAGAAAATTAATATATAAATTAAATATTCGACCAAACAGCGAACCATTGCCCGTGATCCTCTGAGATTCTGTGTACGACTTTTTTAACTCAACTGTGAGTTCTTTTAGGAGTCAGTTGCCGCGTAACTAGGGTGTATCAAGTAAGGCGGGCTATATTACTCTCTCTCTCTCTCTCTCTCTCTCTCTCTGATATTATAGATGCGGTTGACCAGTGTTGCATGTGCACATGTACAGTCCCGGACAGATGAAACAGTCCACCCGCTATGTGGTGAGGGAGGCTCTGCGGATTTGGTAACACTGGCAGGAGGTGGGAGGGATGTAGGTGGGTGGGTGATGAGGGGAGGTATGTGGGGGGTTATGGGGGGAATTGGGAGGGTGAAGAGGCAGCAATCATGGTGTGGCTGGTGGGAGGGGGCAAACAAGTGACAGGGTAGGGGAGAGCAGACTCTTAAATTTGTTAAATGTAGCATACAGTGATATTGTAGGTGTGTGTAATTTAAAATCCTGTGGGAGTAGCTTGTTCTATAGGAACATTTGCTTGTCACTATGTTCTCCCCTACCCCGTCACTCGTTTGCCCCCTCCCACCAGCCATACCATGATTACTGCCTCTTCACCCTCCCACACTTTCCCCTAAACCCCCCTCATCCCTCCCCTCATCATCCACCCACATCCCTCCCACCTCCTGCCAGTGTTACCAAATCCGCAGAGCCCCACACCACACAGCTGGTGGACGGGGTGTTGCTGTTTGATCTGACCGGATGTGTACATGATCAGCAGGCTTGAGCTGACTACACTGGTTACAGATTATTATATCATCCACAGCCATTTCAACAGTACAATAGTATTCCACATGCACTCCTCCCCCCCTCCCTCCTCCCACACACACACACACACACACTATACACACCAATGGCAGGTTGGGATTAAGCAACCCTCCCCTGTGAACAGGTAAAAGCTGGATGATCGAGTGAATTGCCTCGGCATATGGAAGCATATGAAGGTGATTCTTTCGGGTCCACCCCCTCTTGGGGATTACGGTGCCTTTCATTAGATAATTAGATAGAATATATCTTTTCCTAAAGTATCAGTATGTTTAGTTCACTTCCTAAAATTATACAAAATACATTAACTAAAAAAAAAAAAAAAAATCTCATTTTGAAACCGAGTGACAGTAGGCGCCGTTATATAACTTATGGGATCAACTATACATAAGTGTACTCGAATGTTTATAGCAGAAGAACGACACTACCCAACTCTGGAAATACCACTGCCTGAAATTTTCGGCTACCGTGTAATTAAAGTGTAGCGAGGGAGACTAGCTCACTAGCTCACAAGCCCTTTATTAAACACCTTGCTCACAGTTCAAACAAAAGAATTATTGCAGTTTATTTACAAGTAAGTCCTTGGTTTTATCCTAAAGTGTGGTAAGAGTTGTCATTAAATTTTCTTTCTACTCCGAAACGTTAAACAGATTGAATTAAAACTGAATTTTTATTGCATGGATTATATTTTGTGTTTCAACAATAGATACTATATTTTGGCATAACTTATTAGATCAACTGTACAATAAAAACCCACGTGAATTCGTAACCACTTCATGCTTTTATATATGGATGGGGCAATAGTATGACTGACTGACACGATTTTTTTTTTTTTTTTTTTTTTTAACTTATCTTTATATGAATTAACCCTTTCACGCACAGGACACGATTTGCACACTGTCTGGGATACTTTAAAGCCTTTGTGACCAGCAGGGGTGTTTAGAAACCTTTAGTTTAGTTACTTCAACCTCTACAGTTGTCTTTGAGTGAACTGTGGGCAGAAAACTAATTTTGTAGAGTTAAATACTGCATTATAATCTACACATATTCAATCGCTGTAGTGTCTTCTTTACTGAATATCACGAGAGGACGCAAACTCATATGGGTAGTTGTACATAAATATAAATCTATCTATCTATATGCTCAGGCCCAATCCCCATTTTGGGGGTAGCCGACTCAAGACAGAGCAAGAACAGGGAAAACACAAAAACAACATAAAACAAAAAATAAACACAGATAAAAAACACAAACTCTCACACATCCAGGTCACCCAGGAGAAGACCCAGAGACCAGGGTTTCCAAGGTCGCTCCAGCACTCCCCCGGCCCCTGACCACCCGGAGAGGTTCCGATCTCGGCAGGCAGACATGCAGCGGAGCCAAAGCCACAAGCCCTCCCACCACACTTCCAGGCACACCCTTCATATTAATCGTCTCCCCGGGCCAGGCGCCTGATGGACTATTATCTAGTCCAACTTGCGCCCGACCCCTTACTCCAAATGACCACATGTTCACTCAACTATTCACAAGCATTCTCCATTCACTCCTGTCCACCACCACTTCCCCTGCCTGATCTATAGTCATTCCTCTATCATCCAAAGCCTTTCTTACACAGTCTCTCCATCTCAATGGGGGTCTTCCTGCCCTTCTATCTCCCCTTGTACCTGACTCACATATTCTCTTTGTAAGCCTTTCATCTCCCATTCGTTCAACATGACCATACCAGCTCAGCACCCTTCTGTCCACTCTGGCTGACAAATGTTCCTGCTGCCCCACTCTCCTACGTATCTCTTCATTCCTCAATCTGTCTCTACGAGTAACTCCACACATACTCCTCAAGCAGCTCATCTCCATCACATCCAGCCCTCTTTTCTCCTTTTTCTTCAGAGCCCATGTCTCAGCCCCATACATCACTGTTGGCACAACAATTCCTTGATACAGTGCACTTTTTAATTTCACTCCGAGATTTCTCGTCTTCCACATACTTCCCATTGCTCCGAAAACCTTCCTTCCTTCACACACTCTCTGTTTTACCTCCACTTCCATACCTCCACTCCTGCTTATTGTTCCTCCTAGATATTTAAAACACTCTACTTGTTCCAATATTTCCCCATCCAGCCTCACATCTAGATTCACCCTATGCTTTCCCCTATTACACACCATTACTTTACTTTTATTGACGTTCACCTTCAGTTTCCTCCTTCCACAAACCACACCAAACTATTTGACTACCCGCTGCAGTTTCTCATCAGAATCCGCCACCAATGCTGTGTCATCAGCGAACAGCAACTGATTCAACTCCCAATCTCTACCATTCTTTCCTACTAAACCCAATCCTCTTCCCATAGTTCTCCTTTTCACCTCCCTCACCACACCATCCATAAACATATTAAACAGCCATGGTGACATTACACAACCCTGTCGCAAACCTACCTTTACCTCAAACCATTCACTCAACTCACCATTTCCTACTCTCACACATGCTCTGCTCCCTTCATAAAAACTCTTAACTGCTTCTAACAAATTTCCTCCCATTTCATAAATCCTTGACACCTTCCACATTGCTTCACGGTCCACACGATCATATGCTTTTTCCAAGTCCATAAAAGCCCAAAATATCTCCTTATGCTTCTCTAAATACTTCTCGCATAACTGTCTTACTGCAAACATCTGATCCACGCACCCTCTTCCCCTCCTAAAACCACACTGTTCTTCTCCTATTGCAACTTCCGTACACTTTATTATCCTCTCTATCAACACCCTGCCATACAGCTATCCAACCACTGACAATAAACTAATACCTCTATAACTTGAACACTCCTGCCGATCTCCCTTCCCCTTGTACAACGGCACAATACATGCACTCTTCCATAAATATAAATACTAATTATAAAAGTATAATGATATTACAAATATATGAAAGTTGAGTTGTCAAGAAATTAACGTGTTTTAAAAATGTTGTCGAGCACTTGCTGTATTGTACTACTAACATAACAGACTCGATAATTGAGCCTTCTCATTAATACTATAATTATTATAGTATTAAGAAGTTTATATTTGTTTGTTGATTTTTATTTTTTTATTTTTTTTTTTTTTTATTTATTTATTTATTTATTTTTTTTTTTTTTTTTGCTAGACTCCGTAATTTACGAGAATGGGTGGCCATGAACATTAGGCGTTTGTCACGAATCGCTAGGTCAAGTTGCCCGGGCTTGACATCTACCAAAAACATTTTGACAGTGAGGGCTCGATCCACCTACCCTTTGATCAGCAGCTGACGTTCTACTGACTATGCCACAACTCGTTGATATATTCACTTATTTATTTGTATTATCAGTAGCTTCCCTACACCTACATCAAGCTTAAGAAAAAATACCCCCAAGGCCCTCCTTCGAGATTAATGTGTGCATTTTGTTTTTGTTTGTTTTTTGTTTTTTTGTTTTTTCGGTAGAAAAATGCACCGGCCACAGGCTGCTTCATCTTAAATTGCTGACTTACTATCGCCTTCCAGGAAAAGATCGACACCTAAATGGCACGAAAGTCCTTAAAATTGCCTAACTAATTGGGTGAAAGTGTAAGACATCTCAAAACTAATGTGAGTAAACATTAGGGAGAAGAGGACTTGAAACTCCCCTAAACGTAAATAATTAGTTATCCACTTGATAGAAACCTATTAAAAGAGGACCAGCTCAGATATTTACCTCATATATACGGTAACATGTCAGAACCTAAACTACCCCAACACCATCATAAAATATGCACCAGGTTAAACTCTCAGTAACTGTACAATATGTACATATTACTTTAGATAGTGGATGATAGAGGACCTACAATAAATAGAAAATGGACACTTGCACGCGTTATGTTACTTAAATATTCTTAACAACTTTATAACGAATTATGTGTATACCAATATTATATTTTTTAAGGTGTGTAGTTGTTACACATAATCTGATTATAAAAGTGATTTACAATTTGTACATAACGTCATAACACAGTTATATATGCTTTGGAATTGTTTTCTAGATACGGCAACTGTGTGACAAATGACATTACATTATTAACCCCTTTAGTACCGAATTGTCCTTTTCATTATAATCTGGATAATATTAGACGATTTTATCCAACTTAGGGATGACGTGTAGCTATTAAAAGGCTTCAAACTATCGATTATCCATTTGAACTACCACGGTTTCCTATTAAGCAGATTAAACATCGTCTAAATATAGCTGAAATAACACAAAATACATCCTCGGCAAGAAAGGGGTTAAATCACCGTGATACTAATTAGGAAAGAGCTCAAGAAATAGATACTATATTAACAAAAGAAGGGATGTAAAATTGTGTATGATGATGCAAGTAAATTATTTCTATGATGATGGTGAGACTGTAATGTTGATGCTGGAGACGGGCTATTAGGCAGTACGCTTATTATGCGAGTGTGTCAGTAATGCTCTTAATGTAGGATCACACATGCATTAGAGGAGAGAGAGAGAGAGTGGAGAAAGAGAGAGAGAGAGAGGGGGGGCGTGGGGAGAGAAAGAGGTAGAGGTAGAAGGAGGTAGCACGATATGTTATGCTATGTTCTTTATTTGATTTAGTATTTATACTGCTTTGTGGCCCGTTTGGCATTCCGGGTCTTCCTTACCCTCCTGTAAATAAAATACCAATATATAGCTAATATATAGTGACTGTAAAAGTATCTCCTAGCTTAGTCTCCCTATCTCCCGGTTAATCAACATCATATAATAATTTAGAAAGGTTCCAAGATCAAATGGGGGGGGGGGTTGTGCATGGCATTTGAATCCCCTTAGATTTAAGCTTTCAAGTTATTTTTACTGGTCGGATATTTGCATTAGGTCTTACAAAGATTGCTTTAGCATAACATAAAATGCCAATTTATCCAGTTAATGAATATATACGCATTTATGAATACTAGGCATAAACATATATTATAATCAATATAACTCCGCTTTATGTATACTTCCCAAAACAAGAAGTACTTGGTTTGTCATCACTTGTGTAATCAATAACACGAACAATATGTTTTATATTGTAACCTATCATTTTTAGGTTATATGCAGCATATGGGATGTAGTATCGGTGATTACTTGACATATATGTGAGGCCAGCATTTGTCCAGGATGCCAAAAAACATCCAAAGTAAGCTTGATAGGGTATGGGGAGAGTTTTTTAGTTGGTATGGGTTCTGGAGGCGGTTTATTTATTATTTATTTATTTATTTATTTATTTTTGTCTTTCAGGTCAAACTAATAATACATTGCTTAAATAGGGCGAGTACAATCACAATCCTCAGTACTTGATTAAGCAAAATATCATAAGAACCCATACATGTCAGATGGGATGAGTAATATATTTCCATTCTATCATATATCGAATCTACACCCAAGTAAAAAAAACAAAAAAACAAAAAAAAATCTTGTGTCTATGGTGACAATATACATGTGAAGGCCCGGACGGTGTCCATTACTTGATGCTGAATCACTTATCTCCACCTGCGCTTGGCTTTCTCTTATCCATCTACAACCACCTGTGGTCCACAGGCTTTTTTCCGGCTGAGTGGAGACATGCCATCCTTCTCCCATTCCTTAAGCCGGGTAAGTCGGGCCATGCACCAGCAGATTACCGTCACATTGCCCTGGTCAGTTGTGTAGGCAAATTATTGGAACGCATGGTTCACTCCCGCTTAATGTGGCTCCTAGAATCGCGAGGCATCACGTCGCCTTTTCAATATGGCTTTCGCAAGGGCCGTAGTACTTTGGATCCATTATTGAGATTGGCGACGTCTATCCGCGACGCCTTTTCGGACACTAAGTCAGTTTTAGCTGTATTCTTCAATCTTGAAAAAGCTTGTGATACTGCCTGGAAATACAACATCCTTCATACCCATTTACGTTCTGGTGTGTCTGGCAACATGGCAGTATTCTTGAAGAACTTTCTCCGTGATCGTACTTTCCGAGTCAAGCTTCAGAATACATTCTCACGAACGTACTCCCAACACGACGGTGTCCCACAGAGTTGTGTTCTTAGTACCATCCTTTTTATCCTAGCTATTAATGGTATTATTTCTTCTCTCCCTCTTGGTGTCCGTGCTTCTTTGTATGTGGACGACTTCGCTATTTACGCTGTGGGTTTGGATTTCGCTGTGGGTTTGGATTTCGCTGCCCTACAAAATCTCATGCAGAAGGTTATCGATGCAGCTGCGCAGTGGGCTACGGCCCATGGTTTTCGGTTTTCGCCCTCGAAATCTTGTGCCGTCATCTTCACAAAACGCCATACAGTCCCGCATCCTGTTCTTACGTTGTATAACCGCCCTCTGCCTTACAGGTCCTCAGCTCCATTCTTAGGTCTCATTTTCGATACTCGGTTGACATGGTACCCGCACATTACTTCGTTACTGACCTCCACCACCCGACGGCTTCAACTCTTACAAACCCTTAGCCACTTGTCTTGGGGTGCGGACCGGACGACTCTTCTGCGCCTCCATACAACGCTTATTCTCTCCAAGATCGATTATGGCTGCCAGGTATATGCCTCCGCTGCACATACAAACCTTAAGCGCCTAGACTCCCTTCACCATCACGGTCTGCGCTTGTCGCTAGGGGCTTTTCGCTCTACTCCGGTTATTAGCCTTTATGCTGAATTAGGTGTCCCTCCGCTATCATCCAGGTGGGATAAACTGACCCTTCGATGTCATCTTCGCCTTCTGCAACACAGTTCGGCTGGTTTTCCTCCCACGGCTTCCAGCTTCGCTCCATCAGTGTCTGCTACTTCGTTCCCCGGTCGGGTCTCTGCTTTACTAGCCTCCTTCTCTTTTCCCATTCCATCGGTGCTACCCCTCCGACAGTCAGAGTTCCCCCCATGGCTACTCCCTCGCCCTACCGTTTGTACAGCTGCCCTCCCCCCCCTCTAAGACCTCTTCAACCCCACAGTTGCTTTATGCTCAGTTTGCGGAACATATGCTACACCACTCTTCAGCCGTTCCAGTGTACACTGATGGTTCCAAGACCTCCGCCGGTACAGGGTTTGCAGTTGTGTTCCCGGACCGGACCTTCCAATGTCACATCCAATCATGTGCTAGTGTCTTTACGGCCGAGTTATTTGCTATTTTATTTGCCCTACGTACTATTTTTTGTTCGCACCTGCATACCTTTGTAATTTTTAGTGACTTCCTTAGTGCTCTTCAGAGTATTCAGTCTCTTCCCACTGTTAACCCCTTAGTGCTGGAGATTCAGGAATGGTTGTTCCGCATCGCTACTAAATTGAAGTCCCTGTCTTTCTGTTGGGTCCCGAGTCATGTTGGAGTGCCTGGCAATGAGCGGGTTGATTTTTTTCGCTCGCTCTGCTATTACCTCTCACCGACTCGTGCCACGGCGTATTCCTGCATCTGATTACTTCCCGCGTGTTACTCAATTACTACATCAGCGCTGGCAGGACGAATGGACCTCCATGAGGGTGTCTGATGTCAAACTGCGTTCTGTCAAACCTTCCGTCCTACCTTGGAAGTCTTCCTCTCATCGCAACCGTCGATGGGAGACCGCTCTAGCCCGTCTTCGGCTCGGCCACACCAGGCTCACGCATGGTCATTTGATGTCCTGTGATGTCCCCACGCTCTGTCCTTGCTTCCATATTCCAGTGTCTGTCCAGCATCTCCTGATCGACTGTCCGCGTTTCTCCAATGCCCGACGGCGGGCATTCCCCTTCCTATCCTCCCTTAATCGCCCCCTTGTCTTAGCCGCTATGCTTGGAGAGTCCCCCACTTTCTCCCTCCCACATCTTATGCGGTTTCTCCTCCATACCCGTCTCCTTCAGCTTCTTTAATTAGTGTTTCCTAGTCTTCTTCTACTCTACTCCGTATTGCGCCCAGCCCCACAACAACTCCGGTGTTTTTTTTCCACAAAGTTTCTTTTGGTGCCACATAGTCTTTTTAGGCTTGGTGCGAATCCCTATTTTAATAATAATAATAATATGGTGACAATTATGATGTATATTAACACACAATAAAAATGGTGCTCATTTTCGTAAGGTGAAACTTACATTATTCTAGTAGTCATATTAGTAAAAATTTCCCTATTCAGGTTTATGAAGCACTATAAATTTCAACCAATAGCACACATTTCTTGCTCGTAGCCTGGAATGTACTTGACTATAAAGAACCTTGTTGGGATATTTAGAGTATTGAGTATCAAATAAAATTATCTTCATATGGAAATATCATCTCTCTTATTTATGCCATATACTTAATCCAAAAAATATATATTCACACTTATCTCCTCAATAATGACTCTTTCTTCGCTCTCATAAAAATCTACCGGTATATATTGGAAAATGTTCACATCCATGGCAAAAGTTTTCGCTTTAAGTTAAACCGAAACTTGATTGTCATGTTATAATAATTTACTCGCTTCAAATACTCGCAGCACTATACATTTTCACCAATAGCGGCGGTATAGCAGCCATTACTTTCCCTACTATATAGTTATAACATGGCTGTGTCAGCAGGCCCCCAAGCAGTCCAAGTCCTGCTCGGAGTGCTAAATACCTTCATCAACAAAAGGACGCTCGTAACCCGGACTTTACTCGGCCATAAAAACCCTGATTTACCCGCGTCGGCCATTTTCCCCGCCGTTTGCATGAGCTCCGCACCGCTATAAAATTTGACAAGACCTGCATATTGTCGGGGGAATGCGGAGTGACCAGGCCTTTGATTCCGATTAGAGAACCTTTAGCATACAGAGGGCTCTTTTAATCATCAGGTATTTTCGGACGGGATCCAACAGAACAAATTAGGAAGTTCCATACAATACTACATTTATTGCTGAATTGATTATACTGTCAGGTAAAAATATATCTTCTTGAATAATCAATTGAATTTATATTATATTTAAGCTACCCAAGCCATAAATTATTGTGTTTGAAATACGTTCTGACCTGCGGTGAAACACCGGAGATCAAGGAATGGCTGACTATGTTGTTATTCTCTTTGTTGGGGATTTGCTGACATTTGGGGGTTTGCTGACACAGACATGTTATAGCTATGACGTATACCTTTGGCATACGTCTGTACTCGTAAGTGACCAGTGGAACCACTCTGGATAATTATGTTCTATATAAATTTAAGTGCATAATAATTATAGCAAAACAGGGATGTCCAGTCCAGTTAAGGGACTGCTTGGTACCTGCTCCTTCAGTGCAAATTGTCTTTAGTATCATAGTGAAAATGCCCACCTCTCAAAAAAGCCGTTGGCTGTTTAACTACAGTTTGTTTACGTTATGCTATTTTGAGGCTTTTCTCTGTTTTAATTGTTGCTTTGACTAAGTCCATGTTTCGCTTTCCCTCTTCTTCCCATTGGTTGATTAGCTTGTTTAGTTCCGTTCCCTATATTTGTATTTATTGTTTTGCTTTAATTTACATTGTTATTCTTATCCTTGTGACATTTACCGTAACTTGTGAGTACAGGAGTCTATGATATATATATATATATATATATATATATATATATATATATATATATATATATATATATACCGGTATATTATATATACAGTATATATACTAGCAGGGGTACCCGGCGTTGCCCGGGTAATCACCATAATCACCATCACTACTACCATAATCACCATCATCAATCACTACTACCACAATCATCAAAATACTACTACTACCATAATCACCGGCCTCGACCTCCCTGTGCCTCATTAAACGGCGACCTCGATTTCGGGCGCTAAATGACCTATTTTGGATCTGACCTCATCCGTACCCCCATTTTGGGGGGCTGCGAACAACTTTCGTTCTATACACCTTTCGATCGGAGGCCTCCTTCTGCCCCAAACGGATTTTTTTTTTTTTTTTTTTTTTTTTTTTTTTCAATTTCGGCCTCGAAACGACCTCCGATCGTGGCCTCGCCAACTCTATGACCTGACCCAGGTCAATTGACACCCACATGCAAAGTTTCAGCTCCCCAGGTCCAAAACTGCGGCCGCCTATTAAGAACAGACACACACACAGACAATCGAAAATATTATATAGATATACTGTACAGTATATATATATATATATATATATATATATATATATATATATATATATATATATATATATATATATCTATATATATATATATATATATATATATATATATAATTTAGTAAAAATTAGTCAACTAATGTGAATATTTTAGTTTTAGTTTTAATTTTGCATCCAGGTTTCCAGAAAACTGTGTCGATTCAATTATTTATCCCAGCAAGGGTGCATATTTTATTGTCGGAGACCACAGGAGATCTGCTGGCTGTAGATCCTAGTATATATGTTGATGTGGGGATACACATGGGTAACAAAAAATAAAGATAACCAAAAACTATTAAAGCAACTCAGGTGACAATATCAAACAATGCCTATAAATAAACTGCACACCGATGTTTACCAAGATTTTGTTTTCATTAGTATTGAATACAAAAGGAAAACAGGATATATTCATGTATCAAAGGTTGCTTTATTACTCGTTTGTTTTAAAACAATCGCTATTAAGAGTTTCTCAAATTATTCTCACACCAGGGTTGAACAGTTGTTTTGTTTTATTTTCAAACTCAAACACCAAAAATAATGTGAATATTTGCGATAATACTGTATACAATTTATCTGTGGTTGGTGTTGAACTATTTATCCATGATAGAATATTCCACAAACATTTTTCTAAACATCTACTCAAGTAACAACTTTAATTCCGTATTGTTTTTATTTTACATTGAATTAATGCAAATCTTCCGTAACTACAGTATACAAGAAAAATCTCTTCTCATATGATTGTTGTACTCTTATTTATTTGCTTATTATAAGTAAATTAAACAAAATTATTTGTGCAAAATAAGATATTTGGAAAAGCTAACAGTCACAATTTCATATGTGTAGTTGTTTATACTGGTGCAGACTAGTTAACTTTTTAATATCATGGACACATTTTTTTTTTTTTTTTTTTTATATATATTTTGAACATACTGTACATTTAATGAATACAGAAATCTTGGATATAAATTGTAAGCTGCAGGACCTACATGGAGTCAATCGGAGAATCATTATAAGACATTGGAATGTTGTACCTAACTTCGATATATTGCATTGTGTAAGCAAAAATAATCTATAAAAGCTTTGAGTTTGAAAAGTTTGACTAAGGTCGTGTGTGTACCCTTTAATTTTGAGTAATGTCAGTTCTATTCCAAGGACAATAACATTGGAGTGAAATGGGAAAATAACTTAAGGGGGAGATAGTCGCTTTTTCTGGACCTCCTTCTGCCTCATGTTTAGCATATTCGTTTTGAGATTTTAAGACGTTCGTTCCATTAGTTTGGCGATTTTGATACCTTTCGACCCAATTATATGTCAATATTAAGATCTTGCATTCCATTTAGGTGTCAATTTTGTCCTGGCGAGCCTGTAATTTTAGAAGGAACCAGGAAATTTGTCTACAGAAAAGTTTACAAATTTATCTTGAAAGGGGGTCTAGGGGGTGTATTTTTAAGCTTGATGGAGGTCTAGCAAGGAAACTTTAAAAAACAAAACAACAAAAAAACACACACACACACACACACACACACACACACACACACACACACACACACACACACACACACACACACACACACACAATAACTAAATCAATACACCGACCAAAAATATAAGCCTTATCCCCTTAAGAAAAGACTGTTTAATAGCTGTTAGTTGGTGCAATGGACCGTGTTGTTAGTTGGCTGCCATAAAGACTGTTTAATAGCTGTTAGTTGGTGCAATGGACCGTGTTGTTAGTTGGCTGCCATAAATGTAAGTATAATGTACCATAATCGGGGTCAAGGCGGACTAGTGCCTAAACATTTGTTATGACCGGAATCACTTTTGTCTAGAATTCACTTCAGTGCAGTACCTTTCCACAAACTATCAAGCCACAACAGTTTAAGACTATCTATCTATCTATCTATCTATTGCCTGACGCCGTGATCCCCGAAGGGGTGGCCACGAACGAACCGCCCCCATGCACCTCTGTCCCCAGTCAGTCGACGCCCCTCCCCCCAACCAGCACCGCCTTCGTTCATGTAGTTCCTCACTCCATCCTTCCACCTCATATTCGGTCTACCTCTCCCCCTCTGTCCCTCCACCTCGCTCTCGTACACCCTCTTAGTCATTCTCTCGCTTTCCATACGTTCCATATGGCCGAACCATCTCAAGTTGTTCCTTTTCACACTTTCCAGCACATCTACCTCCACACCACACCTCCTTCTTACTTCCTCATTAGTCTGTCTATCCCTCCATGTAACTCCGCACGCACTCCTTAAGTAATTCATTTCCACTGCTCTCACTCTTGGTCTGAGTCTCTCAACCAACGTCCATGCTTCGCTTCCGTAAGTCAGTGTCGGGATTACCACACTGTCATGCAAGGACTTCTTCACTTCCATACTGACCACCCTATTTCTTGTTACTGCTTTTAGCGTTCCTACAACCCTCTTCCCCTGTTGTACCCTCTCCCGCACCTCTTCATCCATAGTCCCATCTTTACTCAACACACTGCCCAGATACTTAAAAGAGTTGATGATCTCCATAGCCTGACCGTTCAGCTTCACCTCACACTCTGTGACTTCACCCCTTTCGAAGACCATAACCTTGCTCTTCCCCGTATTTATATCAATGATCTCATATCTACCACTCATAATCCAATACATTCCTACGCAGATGACTCAACACTCCACAGTTCCTTCACATTTACCAATTCTTTCACCCAACCCGATCTTATAAATTCAAAAATAAACACTGCAATTTCTCTGAACAAACATTCTAGAATTAATGAATGGGGACAAGAGAATCTAGTTTTCTTTAATGCACAGAAAACCAAGTACATTCAATTTTCTAACCGACAGAATCTCACTGACTCCCATATATTTTTTAATGATGTAAATATTCCCACTTCCCCTAGTATTGACATTCTCGGTGTAACATTAACTACTAACTTGAGCTGGACACATTATGTTAGAAGCATTGCTAAGAATGCCTCTAAAAAACTGGGACTCCTGTACAGAGTTCGAGAATTCTTCACTGACGAGCAGTTGGCCGTAATATATAAAAGTCATGTGCGCTCTCAGATGGATTACTGTTCACCTCTGTGGGGTGGAAGTGGAGTGGTTGCATTGAGGCAGTTGGACAAAATTCAAAATAAAGCTATTAGATTAATCAATAATCCTGCAATCACACAGGACCTTCCTACATTAGCCATACGAAGAAACGTTGCATCCCTTGCATTATTCTACAGATATTTTCACAGCAATTGTTCCGAGGAACTTGCTTCAATTGTGCCGCCTCTCCACATCTTTCCCCGTAGAACTAGGGCAGCTGAGAGCGCCCATGAATTTACACTTTCTCCTCCACAATGCAGAACTTCTGCTTATCAGAATTCATTTATCCCCAGAGCTACTACTCTTTGGAATTCACTTCCCTCGAATTGCTTTCCACAAACTTACAATCAACAAATGTTTAAATCCAGTTGTTACAAACATTTTATGAATGGAGGATGCCTTTAGGCACATGGACCTTTTTGTTTTATCTGTGTTTTTCCTTCCTCCGTTCATTGTCTCTTAAAAAAAAAAAAAAAAAAAAAAAAAATTACCTTCAAATTCCGTTTTTCGCACACTGTTCCAAACACATTTACCAGACCCTGCAACTCCCATTCATTATCACTCATCAGAACTGTATCATCCGCAAACAGCAGTATAGGTAGCTTCCACTCAATTCCCTCCCTTTTCAGCGATACACCAACATCCACTGCTCTTGATAGTATTTCTTTCATAACTCCATCCATATATACAGTAAACAACCACGGGGACATCACACACCCCTGTTTCAAACCAACATTCAGGTCAAAGAACTCGCTCTGCTCACTCTCCACACATACTGCCGCCTTTGCACCCTCATACATGCTCTTCACTGCTTTCAGCAACTTGCCCTCTACTCCGTATATTCTAAGTACTTTCCACAAACCTTCTCTATCCACTCTGTCATAGGCCTTCTCCAAGTCCATAAAGGCAACATACACCTTTTGTTTCTTCTCCAGATACTTTTCCACAACACAATTCAGGGTAAAAATCTGATCTACACATCCTCTTCCCTTCCTAAAACCTCCCTGCTCGTCGCCTATCCATTTCTCCGTTCTCACTCTCACTCTCTCAATCACTACCCTACTGTATACCTTCCCTACTACGCTTAGAAGACATATTCCTCGGTGGTTACCACACACTCCTCTTTCCCTTTTGCCCTTATATAGGGGGACTATTATGCCAGTCTTCCAGTCATCGGGTGCACTCCCCTTCTCCCATGCTAGTTTGCACATTTTCCATACCCATTCTATCACTATCTCACCACCATACCTCAACATTTCCCCACACACTCCATCTGTTCCTGGTGCTTTCCCCAGTTTAAGTTTACAGTTTAAGACCAGTTATTATATTTTGTTTTCCTAAACGGAGAACACCAGGTGCATGGAGAATGTTTTCATTAAATTAGTGTTTCCTTTTTCCACAATTCTTACGATAAAAATGTCTGTATTCAAATGCACCACCTACGGCATACGTCTGTACTCGAAACTGGCAAGTGGAATTCAATTATTCATGTTATGGAAACAATATTTTTACTATTACATTTTTTTAACATACCTTTCATGAGTACAGAAATCTTAGACATAAATCGTAAATTGCCTTACCAACATGGAGTCAATCAAAGTATTATCATATTACAAATTATCCTGTTGTCTGGATATTGCTGTTCTGTAGCAGTGTCAGAATTACGAATTGAATCGACGTAGTTCATGATATACCAAATAATTGTAGGAGAAAATATTTCTTTTTTTGTTCTCTCCTTTTTTTTTCTTTTTTTTTAAGCAAATGAACAATGCTGGCACACCAACTTTGAGCCCATTATCTAAAACAACAGAAAGCGTTTGAAATAATTACAGTTTAAGGGGACATGGGCCGGTTTTCTGAACCACTTTCTCCCTCATGTTTAGCCCCATTAGTTTTCCCCATTAGTTTTCAGATGTTAAAATGTTTGCCCCATTAGATAGTCGATGTTAAGACCTTTCGGCCCATTTCTTCGTCAATATTTAGACCTTTCGTGCTATTTAGGTGTCAATTTTTTCCCTGGCGAACGATAGTGAACAATAGTGTTGGAAGAACCGGCCTTCGGCCGGGAAATTTTTCTACCGAAAAATTTACAAATTAATCTAGAAGGGGGATCTAATGGATGTCTTTTTTTTTTTTTTTGATGGAGGTCTAGGAAGGAAACTAGAAAACTAATGAATACATGCAAAAATATCCCAAAAAATGAACCATCTCCCATTAAAGAAAGCGGGGTAATTGCCACCGTAAGAAACACGCCGACACAAAGAGCGGGCCATAAAACTGTCCCGGATGAGAAAGGAAGAGAACAGCCATGAGCACATATGAGATGGTAGGCTTCTTTACGGGGTTCACAAAACTGGGCTAAGGAGGCATTTTGGGACTGTATATTGGGCAGCCTCGTATGGATCATACGTTTTATTAAGGGGGCAGTAGTTATGTTTTGGTCTAGTTTTCTTTTCTCTTTTTCTTTGTTTAATAATTGTTTATCTATTTTTTTAGTTTTCTTGCTAGACCTCCATCAAGCTTAACAAAAACACCTCGTAGACCCCCCCCCCCCCCCCTTCAAGATAAAGTTTTACATTTTTCGATAGAAAAATATCCCGGCCGAAGGCCAGTTCCTCCTAAAATTACAGGCTCGCTATCGCTCGCCAGAAGAAAATCGACACCTAAATGGCGCGATAGGTCTTACTATTAGGAAAGAAATGGGGGGAAAGTCTCAAAGTCTCAAAACTAAGGAAATAAACGTCTTAAAATTTCAAAACTAACGGGGCTAAACATGAAGGAGCAGGATTTCTACCAGACAAAGTAACTACCTGCCCCTTAAAGTAACTACCTGCCCCTTAAAGTAACTACCTGCCCCTTAAAGTAACTACCTGCCCCTTAAAGTAACTACCTGCCCCTTAAAGTAACTACCTGCCCCTTAAACTGCACATTCTACTATAATGGTGCCGTAATTTTAGCTACAAGGAAGCTACTGTCGAAAGAGCAATTGAACACTTGTGACTTTCAGGTAATCAGAAAGTTAGAGCTGTAGGCGTAAATACTTGTTTCTATGTGTATGAAGGAGACACAGGGCAAGTTGCCTGTAACGAGTGTCTCCCCCAAAGCCAAAGGAGTGACAGCCAAATTCAAGGGCCGTGGGGTCAAAATGCCTGGATGCACGAAGTTTAAAGCAGTTTAAGTCATAGGATGAAACAAAGATTGATTGTGGGAGAGAGTTCCAGAGTTCACTTGTTGAGTAAAAGAAAGACTGAGAAAGTTGCTAATTCTTGGGTTGGAAAGCTGGAAGATTTACAAGCTAAGATACGGTTGTAGCACATTTACAAGTACATAAAATCAAATTCAACATACTCGCTATCCATCAAATTGCTACTGTACATAATTATTTAATTTATATTCTATGTCTACGTTTACGGGTCAAACTTCCTTGTAGCCTGAAACTCGCAAGTGGTCAAATAAATAGTCCATGATATAATAGAAACGATGGCTGTGGTAGTATCAAATGAATCCTAAATTTTTTAACCACAAAATAATAATATAATAACGTTACCATTTTACCTGCAAGAAAGCTATTGCAAAAGAAAGAGCATTTACAAAGTTCATAATACAATCGGAACGAAGGTTTTACTTAGGTAGCATCAAATTAATCCTAAAAGATGAAACCACAAATTAATAATACTAGCATATTATCTTTTAAACATTTCAGCTGCAAGGACACTATAACCAAAGATAGAGTTACTACAATGTCCATGATACTTTAGTTAGTTAGAATAGGACTTCAGAGGCTATCAACCCTATTGGATTATTAAGCCAGCACACTGTAAGTCAAGAATAACGTCAGGAATGGAACCTCTCTGCGAAAACTCCAGTCCCTTGTCTATGATACACTAGAAACGCCTTAATACCTGCACACTCATTTGACTCTGTGTTGAAACCAAGCGAGACAATCCAATGTTCTGTTATATCTCAGAGGCTTAGGTAGCATCAAATGAATCATACACATTTGAACTACTATATATACCATCATAACGCTGTAATTTGAGCTGCGAGCAAACTACTTCCGGGGGAAGAGCAATTACAAAGTCCACGGCACAACACTGAGACAAGGACAGCAATTAAAAAGTTATGTGGTAATTGCTTCAATTAGAATCTTCATTAATTATCCCTGGCAGAAAGAAAATACCCTTGTTCCCTTCCCGTTTTCTGTTCCACGATAGACATTTCCGGAAGTGAAGTGCAAATGTAACAGCAATTAAACCACACCGAGGAATAGAGGGACAAATGAATAAAGAGACGATGAAGCAATAAAGACATATAGAAGAATAGAGAGACAAAGAAGAATAAAGATTGTGAAGCAATAACACGACATAGAAGAATAAAGAGACACAGAAGAATAGAGACAGTGAAACAAATAAAATTACATAGAAAATAGAAGAATAGAGACAATGAAACAATAAAGACACATAGAAGTATAGAGAGGCAAAAAAGAATAGAGACAGTGAAACAATAAAGACACTTAGAAGAATATAGGGACACAGGAATATAGAGACAATGAAACAATAAAGACACATATAAAAATAGAGGGGCAACGGAATATAGAGACAGTGAAACAATATAGATTCACAGAATAAATGGACAAAGAAGAATATAAACGGTGAAACAAATAACATGACATAGAGGAATAGAGGGACAAAGGATAATAGAGACAGTGAAACAATAAAAACACATAAATAAATAGAGACAAAGGAGAATAGAGACAGTGAAGCAATAAAGACACATACAAGAATAGAGGGACAAAGAAGAATAGAGACAGTGAAGCAATAATGAGATTTAAGTTTTACTATTAGTCTGTTGCGAGGCACTTTATCGAATTATTTTTGAAAACAAAGGTAGACTATGTCAAATACTACTACTACTACTAATAATAATAATAATAATAAGAAGAAGAAGAAGAAGAAGAAGACGAAGAAGAAGAAGAAGAAGAAGAAGAAGAAGAAGACGAAGACGAAGACGAAGACGAAGAAGAAGAAGAAGAAGAAGAAGCAGAAGCAGAAGACTGGCAGAAAAAGAAATACATGATCACAGTAAAAGGGGAAAACAATAAATTATGCACTACCTGGCGTCCCTTCCTATCGCTCAGACTCTTGTGGAGAATGGCTTGGGAACACAGGAAACCAGACAGCAGACAGACAGATATAAGATTTATTCAGTATTCACGGATGTGGGAAGAAACTGTGCCGAGAATTATTGAGCTCGAGCTACAGTATGTAAAGCGCCAGTAAAGGGTTGTGTAAGAAAGAAGGGAATATTATAACCAATGCAAAACTAAGAACACGAATGTACAGTCGACCAAAATTCCAGCTGGGCCAGGTATTCTCTTATTTATGTTATTATAGAGTTTTAAGGGGGTAATGCTTGTTTTTTGGTCTATGTATTTTTGTATTTATATATTTTTCAGTTCCTTCGCTAGACCTCCAATCAAGCTTTAAAAAAAAAAAACTAGACCCCATTTGAAGATAAATGTGTACATTTTTCGGTAGAAAATTGTCCCGGCCGAAGACCAGTTTCTTTTGAAATTACAGACTCGCTATCGCTCGACAGGAAAAAATCGACACCTAAGTGACACGAAAGGTCATAATATTGACATAGAAATGGGGCGCAAGGTCTCAAAATCGCCAAACTATCGGAACGAACGTCTTAAAATCTCAAAACTAATATGCTAAACATGAGGGAGAAGAGGGTCCAGAAAAAAGCGACTACCTCTGCCTTAACAGTACAAACTATAAAAGTTACACAGTGAAGTTCCTGAATAATAATAAAAAAAAAAATAATAATAATATTGCTTTACGGATATGTATTATAATAAAATCCAGAACTAATTACAGTCTTTTTTCTTTTCAACTGACGATAAAATTCAAAGTTCCATCAAGGTTTCTAGGTTATTTTGAAGAGTTTGTAGTGAAATATGGGGCTAATTATATCAACTTGGTCTTAATATGATGCAGAGACATAGTAGTTTCATATTATTCCTTTAAGTATCGAGAAATTGACTGCTTAGGGATTCAATTTACCGCCAGCTGAACAGAAACAGAGTATACAATGGAAGGCTGGGTATTGCAGATGAGAGAGAAAAAAGAATGTGAGAATGTTTGGTTTCGTTAACTCATTCAGTGCCGGTAATATCTTTCTTGACTAGACGATTTCATGCAGCTTGAAAGATATATGGTAGCTAATATGATTGATTGAGATAATCTGCAGCCACTAAATGTGTAGACGTCCTTCCTACGTTGAATAAAATAATCTAATAGTTGCCAGATTATAATGAAAAGATCGCCACCGGTTCGCCAGGAATAATATCGACACCTTAATAGCACGAATGGTCTTAATATTGACAAAGGAAAGGGACGAAAGGTTTTAAAATCGCTAAACTAATTAGGCGAACGTCTTACAATCTCAAAACTAATGGGATTAAACACGAGGGAGAAAGGGGTCTAGAAAAACGACTCACATATGATACCTGTCCACACAATTCTGCAAACTATAGGCTAATATCCTCCACTACTCAAATACAATAGCCGAGCTGCCGCAGAAGTGATCATGTAATAGTGTAAACCGCTTCTAAGTCCACACGCATACAGTATTCGATACCCAGAGGCTGTGACGCTTCTGCATAGTAGCCACGTGCGGGCATGCGCGCGCGTCGGCTGCCCAGCCGTTTAGAAACCGGCTGGCGGCAGCCGGCCGGCCGGCTTTTCCTTAGTATATATCCTACGACAATGTAACTAATGTCTGGGATATTCTTATGTTGTTTCACAGCTTGTAGCTGCCCTTATTCTTAACCAGCGCATCTTAGTATATTTTATTCTCGATAGTTGATTGTTTCATTATAATATATAAGATGTAAGTCTAGTGAGAGTGGGAGGAAACGAGCGGGAGAGAGAGACCGGCTGGGGGACGTTGCTTTGCGCGGAGAGTCTAGCTTGGAACGAACCTGATGTGCCACGTGCATTTGATTGCAACGTTAGGCTTAGTTTCGACTCACTCACGGGGTAGACGATTTTGACCCGGCAACTGTGTTGAGTGTTGCCAAGCCTGGGATGTATTCTGCATGCCTAGTGGGGGGCCCAGACAGATGCAAGACTCAGAGCTCACCTCACTGTCGTACCCTTCGGATCCCCTTGATATCTATCCCTCTCAACCCCACTTAGAAACTTTCTCTCTTACTTTGTATACCTTCTTTCCACTACTTCCCCAATCTATTTAATTATCCCATCCCCTTGATAGACCTTATATCTATTATTGTATTAACGACGAGCTCTCAGGTAACTAGATAGGATTTTGGGCCTTATGCAGAGATGTAATTGTTAATGAGACCTAGGAAGCTTTTTTGTTGTCTCATATTTGGTGGTTTCATGCTTGCTAGTGTGTTCTTGTGTCAGGTTAGCAGGGGCTAGACCGGAAGGGGGGCTTTTTGCGATCCTTTAAGTAAAGTCTGCTGGTGCGAGTCCTGTGGACCCGCACGACTTTACTAGGATACCCGTGGGAGTCTGGGGGCATTTTCTTGTCTGTGTCCCTGTGTGTCTAGTGTTGTGTTGTGTGAGGGCCCTTGCCTAGTCCACTCAGCACTGCGCTAGCACGTCTTGCTTTTGTTTTAGGGTCGCCAGGAGAGAGTCAGATACTTGCGATCTGAGTCTCTCAAGAGGGCACCCTTTCAATTAGAGTAATTTGGCGCACAGACCTGGGAACATCCCTAGGCTAGAGCAGGTGGCTCAGCCCGGGTATCCGAAGCCTATATCCTTCCGGCTAGACCTCTGCCACCTGGCAGATTAACAGCTAGGGGTTTATTATTTCTGTATGCTTGTTATTGTGCCACAGTTTACCGTTTTTGTGAGCATTGTGAGTCAGGGTGTGGCTTAGAGACTCTGTCCGAGCAGGCTTGCCTGACTAAGAGTGAGAAGCACACCTGTATGTGGTTATGTTGCGAGTTGCTGCCTTTATTTAATTATACCTATGCCATTATACACTGTATGGCCTATCACTAGTATTTATTCCTGCTCATGAGTTAAGAGTTCTCTAAATCCGTAACGTACTTTCTTTGCTAAGCATCAGATCCTACAGTAGCCGCATGCAGTTTAGAGACCCGCATCTTGTCTACCTGTACGATGTTTTGAGGACTGTTTGCTTTCACCTTCTTTCACGCAGGGGTGATTAGTTGTATTAATTAACGTAACGTTAAATGTACTTTCTTCTAGTTTGTTATTAAATTGTTTCTGCAATTTAATTCCGTTATCTATCTTTTCCTTGAAGCTTTAAGTCAACTTAATTGTGTGATCTTTTATATAGCCTGCTTGACTATCAGCAGTCTATAGTGCGTGCACCCTGTAACCGAGTCATAGGATACCTTGTTGTCCAGGCAGGACTCTTGACGGTTTAGGGTGGTTTGTTGCCTGGGTTTATAGATAAGGGTTGGATCTAGCATTTTCCGTTGTTGCTTGTTGCCGCATACCTAGTCCAATAGAAAGAGCACAGTGTTTATATATCCCAGGACGTAACAAGGCATACACTGGAACAATAACAAGGAAGGAAAGAAGAAAGAGGAATACAATTAAGTAGATACAAATGTTGTTTGTGAAAAGCAAATACGACACTTTACCGTTATGTTAATGCATGAAACCATAGATTTTAAGGAAAAGTATAGAATCAAGAAAGAACACAAGAAAAGTTGTAAAATAAAATTGAAAAATGAAGTACTAGAAGAGGTTGAAAGTTTCAAGTATTTGGGAGCTGTACTATGCAAATATGGTAAAATGGAGAGTGAGATAAAAGAGAGAAAAATGCAAGGGAGAAAGGTGATTGGAGAACTTGATAGTATTCTCAAAGGAAGAATGGTTAGCCAGGAAGTCAAAAAGTCACTGAGAAACAGTGTGCTGCTCCCAACACTCTCGTATGGAAGCGAGACATGGACGGCAAGTGACGAGGACCTCTTCAAACTGAGAGCTGTGGAGATGAGCTTTTTCAGAATGGCAGCTGGCATGAATAGGATAGATGGGCCAAGTAATAGGGAAGTGTACGAGTCCTTTGGAATGGAAGAGCAGGCTTTGGGCATTGATTGTGGTGTGGTTGAGTGGATAAAGAGAAGTACTTTGAGGTGGTATGGTCATGTTCAGAGAATGAATGAAGACAGAATGCCAAGAAATATATATGGGAGTCAGGTGAGTGGAACCGCTAGTAGTGGAAGACCACCTATGGTATGGGAAAAGAAAGTGGACAAATATATTGAAGAAAAACTTCCACGTAGTGGAAGGGGCATTGTGGCACGGGCAAGGGAGGCATGTCTTGACAAAGTAGCTTGGAGACGTTTCTGTCATGGCCATCCTCTAGTGGGGGTTTCCCAGGGGGCGTCGGAGATGATGATGACCGTTATGTTAATACAAGTGTTTCAAAGATTAAGGGGAGATAGGCCGTTTTTCTGGTTCCCTTTCTTACTCATGCTTATCCTCATTAGTTTTGAGATTTTATGACGTTTGCCACATTCCAGGCGAGCGATAGCGGGCCTGCAATTGTAGAGAAACCGGCCTTCGGCCGAGACATTTTTCTACCGAAAAATGTACAAATTAATCTCGAAGGGGGTTCTAATGGATGTTTTCTTTTAAGTTTGATGGAGGTCTAGGGAGGAAACTAAACAACATATGAATATATAAATAGATATACCCAAAAAATATCCACTGTCCCCTAAATATAATGAAAAATGCTTATCATAACAGACTGTGCAGCCATAATAGCAGAGCAAAAGCAAGCATAAAACCACAAACAAACAATGACAGAAAACGCGGCGAAACAGACCAACATAAACATGAGGCACTGAACGAGAATAGACTCAATAAGGAGACAATAAAGCCAAAACGAAAAAAAATTAAGGCAAGAAAACAGAGTGAAGTTATAAAGAGACAGTTAAGCCAAAAGGAATAACAAATTAACGTCGGGAACCAAACATTGAAAGGAAATAAAACAAATAAAGGCAGGAAAGCAGAGTAAACATAATAAGGAGACAATAAAGCCAAAACGGATAACAAATGAACGTAAGAGAGCAGACATTGAAGCAAACGAACAGCAAATGACGTCAGCAAAGGAGAATGGAAGCAATCAAGAGATAATGAAGCCAATAAGAATAACACATGAAGACAGGAAAATAAACATAAAGCAAACAGCAAAACAATTGAAGTCAGGAAAGGAGAATGGAAGCACTAAGGAGAGAATAAAGCGAAAACAGAAAACCATTGGAGTGAAAGCAATAAGAACCATACAGATGAAACAGGGGAGGAGAATGGACGCAATAATGAGACAATAAAGCCCAAAAGAAAAACAAATGAAGCCAGGAGAGGAGAGACAGTGAAAGCAATAAGGATACAGTGAAGCAAGAAATTGTAGCATCAGGGTCCAGAAGGCAGGAGAGAGGAGGACATAAATTAGGAGATAAGGGAGTGCAGGTAATAGTGGTAGTGGTGGTGGTGGTTGGGGGAGGTCTAATGAGTTCTGTGATGGTGCCTGCTGGTGTAATGGTGCTGTGGTAGTTGTGGTGCTGTGGGTGTGTCAGTAGGGTGGTGTTTTGGGTGTGACTATAATGGTGTTTGTAGTGTTGACTGAGAGAAGAAGATATATAGGAGATAAGGGAGTGCGTGTAATAGTGGTGGTGGTGGGGGAAGGTCTAATGAGTTATGTGGTGGTGCCTGCTGGTGCTTTTGGATGTATTGGTGCAGTGGTAGTTGTGGTGCTGTGGGTGTGTCAGTAGGGTGGTGTTTTGGGTGTGATTATAGTGGTGTTTGTGGTGGTGACGGAGAGGAAGATAATTTAGGGGATACGAGAGTGCAAGTAGTAGTGGTGGTGGTGGGGAGACGTCTAATGAGTTATGTAGTAGTGGCTGGTGCTGCTTTCTGTTGTAATGGTGTGGTGGTGCTATAGGTGAAATGGTGCAATGTGGTGTGGGTGCAATAGGCGTGATGGTGCAGGGTGGTGTTGGTGCAGTAGGGTGGTGTTTTGCTGTGATTATGATGGTGTTAGTAGTGTAGGTTGTGATGGTGACTGAGATAGGAAGACATAAATTAGGAAACAGGTAGTTCAAATAATATTGGTGGTGATGGTGGTCAATTATGTGGTGCTGTTGGGGCTTTCCAATGTGATGGTTCACTAGAGTGGTGCTTTGGGTGTGATGGTGCAGCATGGTGTTAGTATTGTAGGTTGCCTTAGGGAGGAGGACGCACATTAGGAGATAAAAGAGTGCAGGTAATACTAGTGGTGGAGAGGGGACGCTGATGAGCTTCGTTGTGATGATTGTTCTTTCCGATGTCTTGGTGTATTAGTGTGGTGCTATTTATGTGGTGGTTTGGTTATGTTGGGTAATTTGGGGTTATTTTGGGTGCATTAGGTGTGGTGCTGATGGTGCTTTCCGGCGTGATGGTGGACTAGTGTGATGTTGGTGTTGTATCGGTGGTGTTGTAGGGTGACTTTTGGGGGCTTTGGTGATGCTTTATTGATTTGTGGTAGATTGTGACGATGAGGTGGTGTGTAACTCATACAGTACCGGTGACGTCTCCTATATTTGATATCAACTGCATTAAGACGATTTTATTAAGCTTAGGAAAGATATATGGTTGCTAAAAGGATAATTGAGATAGTCTGCAGCCTTTTAATTAATAGACGTCCTTCCTAAGCTGGATAAAACCGTCAAATAGTTACAAGAATCAAATGGAAATATCGTCACCGGTGTTGAATGGTTTAAGTAGTGGTGGTGTTGGTGCTGCAGGTGTTGGGGGTTCATGAAAGAGAAAGACATAGCTAATGATAATGGTCAAACAGGTTGGGAGAGAGGTATCCTGAACAGAATTCGAACCCACTCACTCCATATATCCTTGTGAGAGTTGGGCACCGCAACCACTCGACCAGGAGCAAGTGGTCCAGTGATTTCGGTGGTTTCATTTATTAGGTTTATTTTCAAGTTAATTGGTGTGTTGGTGAATAAATATGAAATTATATCTGGAGTGAGAGGGTTCGAATCCAGGAAGATATACCAGAAATATATAGTGCAGGCAATAGTGGTGGTGTTGTCATATGAGCTTGCTATGAGGTGCTGTGATGATGGTGCTCTTGTGTGGGACGATGTAGTGATGCGCAAAGGGGTGCTTTGAGTGTGACGGTACTGCATTGCGGTTGGTATACTGTACTTAATACTGTGTATTTAGTTGAGATGGTAATGAATTATGGTGCTTTTGTCGTGTGGTGGTGCTATATGGTGTTATAGTGAGTGGCATTGTGGAGAGAGAGAGTACTGTAGTGTGGTGGTGATAAAAGAGAACATAACCATGGAAATAAGGTAGTGCAGGTAATTGTGGCAAGGGGAGCACGTCTAATGAGCCCTGGCATGACGTAAGTACCACAGTCTGTTCGCTGCTGGTTCAGGTGGTGGTGCTGCTTCTACATTGTGCTGCATTGGAGTGAGGTGCTGTTTCTGTAATGTGGTGGTACTGTTTTCTAGTGTGATGGTGGTGTTTTAGTGTGGTGGTACTGTAGTGTAGTGGTGGTGTAGTGTGGTGGTGGTGTTGTAGTGTAGTGGTGCTGTATTGTAGTGTTTCTGTAGAGTGGTGGTACTGTATACATGTTGTAGTGGTGTTGTAGTGTAGTGGTGCTGTATTGCGGTGGTTCTGTAGTGTGGTGTTGGACTGTTGTGGTGTTGTATTGTAGTGCTTCTATAGAATGGTGGTACTGTATACATGTAGTGCTGGTGTTGTAGTGTACTGGTTCTGTAGTGTGGGGGTGATAAAAGAGGACATAACCAAGGATATAAGGTAGTGCAGGTAATTGTGGCGAGGGGAGCAAGTGTAAGGGGACAGTGATTATTTGGGGGGGTTTATTTATTTATAAGTTTCCTTCCTAGACCTCTATCAAACTGAAAAACAAACATTCATTAGATCCCCCTAGGAGAATAATTTGTAAAATAATTCGGTAGGAAAATGTTACGGCCGAAGGCCGGCTCCTCCACAATTACAGGCTCGCTATCGTTCGCCAGAAAAAAAATGACACCTAAAGGGCACGAAAGGTCTTAATATTGACAGAGAAAAGGTGCGAAAGGTCTTAAAATCGACAAACTAATGGGGCAAATGTCTTAAAATCTCAAAACTAATGGGGATAAGCATGAGGAAGAAAGGGGACCAGAAAGAAGGCCCATCTCTCCTAATGAGTCCTGGCCTGACGTAGAGTGAGGGAGGCACCACCGCGGAAGGATGTTTGGCTCCTCGGGTGTGCTGGTTCAGAGTGGGCGGTGCTGTAGTGTGCTGGTGTAGGTTCATTAGGATATGTTGTGGTGGTGGTATTTAGTGCTAAGCTGTGGTTCTTTTTATTTTAAGGGGGGTAACCTGCTTTTTTCTCTCCTTTTCTCTCTTTCTCTGGCTTGTATCCATTCGGCCCCATCCAGCCTACTGTTTTAAGACGTGCGATAGCGAGCCAGCATTGTATGAAGAAATCTGGCTTCGCCGGAGACATTTTTCTATCGAAAAATGTACAAATTTAGCCTTCTGTCAAAAACTGTTTAAATATGCTGGCTCGCTGCCGCTCGCCAGGAAAAATTCGACACCTGGATGGGGATAACTTCTTAAAACAATAGGCTGAATGGGGCCGAATGGATACAACCCAGAGAGAGATGGAGAGAGAGAAAATAACGAGGTGGGCCCCCTTAATGATACTTCAGCAGTGTGGCCTTTTAGGGTATAGTGGTGCCATTTTTAGTGTCTTCCCTTATGCCTCCATCAAGCTTCAACAAATATCCCCAAGACCCCCATTCGAGATATAATCGTACTTTTGTCTACCGAAAATGTACAGTCATATTTTGAAGGGGGTCTAGTTTTTCTTCTTCTTTTTTGTTCTTGTTTCAAGCTTAATGTAGGTCTGGCGAGGTTACTAGAAAATATGAATAAATGAATAAATATACCAAATAATAACCACTACCCCAGTACCCCCTTAACCTGATCTGCATGTTCGGAAGGTCATGTTCCAAGCACAAGCTTGTCCCTGTGTTTATTAATTATTATAGTGGGTGGCAGTGTTGAGAGAGAGAGAGAGAAAGTGATAGAGAACAAAATGAAGAGAGAGTGTGTGAATGTGTGGGAGAGAGAGAGTGAGTGTGAGAGAGAGAGAGAGGGAGAATGATAGATTAACATGAAGAGAGAGAGAGAGAGAGAGAGAGAGAGAGAGAGAGAGAGAGAGAGCAAAAGCGAGAGAGAGTCAGAGTGAGTGTGTGAAGAGAGAGAGGGAGAATGATAAAGAAAACAATGGAGAGAGATCGAGAGAGAGATACATAACCGTGATATTATTATTATTAGCATTCCTCACATTTTGCGCCCTAAAACGCAGGAAAAGGCTTCTAACGCGAGTGCTGTGATGGCTAAAGGTGTGGCTTTATTTGCTATATAACGCCAAATGGACGGAGGGAAACCTACAAAAGAAAATTGTGGGTTTGCATACGACAGAGAGAGAGAGAGTGAGTGCGTTATATGTGTACAGTTGGCCACATAAATTATGTTCCTCGTCGTTATCTTATGTATGAAAGTAAATTAGTATGAATGAATTGCAAGTGTGGTTTCTTTAAATTACAAGTTAACTAATCAGATGAGTTAAGGGGAGGCAGACCGTTTGTTAGGTCTATTAATTCATTTATTCATATATGTTTTTTAGTTTCCTCCCTAGACCTCTATCAAGCTTAGAAAAACACCCCCTAGACCCCCTTTCAAGATAAATTTGTACATTTTTCGGTAGAACAATTTCCCGGCCAAAGGCCGGTTTCTCCTAAAATTGCAGGCTCGCTATCGCTCGCCAGGAAAAAATCTACACCTAAATGTCACGAAAGGTCTTAAAATTGACAACGAAATGGGGCAAAAGGTGTTAAAATCGCCAAACTAATGGGCCGAACGTCTTATAATCTCAAAACTAGTGGGGCTAAACATGAGGGAGAAGGGGATCCAGAAAAACGGTCTGCCTCCCCTTTACCACTTACATAAGAAACTACACTCGTAATTCGATCATGCACGTTATAGTCTCATGTGCAAGATCACTTAGAGGAACATAACTTATGCTACCAACTGTACATAAGGTTACATCGATACTCACACCATATAGACCTGTTGAATCCAATAAAGTGGTCTGGCTTTAAAAAATCAACACCTATTCCCTGGCAAACTCTTCCTAAATTATAGAAATATTAGCTTGATTACTCAAGTCGTTTATGAGTAAAGCCGGTATCACACGAGAGCTTTTATAGTCAACATTCGATGATCAACATTTTTCTGGCAACATTTCTGGAATATTTTGCACTGGTGTAGGAAACTAGACTATAGGTAGATGAATATAGGTAACCGAAATATTGTAAATGTTGACCTCATAAGCTGCCAGATCAGTGTTGAGGATAAATGTTGAGTGAAAAAGCGCTCGTGTGATACCGGCTTTATAGAGGCTAGTGTTCAAGATTTAGGTCTATTTGTTATGAATGGGCTAAAATAAATTGTACATTCTAGTCCTTCTAGCTACATAGATATAGCGTATATATATATATATATATATATATATATATATATATATATATATATATATATATATATATATATATATATATATATATATATATAAAGAGAGGAAGAAAGAATATACATGTTTATTCACGCATACTGATGTTATATGTTTAAGTGTAGTGTCGTACATTTGCCATCTTCCCCTGATGGTGTGATTCTTGACTGTGTTGTGTTGTCAGTAGTATGTGCAATGTCAACACGGATTGAAAATTCACAGAAGTTTGATCGATGGAGTGGTCAGAAAAGCGCTCACTACCATATCGAAAAAATTGTACAATGGCTTGCGCAAGTAGCTCGTACCTTACAACGAACTTGAGAAACTGAGCATTGATTAAGGCCAAACTTGGGATATTCATCTTAATGGAATATTCCATAATATTTCATTATTGTGGCATAGTCCTTCGTTTACATTTAAGCCACTTTTCACTGCAGAAATGTACGTTCCGAAAATAACATCAAGAGCTGCTGCTTGTTCTACGCTCATGCATAAAATTCTAATAAGAAAGGAAAAGTACCGTGCTTCCTGTAAATATATGGTGGAATTGCTCTCAGCCACATTTCACCACACAGTAACATGGAGTTGAATTATTGTACAATTACCCTTATGTTTTGTTCTTATCCGTGATTTTATACATAGAAACATAATGTGCATGATTGAATTGCGAGTGTAGTTTCTTATGCAGTGGTTACTCATCTGATTAGTCAAGTGATAATTAAAAGAAGCCATACACTCGCAGTTCATTCATATCATTTTATTTTCATACATAAGATCACGACGAGGAGCAGAATTTATGTGGGCAACTGTACGTGCACCCCATGAATGTTTTCTGTAACACTATCTAGTGCGACGTCTTGGGGGTTATTATAATAGTATGTTACATTATTAATGAGGGTTTTGATTGATTGTGCCATTTTCGAGCAACGTAGATCGAGTTGTTCCCCTAGTCTAAAACAAATTCCACCCCAGATCCTCTTCAAACGTAAACAATTCCACCCCAGACCCCTTTCAAACATAAAAAATAATAATAATAATAATAATAATAATAATAATAATAATAATATAAACGCGGCCCAAGCCCCATTTAAGCTTGTTATGTAAAGGTACATGGTTTCGGTAGGAAATTTAATGTCCCCCTCAAGGATCAGTTTCTCCTAAATTGCTGGCTCACTATTGCTCACCCAGAAAATCCGACATCTAAATGGGATAAAGCGTCTTATAATCGAGGTGAAACGTCTTATAATCTCCAAACTAATGGAATGACACAGGGAGGGTCCAAAGAGACTCCTCTCGTTCCAGATAATGTTAAAACATTGGCCAGATTTCGATTGTATTCTCGTTCCTTTTAACCACTTCAATACCGACGCTGTCCTTTTAGCTTTATTTGGGCTACTTTTAGACAATTATATTAATTGTAATTGTATTAATTGTTAATCCAGCAATTAACAGGCTTTGAATTATTTCTCTTAACCCTGCTTACTACTACAATTCCCTCTTAAACTGCACAAAATAGTCTAAATATAGCTAGAATATTATATACAAACATCGCTGGTACAGAAGAAGCTAAGCTATTGTATTCCACTTAGTTAATACGGTATATATCTCGTATTGAAGTTTAGTGAGAACAGTTTTGCCTGCTAAAAAACAGTCCGTTTTTCGCTGAATAAAATCGCTGGGATAAAGTAATAGAATCAGTATTTGTTTCAAAGGGTTAGTAAAAGCTTAAACGACCATTGACACTAACTGACTTTGTGAATTTTCCAGTATTGTACTAACAAAAGTATATTAATAAACGAAAAATGAATAAGTATCACAACTGGCTATGTTGCTTCAAACTCCGTGTGTCCAGGCATTTTGGCTCAAACGTCCCTTGATTTTGGCCCTGTTACTCTTTCAACTCTGGGGCAGGCAATCGCCACAGGCAGTTCTGACTCTTGTCTCCCTCACTCGCATATACAAAAAGCATAATAACAAATAATAAAATCATGCTGAGATATCTACAGAAATTTATTTGACAACCCCATTATACCATTACGGATGGATGAGCAATGATGATACAAGCCATTAATTATCCCAACAAATGGGTAAAATGAAACCTCAGCATTACACACTATTTCATAAGACCAAGATACCGACATTTTATCTATAATTAAATCTATGTTAATTGTTTTGGTCAATAACAAACATATGTGTATCTCAGTTCTTACCGTAGGAGTGTTACCTTCGAGTTATCATTGTTGATGTATTCACCCAGTTTATTGAGGAACATATTGACTATAGGGTATTACGCTGTTAAAAGTATTCAGCTAATTTCCGGTCACAGGACAGGCAGCGATATTGCCAACATAATACAAACATAGCTAACCATGATCATTACTAGATTTGTAATCTTATTACCGTAATTTAGAGTTATAATACGCATAATAAACCTAAATAAGTGGATAAGGATTTCAAATGTCGTAATTTATGGTCTCTTCCTGTTAATGGAACGGATGTTTATTTATAGTGTACTATATATGTTACATACGTATATATAACTTCGCACTTACCGACCAATGGAAGAACATGGGGTTAAAATCTAAATGTCAGTGGGATTATAAGCTCATCCTAACTATATAACAATAAGAAAACAAATACTATTATGACCTTCGTTCGCTACACACTTCCACCGAATAACCTTCCTCATCCACAACAGGTAATATTTCTCATTAGGTATCGATTGTAATTTGGTACACCCACTTCCACTTGTTAACCATCCTTCTCCACAGCCTCAGTTCCAAATAAGTTTTCCAAAAATCTTGAACATTTACCTCTATAACTCACACACGCCTTGAGTAATCAAGCTAATATTTCTACCATTTGGGAAAGGTCATTCAGGGAATAGATGTGGATACATACAGCCCATTTGCTCTAGCTCTTTACGAGTTATAGAGGTCAGGCCTCACGATTTCTGGCCCACCTATTTGGAACAGGGTATTATATATTTCTCATTAGGTATCGACAGGAACCAAAGATATCTATAGTTTGTTTCTTTTCAACTGACGGTAAATTGCAAATTTCCCATCAAGATTTCTCAGTTATTTTGAAGATTTTGTAGTGAAATATGTTACTAATTATATAAACTTGGTCTTAATATGATGCAGAGACATAGTAGTTTTATATTCTTCCATTAAGTATCAAGAAATTAGCTGCTAAGGGATTCAATTTATCATCAATTGAAAAGAAACAGAGTGTAAGAGTGCGATTGCAATTAGTGTCATCTGCAGAGTAAACGAGACCCAGCCAGAGCATCCTCATTATGGCAGACTCATTGGCTGAGCTGCAATACGAATACAGAATGTTGCAATTACGCGAGGAATGTGAGAATACTGTATTAACACTACCTCAGCCGACCTTTTGAAGAGTTTTGTGTCTTGTTTATTTATTTATTGTTATTAATTATTAATGTTATTAATGTGTTTACAGCTCTCGAACGGATCAATGTTTTCACCAAGGCCCCCTTCAAACTAAGAAGCATTTCCACAGTAGTTCCCCCCCCCCCCAACCCTTTTCTTTCAAGCTAAAAATAACACCAGATCCCTCTTCTAGCTACGGGTGTATGTACATAGTTTGGTAGACATATGTACCGGCTAAGGGCTGCACAGCGGTTCATAATGTACATTCATGGAAACAAAAGACTAGGGTTGTAACCCGATGGTTTTCGAGAGAAAAAACAAAACAAAACAAAACATTGCTATTAAATTGAAGGTTTGGGTCCAGGGTACAATACATATTTCGAATATATATGAATACGGTGTGAATGCTTATTGTCAACAACGGCATACTCTAATGAACATGTAATAATGTGCTTTAAGTAAAGTACCGGTACATATCGGTAAGCATAAGGATCACAAATACTGTAATAAAAGCACTGTTGCTTCAAAGAAACACACGATTTAGTTCACTATTGAGTAAACTCGTAACACTCACCAGCAAATATATTATAAAAGTTGTAATACTATACAGTATAATAAACTAAAAATATTAATTAAAGACCAAACACGTTCATTATTTCGAAATGTCTAAAATTAGTATTTCTGCACGTTCACATAGACTAATTATACAGCAAACGTTTACCATAACTGGCAGTTGTTATCAGCCTTGGACGAAGTTATATTATAATAATATATTACTACACTGTTGGTTATATTATAATTATTAAGGGGGTGACCTGCTTATCTTCTCTTCTTTTTCTCTCTTTCTCTGGCTTGTATCCATTCGGCCCCATGTAGCCTACTTTTTAAAAAACGTTTATCCCCATTCAGGTGTCGATTTATTCCTGGCGAGCGATAGCGAGCCATAATTTTATGGAGAAATCCGGCTTCGCCGGAGACATTTTTTTGTCGAAAAATTTACAAATCTAGCATTCTGTAAAACAAAAATGAGGGGATGGGGATAAACGTCTTAAACCAGTAAGCTGAATGAGGCCGAATGGATACAACTCAGAGAGAGAGGGAGAGAGATAAAATAACGAGGTGGGCCCCCTTAAAGCTACTTATTGTTTTGAGAAATAGATCGTTCATTTGTCTGTTAGTTGGTTTAAGTATAGTAATATAATTTAGTAGTACTAGGATATATTATATTACATACATATCCGTGTATATTTATGAAACATAATATTATATATATAATTATATTGTGCATTACAATTTATAATTTCTAAAAGTGGAAATGATAGTAAACTTCCATTTCAATAACCATAAATATATATTTTAGTAGGTATTTGCAGTTATTAATGACGTTTTAATCATTACATAAGGTGTATAATTTATTTGTGATAAACAAAATACATAGTTCAAATTTATAATGTTATATCATGAATTCTATTACATAAAGCCGGTATCACACGAGAGCATATTTTATAGTCAACATTCTATGATCAACATTTTTCTGGCAACATTTATAGAATATTTTGCACTGGTATTTGAAACTAGACTGATGGTAGATGAATTTAGGTAACTGAAATATTTTATATGTTGACCTCATAAGCTGCCAGACCAGTGTTGAGTATAAATGTTGAGGGATAAAGCGCTCGTGTGATACCGGCTTAAGGGTTTATAAGAAAGCATGCGAAAAATATTGGATATTGACAGACTTTTGTACCCTTAAATTTAGTTTAGACCATGTAGATCAGTTTCTCCTAAATTTCAGGCTTGCTATCACTCACCAGGATAATGTCGGCACATAATTGAGGAGAAACGTCTAATTATCAAACTAATCGGGTATTTTAATCTGAATATGCACACGTTTTGCTTATTATGTTAGTTAAAATAATACATAGTCATCCATAAGAGGCACACATTCTACATAATATATGCATAAATTCTACATATTATATATATTAGCATATTGCAGATATTCAGAAAGTCAGTTACTCGGTGTCAGCGGTCCTTTAAGTTAAAAACGACTTCCTTCCAACTACTAAACTAATTCGCATTAAGGGGAGATGGGTCGTTTTTCTAGTTCTCTTCCTCCCTCGTGTTAAGCCCCATTTGTTTTGAGATTATATGACGTTTGGCCCATTAGTTTGGCGATTTTAACACCTTTTGCCCCATTTCGTTGTCAATTTTAAGATCTTTCGTGCCATTTAGGTGTCGATTTTTTTCCTGGCGAGTGATAGGAAGCCTGATATTTTGAGAGGGCCCGGTCATCGGCCGGGACATTTTTCTACCGAAAAATGTACACATTTATATTAAAGGGGGGTCTATTTTTTTGTTAAGCTTGATGGCGGTCTTGGGAGGAAGCTAAAACAAAAACAAAACATGAAAAATAGATAAATAAATTAGGAAATAAATACGTCCATCCCACCTTAAGTTGAGAACGACTTCCTTCTAACTATTAAACAAAATTATATACACTTACTCATGTATGTATATGTGTTCATCTACACCCTCCTAACACAGTAACAAGACGATGTGAGTAATGTGGGACTGTATTAGCAGGTAATGCATCATATTGCCGCTAATGGCCATGGTAATGCACCCTCAGATGGCTGTACAGAGCGGGGTTATATCAAGGGCTTGCCGAGACATCATTACTGACTTAACCCTTTCTGTACCGGTGCCGTCCTTTTTACTTCATGCTGGCTACTATTAGGCGATTGTATTAAGTTAGATAAGGGCCTCCAACAATTAACAGGTTTCGAACTGTCCCATTTAACCCTGTTTACTATCACAGGTCCTCTTTAAACTGTACATAATCATCTACATATAACTAGAATAATATGTAAAAGACGTCATCGATACAGAAGGGGTTAATGTACAATTACGCATACAAATAGCTGGTACACAGATGCTTACTTACATTGGTAGCATTTTTGCAATTTATTAGCATATAATGACATTTAGTTAGCCTTAATTAATTATAAGTGATATAAATTCACACTGGTATATTAATGGTATAGCCTATTTTACAGAAGAGCATGATGTTCTATTAGTTTGTACTGATCACATTCTCCAGCAGAAGTTTCACCTTTATACAAAACAAATACTGTATAATTATGTATTAATTATATACACGTACATATATTTAACTAATCAATACTACAGGTATAATGTCCATATTCTGGCTAGTATATAAACAATTTGTATTCAGCAAAGTAACATCTGAAAATTGTTTGATGATTTGACTATATTGATAATAAGATTGATAAAATATAATTCAAGGTTTGTTAACTTTTTAACTTCTCTATTTTGATATATTTGTGTCATTGCTACCTCTCCCCACTCACTCCTCATATGTGTGAAATACTTGAACTGTGAACGCACTTACCATTCATATATTACAAATATCTGCTCGGCAATGACACATTCAATGCTTTACAAAAATATTACTCTTTAATATGAGGTCTTTTTAGCAATAGATCTGATATGAGAGGGCTTAAGTGAAGTTAGCACTCAGTATTACATCAAAACTATATATGGCAATTGATTCCATAGACAAGTCTCTTAGATCGTGTGTATTAGTGAACTGATTGTTTATATAATTTGCATTTGAACTAAACAAAATTAGCAATGACCGACCTCCAACACTTAAGGGGAAGGTAGTTGCCTTTTCTCCCTCATGTTTAGTTTAATTTTAGTTTTAAGATTTTCAGTCGTTCGTTTTGTTTGTCGATTTAAAGACCTTTCGCCCCATTGCCTAGTCAATATAATAACCTTTTGTTACCATTTAGGTGTCGATGTTTTTCTGGCGAGCAATAGCGAGTCTATAATTCTAGGAGGAACCGGCCTACTCTTCTACCAACAAAATGTATTAATTTATCTTGAAGGGGGGTCTCGGGGGGGTTTCTTTAAGCATGATGGAGGTCTAGTGAGGTTACTTTAAAATTAACATATAAATATATAAATAAATAGAAAAAAAAAAAAAAAAAACATCCCCCTTAATTTAATAATGTTGATGAAACATTGAAATTGAACGCTGGCCACATTACAAGAGAGAGATTCCGGACAACTCCCGATAGTAGACCATTTCAACCACTATAGTCTGTCTTTTCCCAGCTAATGGAAAATTGCTATCTCGCCGTTCTGAATACTCGGCTATAACCAAGATTTTATAGCGAAATATGTTACTAATTATGAAGATTTGGCAATAATATGACACTAGAGACGTAGCAGTATCATAGGTTTACATTAAAGAATCGATAAATCAGATACAAAGGCATTCAATTTACCATCAGCTGGTGAAAAATAGACTATAGATTCATACCAGTGCCAAATCTACCGCGGGTCCATTATAGCCACCAGTGCCCATTTTGTTTTTTTTTCCCCAACTGACGGTAAATTGCTAAGTTCCCATTAAGATTTTTCAGTTGTTTGGAACGTTTTGTAGTGCAATATGGTGTTAATTATATATACTTGATCTTAAGGGGAGATCTCCACTTGAGGGATTTTTTTCTTGACCCCTTTCTCCCTCATGTTTAGCCCCATTGCTTTTGATATTATAAAACGTTTGCCCCATTAGTTTAGCGATTTTAAGAACTTTCACCCCATATTAAGACCTTTCGTGCCATTCAGGTGTCGATTTTATCCTGGCGAGCGATAGCGAGCCTGTATTTTAAGAGGAACCGGCCTTTGGCCGGGAAATTTTTCTACCGAAAAATGTACAAATTTATCTTGAAAGGGACTCAAGGGGGTGTAATTTTAAGCATGATGGAGGTCTAGGGAACTAACTAAATACCTCCCCTTAATATGATGCAGAGACACAGTAGTTTCATATTTGTCCAATAAGTATCGAGGAATTAGCTGCTAAGGGATTCAATTTATCGTCAGTTGAAAAGAAACAGATAAAGTCCTGGTCTAGCAGTGTTGGTTGGCTTGGACATCTTAACCCTTTCAAGCTCCAATACGCAATTCTTTACAGTTTTCCGGCTATTAATAGACGATTTTATTCAGATTAGTAAGGGTATGTGGAAGTCAGAGGGTTGATCGAAATATTCCTGACCCATTTTATTCCCACAGATCCTTACTAAGCTGTATAAAGTCGTCTAATGATAGCCAGAATAAATGTTCTATCATTAGACGAGTGTATACAGTTTAAGAAAGATCTGAATTATATAGGAAACGAGTATCTCAATATACCCTCTGACATCCATATACCCTTACTAATCTGAATAAAATCGTCTAAAAATAACCGGAAAACCGAAAAGCAATGCGTATTGGATCTTGAAAGGGTTAACGGGATTGGTTGAATTGGCATGGGTTGAGAACTACTGGTTGAAATGGTCTACTGGTCGAGTTGGCTGTGTTCTCTAACCTAACTTAGCCCATCCAGTACCGGTGACGTCCTTTTCAGCCTATTCTGGCAAGCATTAGACGCTTTTATTCAGCTAAGGAAGGATTTGTGGGAATAAAAAAGGGTAAGGACTATTTCCATTAATTGAGATAGTCTGTAGTCTTTTAGTTATGTGAGGCCCTTCCTAAGCTTAATACAATTATATAATATTTGCCAGAATATAATGGAAAACACGTCACCGGTGCTGCATGGGATAACAATATATGGGTAGAGCTTGCACTAGTTGACTACCGGTTGACATGGTGCAATATGGTCGAGCTATCCACACACGCACCCACATCTACAAATACACACACACACACACACACACACACACACACTCACACTCTAACACACACACACACACATACCCACACACACACACACACACACAAAGCTACTCGATAGAGATAGCCTAGTCATGGTTGACATGGTGCAATCTAGTCGAGCTATCCACACACACACACTCACACACACACACACACGCATACACATACACACACACGCACACACACACACACACACACACACACACACACAGAGGGCCTCACGTTTGACACTGACACGGTTGGGTTGGTTATTTAGGCATGCGTTTGGCCTTGTTCCCCGTTGTGTATGTATGAGGTCAGGTCACAGGGGTTACTCATTCATATATCACACAATGCTCAATGGATGCAACACCTCCAGTTACAGTATTCGCCATATTCCAATTACACAGAGAGAGAGAGATTGGATTGCCAGGCGGAACTATTATTATATGAAGAGGGTCTGGGTTACATGATTAGATTAATGTCCAGTATTCGATAAATGGATATTAATCATAGTCATGTGTTGTACTTATTACTGTCTCGATGGTGTAATGGTTAGAGTGTTTAAAATATGTGTTTGGTAACCCAGGTTCCAATCCCGGTGGATCACAAGATTTCATTAATTTCGTTGGAAGGTGTCTGGTGTTAGAGCGAAATT
This sequence comes from Paralithodes platypus, assembly GCA_032716605.1. NCBI lineage: Eukaryota > Metazoa > Arthropoda > Malacostraca > Decapoda > Lithodidae > Paralithodes > Paralithodes platypus. Next base: position 126,733,743 of record CM064487.1, read on the forward strand.
AATTAGATAGATTAGTACTGAGGGAAGATATCGACTTCTGATTGGTGTCAAACGTCCTATAGTAACACAATAATGGGGGCGAAGCGTCTTAAAATAACAAAACTAAAGGGGTTAAAGAATAATCCCCCAGGCCCGGGAATATAATATTAATAATAAACCCCATCCAAGCTACTCAGGATAACCCTTTGGATACTCATGCAGAACTACAGTACGCTAAGTAGGGATAGGCGTATTTATTTGCCCATTTATATATCTTTATATTAGTTTTTTTAGTTTCCCCCCTAGACCTCCATCAAGTTTAAAAAACACCTGCCCAAGACCCTTCTTCAAGATACATGTGTAAATTTGTTGATAGAAATTTTAAATTACAGGCTCGCTATCGTTCGCCAGGAAAAAATAGACACATAAATGACACGAAAAGTCTAAATATTTACAGAGAAATGAGGCAAAAGGTCTTAAATTCGCCAAACTAATGGGGGACCAGAAAAACGACCCATCTCCCCTTAACTCATATGGATCCATTCTGTCTAATAACAGCCACAATAAAAGGTCTGAATGCGTTTGAGTCCTAGAGGTAGATTGTAAGCTAAATATAATCGTCTAATGGTAACCAGAATAAGATGAAAACAACACAAACTTTTACGGGTGACTGTAAAATAAATGCTAATGTGATCTCAGGAAATATTGACACATTACGTTTTGCAGACAAAACTCAGAGGCAGGAGTCAGTTTATGCGTCCTTTAGTAATTATGTCCATGGAAGGCCCTCGGCATTGAATTAGGATTGAATTAAGGTCTTGGTGATAAAAGGATTTGCAATAATTATCGGGTACAAAAGTTGTAAATGAAGTTTGTGGGTACAGACGACAGGAGTTTGGGGCGTATACTAATCATTAGGTCGTAAGCCATTAATTACGAGAGATCCTCCCCAAGATGAGTAAAATCGCTTGTACACTGTTATAAATTAGTGGTGTGAAGAAGGTAATTAAAATGTCCTTAATAATTCACCCTTATAAGGTTATGCTGTTGGTATTAAACCCATATATTATAAGGATAGAAAGGCAAAAAACAATCACTATGCTCAATGTTTTCATAAACCAAATGCATACCTTTGATTTGTGACAGTATAGGTAGCTGGTATATTAAATATATAATCCTCTGTAGTTTCACGGGGTTGTTAAAGAAATGTGTTATCCCTTTGACTATGAAGTGTCCCACCTAAATCGAATCAAATCAGCTAATGTAAATGAGCCTAAATTAGACGCTATCGCCTTTAGGCATTAATAATATGCAGCCCTGTGTTTGTGTTTATCAAAGTGCAAAAAGGTTGTCTAGTCCCTCTGATAAAATGCATATTTGTGAACATGTTTGATGTATAGTAAATCCAATATTTCTATAAATTAATTAAGTTTTGAAAAGAGGCAATCAACTTCCAAGGAGATTTAGGGGTTATCACAATCATTACAATTACTCATCAATTTGGTACACCATTCGGTGTAAATCTAAAGTCTCATTCGTAGTCGGGTCACTGACGTACTGTAGATATGGAAATATGGAAACAGATCTGTATTTCAACTGACATAAGAATAAATCTCACCTCATATTTCCATTGAGTATTATATTTCACAAATTACTGACGTAAAGACAAGCCTTAGCAAATTTAGATAGAGCGAGAAGACATCATTCATTAGGTTGAAAAGGCAAATTGAGGTTTACGTTTTACAGGGTGATCGTAGACTATTTAAACCAGTAGTTCTCAACCAGTAGCTCTCAACCAGTGTTAGTTCAATCAATAGTGTTCAGTCAGATAACGCTAGGTTAGGTTAGGTTAGGTAAGAATTTAAGGGGGGGGGGTAATTTTTCTGGTCCCCCTTCTTCCTCGTATTTATCCCCATTAGTTTTCAAATTATAAGACGTTCGGTCCATTAGTTTGGCGATTTTAAGACCTTTCGCCCCATTTCTTTGTCAATATTAAGAGCGATAGCGAGCCTGTAATTTAAGAGAAACCGGCCTTCGGCCGGGACATTTTTCTGTCGAAAAATTTACAAATTTATCTTAAAGGAGGGTCTTGAGCGGGTGTTTTTTTAAGCTTGATGGAGGTCTAGGGAGGAAACTAAGCGAATAATAAAAAAAAAAAATACATAAGTGAGCAAATAAATACGCCCATCCCCCCTTAATACAATATTGATTTCCTTGATCCTGGTTGACTTAGCATTACTTGAGAGCTACCAGTTGACTTAGCATTACTTGAGAGCTACCAGTTGACTTAGCATTACTTGAGAGCTACCAGTTGACTTAGCATTACTTGAGAGCTACCAGTTGACTTAGCATTACTTGAGAGCTACCAGTTGACTTAGCATTACTTGAGAGCTACCAGTTGACTTAGCATTACTTGAGAGCTACCAGTTGACTTTGCATTACTTGAGAGCTACCAGTTGACTTAGCATTACTTGAGAGCTACCAGTTGACTTAGCATTACTTGAGAGCTACCAGTTGACTTAGCATTACTTGAGAGCTACCAGTTGACTTAGCATTACTTGAGAGCTACCAGTTGATGTAATCTCCTGGTTGGGTTGTTCAGGAGCCGTCACACAGTGTTTCCCAAAAGCTCCATACCACTATTCACTATTAAGGGAGCCCACCTCACTTTTGTTCTCTTTCTCTTCCTCTCTCTTTGGCTTGTATCCATTCGACCCCATTCAGTCTACTGTTTTAAGACATTTACCCCCATCCAGGTGTCAATATTTTCCTGGCGAGCGGGAGCGAGCCAGCATATATATATATATATATATATTTTTTTTTTTACAGCAAACTAAATTTGTAAATTTTTCTATAAAAAAATGTCCCCGGCGAAGCCGGATTTCTCCATACAATGCTGGCTCGCTATCGCTCGCCAGTAAGAAATCGACACCTGGATGGGGATTAACGTCTTAAAACAGTTGGCTGAATGGGGCCGAATGGATACAAGACAGGCAAAGAGAGAAAAGGAGAGAAAGATTTAAAAAAAACGGTGACCCCCTCAATTTAGTTATGGCCACCGAACATAGCTTTCTTCCTTACATCCCTATGTTTGACCTAACTAAACAGGTCATGGCAGTTTAAACTCCACAAGCCGGTAACATGGAATAAAACGTATTACACAAAACTAAACGCCATCTAATGCACATTTTCATTTAGTATTCCCTTGACGAACTGACTCCTTCACAAGTCCTGATAATACGGTACGAGAATAATATTAGAAAGTTAACCATTTATATCATCTACATCAACAATCTCTGCAAAGGTCGATCTAGTCTGGCCACACGATAGGAATAGATCACGTCATAGAGCCAGACGTGTATATTGGGCCGAGATAAGGAGGCGTGTATGTGTCAGAAGGCATGAGCAATGTAGCAGACAAGGACAGGTGTTGGTGGGATCTAATGGAGATATACAAAGTGGAGTGTATGTGTGTGTATGTGTGTGTCAGGAAGTGAGAGTGCGTATGTGTCATTATGTGTCGGTAGGTGAGGAAGTGTATGTGTCAGGAGGTGAGGGAATGCAGTGTCAGGAAATGAGGGAGTGTATGTGTGAGGGAATGTATGTGTCAGGAAGTGAAGGAGTGTATGTGTCAGGAGGTGAGGGAGTGTATGAGTCAGGAGGTGAGGGAGTGTATGTGTCAGGAGGTGAGGGAGTATATGTGTCAGGAGGTGAGGGAGTATATGTGTCAAGAGGTGAGGGAGTATATGTGTCAGGAGGTGAGAGAGTATATGTATCAGGAGGTGAGGGGAGGGAGTGGATGTGTCAAAGTGCACAGAATAAACAGATATAGCCTAAGTCGCTAGTAACTAACAATTCTGAATATTAATAGATCATCATAAAATCTCAATATCTCATCTAGTGCTATTAATGAATATAAAAACAAGTTAAATAAATAATCTTCCATTTTATCTTGTATTGAACGCGCAATTCAATGAGTTATCAGTTGAGTTGAGCTCGTTAACACGGTGGGAACAGTGTCAGACCAATGTGTCCTCTAATATATAATTATCTAGCGATAGCACAGCCACTTATATAGGCAGCCTCAAAAGACGAGAAATGCCTCATATGTCACCTTACTTATCGCTACAGGCTTAACATGATATAATTTATTAACCCCTTGTTGTACCGGGGAACGTCTGTATAATTTTGTTCTTGTTATGTTTAGACGATTTTGTGCAGTTTAAGAAAGATCAGAAGTAGTATAAAGGGTTCAAAGCCTGTTATTTGCTGGAGGCCCTTATTTAACTGAATAAAATCGTCTAATAGTAACCAGAAAACAAGTTTAAAAGCCGTCACTGGTACAAGAAGGTTAATTTAGGGACATTTTGACTTTAAGTATCTTTGCTGAAGGTGTGTTTGAAGTTATGGTCTATGTTCTATTACTCGTCTATTCTATTCTGTCGTCAAGTTCTTGATTGCGAGATCGTAGGGAATTACCTGATCCCACTTCTTTCTAGGTCAACCCCTACACGCAGCTCCCCCCACGTTCACAATCCCGCATTTCTTCACCCAATTCTGATCCTCCACTCTCTCCACGTGTCCAAACTAATCAACTAATCTCACCTGTTTCTGCTATTCAGGTAGCTGGTACATATCCGAGTCCCTTTATGGATGGACGCCAGAGGGAGAAAGGTTGGAGCGCTGAGGCATTATATAAACCATAGATAGATAGATGGATGGATGGATGGATGGATGGATAGATAGATAGTCAGTAAGTCAGGCATAATTTTATTTCATAAAAAGATATATATATATACACTATTTACAGAGTTATTTGGCGCATAGTTGGTTCTGTGCTCTGTACATACAAATGTTTTCATCTGATAGCATTGATATAATTTATAGCAACATGTTATTAAATCCATAATCATGTAGGATAGATAAATAGAGAGATAGATAGATAGAAAGATAAATAGATAGATAAATAGATAGATATAAGGGCAAGGTTGGAGTGGCATGAATTAGATATGACATGATGAAGCAGACAGGTATAGAGAGAGTTACACAGATACTCAGACCACACAGACCTTGCGGTCCCTACTAGGTGGCCCGCCCTTAAAACTACTAGACAGGGACAGTTTATAGTAGAAGAATAGGACAGTTAAGTCGAAGGCTCTCTCTCCACCCACGTGGTAATTAGAATAATAATTACAAAGTCAATAATAAATCACTTTGATAGGCAGTAGTGTGCCTTCAAAAATATCCATTTTCTATTATTGTCGTTGTAATCCCCCATTTTCTGCAATAGCTATTATGCCTCTCTCCAAGAGGGCAGTTATCGAGGCCTTTGTATCCGTTTTTTTAAACATGTTGGAAGGGTGCTGCCAACACTATATCGAACGAAGATCAATTAACGGAGTGCTAATTTGTTATTAAGGACTAAATACCATTAAGTTTCCGAAATATTACTATTTGTTTCTGCTTATTTTGTTTATGGAGGTTTAAGTAACTACTTTCGTGAAGTATAATATTATAGTTGTCAAAGCTAACCAAGGTTTTTTCAATGTATGTACAGTTGTGCGCATATATAAGGTTACACCCATTACAGTATTTTGTTTTCTTTTTTATTCATTAATGCCAGGCTCTGAACCATTTGAGCTAACAGGAAGTATGGTACTGTCTCGTTTGTGTTTGTTACTGATTCAAATGGGCGCGCCACCATTTTTGCTCTTGATTGTACAGTACAGTACCTCTAGATTTCTAAGATTTTTTTTGCAGTGCAGTTGTCCATATGAATTTGTATTCACTACGTAATTTTATATATGGATTATATAATAGTAGGGATGAACTAGGAGCGTAGTTTGTCATGCATTAATATTAAAGGTTACATCATAAATGGATCTTGTAAATCGATCATACTATACGTTCTTCTGTACACTCAATGACATAAATCCTGACCCAAAATGAACCCTCGAACAGCAAAACGAACCTCCGAAACGTATATATTATGTAAGTAGTTAAGGAGAAGATTCGATGCAGTTCGGGATAGGTTCGAACATTTAAGGCCACGATTATGTCCTACACTCAGTTTCTTTTCAGCTGACGATAAATTAAATCCTTTAGCAGCTAATTTATCGATACCTACTAGGGTAATATGCAACTTCTGTCTCTGCATCATACTAAGACCAAGTGTATATAATTAGCACCATATTTCGCTACAAAATAACTAAGAAATGTTGATGGGAACTTTGCAGTTTTCCGTCAGTTGGAAAAAACAGACTATAGAGTTAACATAAAATCATTGAGTGGGTGCGAATTAATTTGGACAATTTAACCTTGCACGAATTTACCTATGGCGCTTCATATTCTGAAAGTATGGCAATGGAAAGCAGTAGTGAATAATTGGGTATTAAGAAGATGTTCGATTCCTTTAAAGCATTTATTAATTGTGTCAGTTAGTAGATATATTATAATACAATAGGCGTTTGTTGTTACCAGTTCAAAAATATACAATATACTACACTGCTTAATACATATAGAAATGTACCAACAAATATAAATTGTTATTAGTATATCGGAGTTTGAGCATTTCCATTTACATTCAATATTGCGTTCGAAACAGGTGACCAGAGAGGGTCGGAGATTCGGTGCAGCCCAACAAAACTGTATCATAAATCAGACGGCGGGTAGTGTGAGGAGGATGGGACTGGAGTTATCCGAAATGTGTTCCAGTCCTGACGCTATTCTTGACTTAAAGTGAGCTGTCTAGACGGATTGATTGCCTCTGAAGTCCCTTTTTAACTATTAAGTGTGAGGTGGTTGAGGTGAGGGGAGGGATTGGAGAAACGTCTTTGTAAGTATATAATATAACTGTTGTATGCATTGGTGTATGAATAATATATACTGGGTTAGATATGATGTTATTTGAACACATCAAATTATACTATTTATGACCCGTTGTGAAATGATGTATAGTTTTGAAAGAACCATTGTCATAGGATGGAAGTTTCCACTACACACACAAAAACACATGGTGTTAGTGGCCGAGCGCACTGGGTCGTTGTATTATAGTCGCATGACTCTGGCAGCCCAGGTTCGATCCCAACTACCTGCTGGTGAGGTTTTTGTCTAAAACATTCCGGGATGGGGAGGTTAGGTGTGGATGCACCATCTTTGGGTTTCACCTGGTTCCCTTCCCATAGTTTACCCCTTCTGGGGTTATCTAGGCACTCTTGTAGCAGCCAGAGTCAATCTGTTGACTCCTTAGGATGTTAGGTTAAGGTTTTGTGTATTTTCAGCCTCATTGGCTACCGACTTGAAATATACCGATAGTTTTTACGGACAATATAAAGATGATTTAATTAAATTCATACATCGATGTTATCGTTGCCTACAGGTTTCTTATACCATGTATTTCATTCCTATATGTGTCTAAATGCGCGTACAAATGTATTACTGATCCTGAAAAAAAACAAATATCCCCTATATCGCTTACGTCGCAAGAGGCGGGTGGCTTTGTTTACATCTGCCGCGAAGAAGAAGAAGAAGCGTTGGGGAAAATTTGTGCTTTGCCCCCTAGTTTAAATATATGATGATTTCAATATATATTGGGGGGGGGGGCTTGCCCCCCACCCCCTCTACATATTTTGTATCCAACGGCAAACGGTTATGGCCAAATAGTTATTTTTCGCGAGTGAAGGGACGTGTTTTTAGATTGTTGTTTAATGGGTAAATATGCATTTCCGCCTATTATCACACATCAAAACACCCTTACACAACTCTAAACTAGATATAAACAATCGAAACTATTTTTTAGCAATTTAATTAAATCCTCTTTAAATTTACCGTTTTTACTATTATTAATATCATTATTATTATTACTTTTGTTATTTTTACTTTTATTGTTATTACGAGGTTTTTACTTTGCTTCCTATATTAATGTTATCATCTTTATCTTGATTATCTCCGCTATTTACTCTTTTCGGCAAGAACGTTAAGTGCGGGCGTACCGCCAGCCTAGTTTGCACTACGCGTAGTGGCGTCGGACCTTTCCCATCATGTTCCAGTCTATTTTGACTGCCTTTGGATATAAAAATACATTAACCTAACCTAACGTAACCTAGTATTCATGTAGTAATGACAGGGGGCAAATAGCAGAAAATATAGCGTCGAAATGGACGGGAACGTAACTGCGAGCGCACAACATGACAACCGTACACCCGGAAACTACATCCTTCCCCTCTTTTCTTCCTTGATATTACATGAACGGCATTTTAGTATGTGCTTGCAAAATCTAAATGAACAAACTTATTCTGGTAGCATTCAAGGAGACTACAGCAGACTCTTCTTCTTCTTACCTCTGACCAGATATACCGGTAGGCTATCCTAGTGTTTCCTAGCCTTATACCCCTTTGAAAGGACATTAGCCTAACCTAACAACCATACCTAACCTATCAACCTTACCTAACCTATCCTAGTATTATGGGTGGGGGCTGCTGCCCCCACACCCCCGCTTTTTGACATCTTTGACAGATTTTTGGTATATTTTTCTGTGAAATCGGATTTTTTCAAGAGTCGATAACAAAATTCCTCCATGCGGACTATAATGAGAAAAATATGGCGAGTCTATTGGTCCCTATTTTCCCTAATAAATTGTTTCTAATAAGGCGGATGTAGTGTCCTTTAAGATTATCCTTATTCTATCATGTGCGTTATTATTTACTAGGTTCTTATTGGCTGCTCCACCAAACTGATCGAACTTTCCATCCAATGTAAAATCAGTATCTCGGAGTACTCCTATTCCCTTGATCACAGGCTTAAGAGGAGACTGACCGTTTGTTTGGTCTATTAATTCATGTATTCATATAGATTTTTTTAGTTTCCTCCCTAGACCTCCATCAAGCATAGTAAAACACCCCCTAGACCCCTCTTCAATATACATTTTTCGGTCAATATACAGGAGGCGCTACAATATAGGTAGCAAATTTGTAATGGTAGTTTTGGGTTTCTATCATCATATTCTTCATTTCTATATACTTTTTTATCCCCGGGAAAAAACAAAAAAAATCTTGGGATTTTTCATTTATTTTCTTGGGATTTTTTGTTTTGATCATTAACCTAACCAAAAAACCTAACCTAACCTAATAGCCCCCAAATACATTTAGGTTAGGTTTTTTGGTTAGGTTAATAAAAAAAAAAAAAAAAATCCAAGAAAAAATAAAAACCCAAGATTTTTTTTTTTTTTCCCGGGGATAAAAAGTATATAGAAATGAAGCATATGATGATAGGAACCCAAAACTACCATTAGAATTTTGCTACCTATATTGTAGCGCCTCCTGTATATTGACCAATTTTTCGGTAGAAAAATTTCCCGGCCAAAGGCCGGTTCCTCTTAAAAGTGCAAGCTCGCTATCGCTCGCCAAGAAATAATCGACACCTAAATAGCACGAAAGGGCTTAAAATTGACAACGAAATGGGGCGAAAGGTGTTAAAATCGCCAAACTAATGGGCCGAACGTCTTATAATCTCAAAACTAGTGGGGCTAAACATTAGGGAGAAGGGGGTCTAGGAAAACTGTCTGCATCCCCTTAAACAAGCGGTAAGTTTGAACCAAGGAAAATATATTTATAGAGGAAAGTTCAACTATATGAGTGGATCCGAAACGTGGTTTTGCTCGGCGCGTGGGCCAGATGGCAGTAGAATCGGATTAGCGTCGTCTGCATGTTTATTAGTCAAGGACCATGCCTGCCGTTTCTCAGAGTTGCCAATCTAGCGAGCTTACTGCTTGAAATATAAGTGTGCATTTGCGCATACGACAAAAACGTGTCATCATATCTCACAACAGTACGTGCTGGTATATAATATAATTTGATAATTTCAAATTTATATTCTATTCATCCTCATGTCTTGTTCGAGGGGATTTCTGCATTCTTCACTAGATAGCGACATTATAGCGCCTTTTGAGTATGTATCTAGCGTATTGGTAACTTGACATAGAGTACTCTGCATAGCTATGGCGCACAACGATAGTACAGTGGCAGGGCTTGTCTTGAGAAGATCGATTTGTGTTATTTGTTGCAATAAAAAGAAACTGAGGCTTCATATAACTCCGAGTGGTGAAGTTATGTTGATGGCATAAACGGGTGAGTAAAGCAGAATAGTTGTCTAAATACTTTTGAAATTGTACAATAAATATGAGGGAATCATCTGATTAGAAACTCAAATTAGCTTGTTTAGGAACCCTCTCCCAGGTCTACTGAGGATGTATAATGAGCAGGGGTTGTCCTCACACTTGTCTATGGTGGATCAATACTCTGAATGTTTTACCCTATTTTAACCTGAGACCCCAATGAGGGTCCTCACGGGAAACATGACATGCGGGGGTTGTAAAGAGTTCCATACAAACCATGCTTGTATATTTAACAACCCTTGTGAAGCGTAATTCACATTTTATAATAAGCACAGTCGCATTCAGTAATGTTGTCTATATACTTTTGGGTGCAATTTTACTTTAGTAGCGTGCACTTTACTGGTACACTCAAGCGTACTAAAAGTTGCTCAAGGGTGGGGCCTTCCTTCCCCTCCTCCACCCTGGGCAGGTGGAAGGGGGGAGTAGGGTCCAAGTCTACCCCTCCTTCCACCCCCAAACTATCCCCAACTCTCCCACCTTCCTCCTCTGGCTGCTAGTTAGTGATTAACAACGTATGTTCTCATGTCTTGTAAATTATAACTAAACCCTCATTGCACACTATTACAATGCCCAACATACAAAATGTATTAGGAATTTAATACAATATGTAATTGTACTCTCAAAATGAGTTTACATACAACGTCGGTTACATGAATTTCGACTGTAGGGGTCTCTCTCTCTCTCTCTCTCTCTTTCTCTCTTTCTCTCTTTCTCTCTCTCTCTCTCTCTCTCTCTCTCTCTCTACAACCAAGGTTTAATGTGATTTGAATATGATGATACCATAATTAACCCCAATCTCATATAGTATTAAGGGGAGGTTTTTAGTTAGTTCGCTAGAGTTCTATCAAGCTTAACATTACAGCACTTAGACCCCCTTTCAAGATAAATTTGTACATTTTTCGGTAGAAAATTGTCCCGGCCGAAGGCCGATTCCATTTAAATTACAGGCTCGCTATCGCTCGCCAGGAAAAAATCGACACCTACATGGCAAGAAAAGTATTAAAATTGACAGAAATGGGGCTAAAGTTCTTAAAATCACCAAACTAATGGGGCGAACGTCTTAAAATATAAAATGAATGGGGCTAACCATGAGGGAGAAAGAGGTCAAGAAAATAATCCCTCAAGTGGATATCTCCCCTTAAGGATAACATATTCGCCATCATTGGCATACACAGCAACGTGCCATCTACCATTTAATCATAGGTTTGCAAATCACTTACGGCAGTCGGGCGTTTTTAACAAATAAGGAAAGGACAAAAGACAAATATTGGCTGGAATAGTGTTGCTACTGTTACTGACTGTTTTTGTTTATCATTTCATTCAGATTGTGCCATTTATGCAGTACCATACATACTATAAACGGTCAATGTTTCATTCTACGTGGCCTATACACTAATGTTTCAATCAATTAATTATATGTAGAACTCGATGTCAATTACAATCAAAGTCGGTGTTAACTTATAGTAAGGTTTGAATATCGAGCCCCTGAGTAGCAGTGCTCACCTTCTCACTTCCCCCTCCTCTGTTTCTGTCTGTGATCCCAGCCTCTCACCTCTACAAACCCTTAACTAAAGATTAAGGTTTAATAGACTGTTCTACCATCATCTCTCCTTTATGTGGCAGCATTATGTGGCAACATTCTTCACACACACAAATTAAGGGATATATACCCCATTCAGACCTGTTAAATCTTGGTCGTAGAAAGTATAGGCTATGAGAACCAGTGAGAATTCTTAGTGTTACAAAACGTTACAAGGAATATAACATCAAAGACCTTGCGGTCCATTCCGGAGAAATACTCAGAGTAGAAGGAAAAACATTGTTTAGTGCATTACACTCATTACCGAGTGTGGAAAATACTATCTACTATCTTCTTGAACTGTTCTATTGAGGATTTGTTTTACAATTTCTGAGGGAAGTTTGTTCCAGGTAGAACAGTTTTTATATGAAAACAAGTTTCCACAAATACTAGTGCTGGACCATTTCAAATTTAACTTCTAGCCATGGTTGCGTGATGTATTGATACATTCCACATTGTCAAAACCATATATTAAAAACTTTAATGACCTTAACTCGTAGTAGGCTTGACACAGAGAGAGAGAGAGAGAGAGAGAGAGAGAGAGAGAGAGACCCCTACAGCTGAAATTTGTGTAACTCATGTTGGATGTGTAGACTCATTTTGGAGAATACAATTACATAGGCCTACTATATTAAATACAATTACATAGGCCTACTATATTAAATTCCTAATACATTTTAAAAGTTGGCCATTGTAAGAGTGTGCAAGGATGGTTTAGCTATACTTTACAAGACATGAGAACATACGTTGCTAATCTCTAACTAGCAGCCAGAGGAGGAAGGTGGGGGAGTTGGGGATAGTTTGGGGGTGGAAGGTGGGGTAGACTTGGACTCGAATCCCCCCTTCCACTTAAAGATATTCAACACGGCTTTCGTAAAAAACGATCGTGTTTAACAAACCTCTTAGACTTCTTCCACGATATCCTCAACCTCTACTATGAGAGTAAAGCTGTAGATATTATATACCTTGATTTTAAAAAGGCCTTTGACAAAGTTCCCCACAAACGTTTACTGCTAAAACTAAAAGCGCATGGAATACAAGACGGTGTGTTGAAATGGATAGAAAATTGGCTAAGCGACAGAAAGCAAAGAGTAGTCATAAACGGTAAGGCATCTAAATGGACCAATGTAAGTAGCGGGGTACCCCAGGGATCGGTACTAGGACCAATTATCTTTCTAATTTACATCAACGACATAGATGAGGGTCTCACCTGTACAATCTCAAAATTTGCTGACGATACAAAAATTGCAAATAGCGTACTCTCAAAAGAACAAGTTGACGATATGCAACACAATCTAGATAAATTGTCATGTTGGGCCCAAATTTGGCAAATGAGTTTCAATGCGGATAAATGTAAAGTACTACATATCGGATACCTACTGTAAATGAGAAAGCAAACTATTCGATGAATGGCACTCAGCTTAAGAATGTAAACAGAGAAACCGATCTGGGAGTAACAATATCGAGAAACCTAAAACCGAGTCAACAATGTTCAGAAGTTGTTAAAAAGGCAAACAAAATAATTGGCTCTATAGGCAGGTCATTTGAGCATAAATCCAAAGAAGTTATCCTAACCCTTTACAATTCCTTAGTCCGCCCTCTTCTGGAATACTGCGTTCAATCCTGGTGTCCTTATTACCAAAAAGATATAGACAAGCTAGAACGAGTTCAACGTAGAGTTACCAAAATGGTACCTAGCCTAAAGAACAAACCATACGAAGAGCGTCTTAGAGAATTAAATCTATTTCCTTTAACCCAGCGCAGATTAAGAGGTGACTTAATTCAAGTGTTCAAAATCATCAAAGGCATCGACAATATGAACTGTAGTAAGTACTTCACTATCGACCAATCTAATTACACGAGGGGAAACGGTTGCAAAATTATTGGTAAATCTTTTAACTCACACGAATCTAAGAATTTCTTCTTCAATCGAGTTGTCAACTTGTGGAATGGGCTTCCCCGAGACGTTATAGACTGCAGCACCGTTGATTCATTTAAACTCCGCCTAGACAAATATCTCTCATCAAACTCGAGACTGACTGCGTTTGTAAATGAATAGCTTTATTTTATCCTCCCCTCAGTTACTAACCCATCTGTCCCCTATTAACTTCCTAATCCTGCCACGGACATTAGTTCCCTTTCCAATGTTCCCGTACCCACTCTAAACCACTGTTTGGACACTTGATCCTCAGTGTTTTGGAGGACAAGCAGCCTAGAAGGGTCACTAGACCTGTTGTTGCTTGATTTCCTTTGTACTCAGGGTGGAGGAGCAGAAGGAAGTTCCCACCCCTGAGCAACTTTTAGTACGTGTGAGTGTACAGTACAGTACCACCACGGACTTATTAGAGAGTATTTTTGTATGTTTCCACGTATCCAACAGAAAGCTACACCCATTTATGATCTGTAAATAGTATTGGAAAGGCTTTAATAACGTTATATATGTTGTTTTCGACGAAAATATAACTGCGCGTTTGGCCCGTTAATCAGGAGTTTATTGCCTCTTCCAATCGTTGGATTGTTTACTTGAGTACGCTCCCGGTTAGTTACGATTGCTGTTGTTATTTGACTCCTGCTGGCATTATACAGTAAATTATGGTGACAATAAATCTAGTGGGGGGGAATGCCCCCTCAACACATATTGTATGCACTTACTTTAATTTTTGCTTAACTGCCAAGGCAAGGAATACATTAGATGCACGAAGTAACCTCGAGCATAATGTAAACAAAGCTATCGACAACACCGCCGCGAGCGGAACTCTTCCACTGAGTTCTCTTTATATTTCGTCAAATATTATTAACTAGCAGGGGTACCCGGCGTTGCCCGGGTAATCACCATAATCACCATCACTACTACCACCACTACTACTACCATAATCACCATCATCAATCACTACTACCACAATCATCACAATACTACTACTACCATTTTGGATCTGACCTCATCCGTACCCCCATTTTGGGGGGCTGCGAACAACTTTCGTTCCATACACCTTTTCGATCGGAGGCCTCCTGCCCCAAACGTCCCTTTTTCCGATTTCACGCCCATTTTCTCCGTCCCTTTCACCATGGGGAATTCTATATTTTCACTAAAACCTGCCTAGGAACCCCCTTACTATGCATACCAAGTATGGATGCTCTAGCTTAAAAACTGCGGCCGCCTATAAAGAACAGACAGACAGACACACACAGACAATAAAAATTATTATATAGACTAGCAGGGGTACCCGGCGTTGCCCGGGTAATCACCATCACTACTACTACCACTACTACCATAATCACCATCATCAATACTACCATAATCACCGGCCTCGACCTCCCTGTGCCTCATTAAACGGCGACCTCGCTTTCGGCCGCTAAATGACCTCCGATTTTGGATCTGACCTCATCCGTACCCCCATTTTGGGGGGCTGCGAATAACTTTTGTTCCATACACCTTTTCGATCGGAGGCCTCCTTCTGCCCCAAACGGCCGGGTTTTTTTAAACTAAAAGCGATTTTTCCGATTTCGCGCCCATTTTCTCAGTCACTTTCACCCTGGGGAATTCTATTTTTTCACTAAAACCTGCCTAGGGACCCCCTTACTATGCATACCAAGTATGAACGCTCTAGCTTAAAAAATGTGGCCATGCATAAAGAACAGACAGGCAGACACACAATCGAAAATATTATATCCCTCCAGCACCATTTAGTTATGCTTGCCTCCTCGACGAACTCATTGACCGTAACTTCGTCTTTTCCAATTTTTACAACATCTACACCTTCTTCCCGACAAGCTAAGTAAGCCTTCCCATAAGCCCCTTCACCCAACGATTTCATACTTTTATACTTGAGCATTAATCTATGCTTACTATCCAACAGATTCGCTGAACGCAATTTTGCAAAACTGGAATAATATGAGTCCTTTGGTACAGAGAGGGTTGCAGTACCTACAGGTGGAGCTTCAGCACCTAATGGGGGGGGGGCTTGAACAGCTTCAGTAGGAGCTCCAGCACCTACAGGGGGAGCTTCAGCACCTACAAGTGGAGCTTTAGCTGTAACTATATCTGTCATGGTACTGTGATCAGTGTAGACAGGGTCCTCCATATCAGTACCTTGATAAACGAAAGTAACTATATCTGTCATGGTACAGTGATCAGTGTAGACAGGGTCCTCCATATCAGTACCTTGATCAACGAAAGTAACTATATCTGTCATGGTACAGTGATCAGTGTAGACAGGGTTCTCCATACCAGTACCTTGATCAACGAAAGTAACTATCTGTCATGGTACAGTGGTCAGTGTAGACAGGGTTCTCCATATCAGTACTTTGATCAACGAAAGTAACTATATCTGACATGGTACAGTGATCAGTGTAGACAGGGTTCTCCATATCACTACCTTGATCAACGAAAGTAGTGAAAGTGGTGATGGGCTGGTCTATCAGAGTGAGAACTGAGCGATCTCTGCCATACCCATAGCTTACTCTGACTGTTCCTTTTACTTATATATTTTCTAGATCTCAAGTGACGGCGTCTCTTGCGTGGATTGACCTCCTAATCTACCAAGATTGGAAGCCAAAGTGTCACATCTTTCCTTTGCCCCTCAACTTTCTCTTCATAGGGCCCTGGGTGGGGCTTTGGTTTCCCGGGCGTTTCCGCACCCTCCTCAGCTCCCCGCCATGGAGTGGCTTCGGTCACCCAAGCTTTATTGTGGTCGGCAGGGAGGGTTCTGTGGGGGCGCTCGGTTATGGCCTTGGCCTTGCTTGGGGCCTTGGGGCTGTTCGGCCAGGCAGCTTGGGGAAAAACAACAACAAAAACAACGAAAGTAACTATCTGTCATGGTACAGTGATTAGTGTAGACAGGGTTCTCCATATCACTACCTTGATCAACGAAAGTAACTATCTCTCATGGTACAGTGATCAGTGTAGACATGGTTCTCCATATCACTGCCTTGATCAACGAAAGTAACTATATCTGTCATTGTACAGTGATCAGTGTAGACAGGGTTCTCCATATCAGTACCTTGATCAACGACAGTAACCATGTCTGTCATGGTACAGTGATCAGTCATTGTAACTCTGTCTGCCTGTGGCCCTTGATCAATCATGGGTGTGTATGCATTGGCCTTAGTTATATTATGAGGATAGTCAATCATACAATCTTCAGTCACCACGATACTCTTTTCCTCATATACCCGCCGGTCAGACATTAACAAAATGTTGACTTCTTGAGGACAGGAACCAGGCACAAGTACCTTAATGGGTTCCCGGTATTATATGTTGTTTTCCCCGATGGCTCACAGACATCAGTAACCCAATTTCCCATCTTATATCCAACTGGAAGTTTTATTATTGTTTTAAACGCTTTCATGAAGGGGAAAACGCTAATAATGGGCGTGTTACTTTAATTTTCATACAATTAACTTCTTCACATACTCGCTTCGCATTCTGGTATTGTTTTTGCATCTCTTCACTATTAATGGGGAGAAATGTCCACCCTTCCCCTCCCATCACTATGGTTGAGTTATCTCCTGTTATTTTGATTTCGTTGACAATAATTATGAATTTACCTTATAACATGACTAGTTTTCTCAATACCTTAGACAATTCCAGCTTGTCTACACGATAGTTATAAATTAATTACAATAAATAATAGGTAGTGGCATTTATAGTGTATAATAATTGGGAGAGATAATGAATAGTGGACATAACTTGTGATCACACCAAATGATATATAGTACACACTAGCAGGGGTACCCGGCATTGCCCGGGTAATCACTATAATCACCATCACTACTACCACCACTACTACTACCATAATCACCATCATCAATACTACCATAATCACCGGCCTCGACCTCCCTGTGCCTCATTAAACGGCGACCTCGATTTCGGCCGTTAAATGACCTCCGATTTTGGATCTGACCTCATCCGTACCCCCATTTTGGGGGGCTGCGAACAACTTTCGTTCCATACACCTTTTCGATCGGAGGCCTCCTCCTGCCCCAAACGGCCATTTTTTTGTTTAAACCAAAAGCGATTTTTCCGATTTCGCGCCCATTTTCTCCGTCCCTTTCACTCTGGGGAAATCTATTTTTTCAATAAAACCTGCCTAGGGACCCCCTTACTATGCATACCAAGTATGAACGCTCTAGCTTAAAAAATGTGGCCATGCATAAAGAACAGACAGACAGACCCACAATCGAAAATATTATATCCCTCCAGCACCATTTAGTTGTTGTTGTTGCTGTTCCTCAGGCTGTCTGGCCGAGCAGCCCCAAGGTCCCGAGCAAGGCCAAGGCCATAACCGAGCACCCCCACAGAACCCTCCCAGCTTACCACTAATAATGCCCAGGTGACCGAAGCCAACCAAAGGCGGGGAGCTGAGGAGGGTGCAAAAACGCCCGGGAAACAAAAGCCCCCACCCAAGGCCCTGTGCCCCTCAGCAATTATAAAGGGAAAGTTGAGGGGGCAAAGGAAAAATGTGACGCTTTGGCTCCCAATCTGCCAGGGTTGGCAGTAGGGAGGTCAATCCACGGAAAAGACGCAGTCACTTGAGATCTAGAAAATATATAAGTAAAAGGAACAGTCAGAGTAAGCTATGGGTATGGCAGAGAACGCTCAACTCTCATTCTGATAGACCAGCCCATCACCAAAGCACCATTTAGTTCATACATTATGCTTGCCTCCTCGACGAACTCCTTGACCGTAACCTGGCCTTTTCCAATGTTTACAACATCTACACCTTCTTCCCGACAAGCTAAGTAAGTCTTCCCATAAGCCCCTTCACCCAACGATTTCATACTTTTATACTTGAGCATTAATCTATGCTTACTGTCCAACAGACTCGCTGAACGAACGCAATTTTGCAAGACGAATAATACGAGTCCTTTGGTACAGAGAGGGTTGCAGTACCCACAGGTGGAGCTTCAGCACCTACAGGGGGGGCTTGAACAGCTTCAGTAGGAACTCCAGCACCTACAGGGGGAGCTTCAGCACCTACAGGGGGGGCTTGAACAGCTTCAGTAGGAGCTCCAGCACCTACAGGGGGAGCTTCAGCACCTACAAGTGGAGCTTTAGCTGTAACTATATCTGTCATGGTACTGTGATCAGTGTAGACAGGGTCCTCCATATCAGTACCTTGATAAACGAAAGTAACTATATCTGTCATGGTACAGTGATCAGTGTAGACAGGGTTCTCCATATCAGTACCTTGATCAACGAAAGTAACTATATCTGTCATGGTACAGTGATCAGTGTAGACAGGGTTCTCCATATCAGTACCTTGATCAACGAAAGTAACTATATCTGTCATGGTACAGTGATCAGTGTAGACAGGGTTCTCCATATCAGTACCTTGATCAACGAAAGTAACTATATCTGTCATGGTACAGTGTCATGGTACAGTGATCAGTCATTATGACTGTCTGCCTGTGGCCCTTGATCTATCATAGGTGTGTATGCGTCGGCCTTAGTGATATTATGAGGATATTCAATCATACAATCTTCAGTTACCACGATATACTTTTCCTCACATACCCGCCGGTCAGACATTAACAAAATGTTGACTTCTTGAGGACAGGAACCAGGCACAAGTACCTTAATGGGTTCCCGGTATTTATATGTTGTTTTCCCCGATGGCTCACAAACATCAGTAACCCAACTTCCCATCTCCTGATATCCAACTGGAAGTTTTATTATTGTTTTAAACGCTTTCATGAAGGGGAAAAAGCTAACAATGGGCCGTTTTACTTTAATTTTCATACAATTAACTTCTTCACATACTCACTTCGCATTCTGGTGTTGTTTTTGCATCTCTACACTATTAATGGGGAGAAATGTCCACCCTTCCCCTCCCATCACTATGTTTGAGGTATCTCCTGTCATTTTGATTTCGTTGACAAAAATTATGAATTTACTATATAACTTATGACTTTGGTTTTCTCAATACCTTAGACAATTCCAGCTTGTCTACATGATAGTTATAAATTAATTACAATAAATAATAGGTAGTGGCATTTATAGTGTATAATAATTGGGAGAGATAATGAATAGTGGACATAACTTGTGATCACACCAAATGATATGTAATACACACTAGCAGGGGTACCCGGCGTTGCCCGGGTAATCACCATAATCACCATCACTACTACCACCACTACTACTACCATAATCACGATCATCACCACAATCATCACAATACTACTACTACCATAATCACCAGCCACGACCTCCTTGTGCCTCATTAAACGGCGACCTCGATTTCGGCCGCTAAATGACCTCCGATTTTGGATCTGACCTCATCCGTACCCCCATTTTGGCGGGCTGCGAACAACTTTCGTTCCATACACCTTTTCGATCGGAGGCCTCCTTCTGCCCCAAACGGCCATGTTTCCGATTTCGCGCCCATTTTCTCTGGCCCTTTCACCCTGGGGAATTCTATTTTTTCACTAAGACCTGCCTAGGGACCCCCTTACTATGCATACCAAGTATGAACGCTCTAGCTTAAAAATTGTGGCCATGCATAAAGAACAGACAGACAGACAGACAGACAGACAGACACCCTAAAATATTATATAGATACTCAAGGGATTAAACAATGCGAAAAGCGGAATTGTTTGTATATAGTAATAATGACTACACTAGTTATCAACAATCATGGGGCTTATATCGATCAATATATTTTTTTTTTTTTTTTTTTCGATGTGATTGAGGGAGGCAAAATGCAGAACTGCCTATAGCGAGTGCCTCCCCCACAGTTGAATGAGTGACAGGGCCAAAATCAAGGGACGTTCGAGCCAAAATGCCCGGACACACTGACTTTGAAGCAATTTAAGTCATAGGAAGAGGGAAAGACTGATTCTGGGAGAGAGTTCCAGAGCTCAGCTGTTGAGTAGAAGAAAGTTTGAGAGTAACGTTTCACTCTTGGGTTGGAGAGTTGCACAGAGTAGGGGTGGGATTGAGTTGCAAGACGGGTACCACGTGCCCTACGTAAAGGAGGTGGTATACACTGGGAAAGCTCTGAGGAACACTGATTATTATAGTAGCGATTGAATAGCGAGAGAGATGCAACATTGCGGCGGAGAGAGAGAGATTGCAGAGAGTTGGTGAGTGGACGGGAGTTAATGATACGAAAGGCCTTCCTTTCAACTTTGTCCAGGAGAGCGGTGTGAGAGAAACCTCCCCACACATGTGAACAATACTCAATACAAGGACGCACTATGCCCCTGTACAGAGCAAGAAGCTGTGCAGGGGAAAAGAACCCCCTAAGGCAGTTGAGCACACCCAGCTTCTGGGAGGCTGTCTTAGCAAGACTGGTAATATGGTCCTTCCAACTGAGAGCAGAAGAAAAGGAGACACCAAGAATATTGAGAGAAGATGAAGGATTGATTTTTGTATTGTTGAAGAATAAGGGATAGTCTGCTGGGAGTTCCTTACGGGTAGATAGATGGAGAAATTGGATTTTGGAAGCATTAAAGGTAACAAGGTTTTCTCTGCCCCAATTGGAGATAGTATTTAGATCATAATTTAAGAGCTCTATGGCTTCATTACGTTTGTCGTTGAGGGATTGCTGGCTGGGGCGTTCTGAAAAACTAATGGAGTAGTGTAAGGTTGAGTCGTCTGCGTATGAATGGGAATTGAGGTACAGTTGAGATCATTTATAAAAATTAGAAAAAGAATAGGAGATAGGACAGAGCCCTGAGGAACACCGGAGTTTATAGGGTGATGAAGTGAACAATGGCCGTCCACAACCGCGGCTATGGAACGGCCGGAAAGGAAATTAGAGACAAAGGCACAGATGTAGGGATAGAAACCGAAGGAGGGTAGTTTAGAAATTAAAGATTTGTGCCAGACTCTATCGAAGGCTTTTGATATGTCTAGTGCAATAGAAAAAGTCTCACCGAAGTCCCGAAAGGAGGATGACCAAGAGTTAGTAAGATATGAAAGAAGATCACCAGTAGAGCAACCCTTAAGGAAGCCATACTGGCGATCTGAGAGCAGATTATGAGAAGAGAAATGCTTAAGAAATTTGGAAGCAAGAATAGTTTCAAAAACTTTAGAAAGACAAGAGATGAGAGCAATTGGACGATAGTTGGAGGGTTGAGAGCGGTCACCCTTCTTTGGGACAGGTTGAATGTGAGCAAACTTCCAGCATGAAGGGAAGACGTTAGAGGATAGACAGAGACGAAAGAGTTTGCCTAGGCAGGAGTCAGCACGGAAGCACAGTTTTTGAGAACAACAGGAGGAACACCGTCCGGACCGTACGCCTTATTAGTATTAAGCCCAGAGAGGGTAGAAAGTACATCTTTAGAAGAGATAAGGATATTAGGCATAAGTAAGAGAGAGGAGGGTGGAGAGGGAGGAATAGCACCGGAATCATCCAAGGTGGAGTTTCTAGCAAAAGTTTGAGCGAAGAGTTTAGCTTTGTCAGAGGAAGAAGTGATGGTTGTACCATCAGAATGGGAAAGGGGAGGGAAAGACGAGGAAGAGAAATTGTTGGAGAGGTTTGGGAAGAGCTAGAGTTGGATAGTTCAGTGCATTTATTATTGATGAAAGAGTGTTTGGCAAGTCGAAGAACAGATTTGGCTTGATTCCGGGCAGAAACATAGGAAGAATGAGAGTCTTGAGTTTTAAGGCGTCGGTACCGTTTGAATGCTTCCTCCTTATTGCGGACAGCAGTAGAACAGGCGTGAGTAAACTAAGATTTTTTAGCATTAGTCTGAGAGAAAGGGAATGGAATGTATGCTTCCATGCCCGATAGGATTACCTCTGTAATGCGTTCAGCACTCTCCGAGGGTCCCCGGCCACGGAAGCAGAAATCATTCCATGGGAAATCAAAGAAGTACTGCCGGAGAGCCTCCCAGTCGGCAGCGCCAAAGTGCCACAAGCGCCGCCGGCTAGGAGGATCGGGTGGCCGTACTGGAGAGATAGGGCAGTTGACAGAGATAAGTTTATGGTCGGAGGAGCCCAAAGGAGAGAAAAGATTGACAGTATAAAAAGAAGGGTTAGAAGTTAGAAACAAGTCAAGAATGTTGGGCCGATCTCCGATGCGATCCGGGATACGGGTGGGATGCTGAACTACTGCTCTAGGTCATTTATGATAGAAAAGACGTAGGCTTGTTCACCAGGTGGATCAGTAGTGTGAGAGGTGAGCCATTGGCGGTGGTGAACGTTGAAATCTCCTAAGATGGAGATTTCTGAGAAAGGAGAAATGGATAGAATGTGTTCCACTGTAGAGTTTAGATAGTCAAAGAATTTGGAAAAGTTGGTAGAGTTAGGGGAAAGATAGACAGCACAGAAATATTTAGTAAGAGAATGACAGGAAAGTTTGAGCCATAAAGTACAGAATTCAGAGGAGTCGAAATTGGGAACACGAGAGCAAGTGAGTTTGTTGTGCACATATGCACAACATCCGCCTTTGGCTTTGAAACTAGGATAGAGAAAGTAGGAGGATACAGAAAAGGGGTTGCTGGATGTTCCTACAGACACCTGAGTTTCGGTGAGGAAGAGAAGATCAGGTTTGTAGGAGGAGAGATGGTGTTCAACAGAGTGAAAGTTAGAGGAAAGTCCGCGAATGTTGCAGAAATCAATAGAAAGAGTAACAGGCCGAGGTCCAGGTAATTTTGTGGGGTCGTCAGGGGATGGTCGGTCGGGTGTGGGGGCATTTATGGTCCCCCCCCCCCCCCCCTAGGGACTCCGAGGCTTGGCTGAAATTCATAATTTTTTTAAATTTTGGTGTAGAGGAATGAAGTGTGGTGTGCATGTTTAGTTTAGTGAAGTGGATAGGAGGAGGAGGTGTTTGTGAGTGCTAGCTGGATTGCTCTCAGTGTAAATAAGGCACAAAGAAAATCAGTAAGAAAGGCCAAGCAAATGAAACAGGAGTTCCAGCGACTCTTTATCACATGCCTATAACCTCACCTGGGTCTAGCCCTGATCGATTGGTGCTTACAATCTCCCCACAAATTTGGTTGTGAGACTAATATTAACCCTAATAACCAGATGATTTTGTTTCACTATTATGCTGTAAGTACACTCAACGACATAAGTTAGGGCCTAAGTTTTCGAAGCTATCCCGAACAAAATCGAATCTACTCATTAACTGCTTACCTAATATTTACCTAATATTTACATTTCGGAATTTCATTTTGCAGTTCGAGAATTCATATTGGGCCCAGATTTATGTCGTTGACTGTACACCTCCAGATGATCTTGCGTTAGATAACACATAATTTTTGTCTATATTTATTTGATAGTGACATATAACCTGAATGTGAAGGCAATAGTAGAGTTGGATGGTGGGTGACCCTCTCGCGCACGTATGGACGCCATGGCGTCCTGAGCTACTTTTGCCCTTGCCCACGTATGGACGCCAGGGCGTCCTTAAGCCCTGCACGAAATTCGGTAAAATCACACTAAAAATGCCATGGCGTCCATTTAGGACTCTATATAATATCTAGTCTACTAGTCAATATGTGAAGGTATCTGGCAAAAATTCATAGATGGGTGAGCTGGGTGAACGGGAACAATGAAATACTGTTAGCAGCCCCAGACCAAGTGTGCACCTGTCCATGGAAACTTTAAAAACATTCTCAGAACTAAGATGGTTAATAAGTTATTCCCGAAAAAAATATGGAACACGGCCTCTGAAACCCATAGTAAATGGCATGAAAGGTCTTGATATTGATATAGAAATGGGAAGAAATTTTATTAAATCTACAAACTAATGGGGCGAACGTCTTGAAATCTGAAAACTAATTGGGCTAAACATGACGAAAAGGGGGACCAGAAAAACTACCCATCTCCCCTTAAGGGTACTTCACAAATACATGACAACCGTATTGAGGTGCCACGACTCTCAAAATCGGCGTGAATCGGGAGAACATTAGGTTTATTTTTGCGCCAAATTACCGTAGGACGATGGTATAAGGAAGGTAACCAGATGGTATACGACAGCGCCACAATGGCACCACGAGGGTCACGAACGAGTAAGACCTGGAAAGACAGTGCCATGGTGACAGGCAAAGGCGGTAGGAATGTGTCACGAGTATGTCATAACGGCGAGACGAGGACATTGTGCAATGGTCCATGCCACTCTGTGAGCATATACAGTATAAGGGGATATTAATACTTAAAATTTTGATGTGTGTGTGGTTATATTATTCATTCTCATTTTTTTATATAGCTTATCATTCATTGTGATTAGTATGCATGTCCATATTATTATCCATTGTGTTCTGTAATGATTGCTTCTATTGACCTTTACTACTGGTTTCAATTTTGCTAATTATTATATATATTTGTTTTCTATATTCCAACTACTCCCTTTCAGGCATAGGCTGAGTGCCTGTACATTCTACCGCTCTACACGGTGAAGCCCGTGAGGTCTCGTTCCAGTCCAGGAAGTGAGACATGCAAAACACCCAATCACAACCCAAAGCAGCCCCATCTCTGAAGCTGCTTTGCCTCCGTGCTTCACTGTCTCATCCCCTAGACTCGGACCCTCACTCTCAGATGTAAGTATAAGTATTATGTTCTCTTTGCCAAACATACGATATTGTATTGTTGTTATATTGTTACATTATGATATCAATTTATTATATGATACAGTATATCTTTATAAATCGTATATATAAATATATATATATATATATTATATTATGCATTGAATTATATATAGTATATTTATATATAGCGTATATATATATATATATATATATATATATATATATATATATATATACATATATACATATATATATATATATATATATATATATATATATATACAGTACAGTATATTATATTATGCATTGAATTATATATAGTATATTTATTGTCATGATCCTCAAAGGGTTAATATTACAATTTATGCTTGCGAGGTGAGTTCAACTGCATGGTTAATACTACATTTCCTGGACCTCAATGAATATTTAGGATATAGATAATTTATTACATAATTCTCTTCAACCACCCGTTCCCCCTGATGCTATCTCTTTTTATGCCTATAAATTTTGCCCATACATGTATTGTGTTGTTTCAATTTAATCAGTGTGTAATTTATAATGTACTGGAATTTTTTTTAAATATATATTATACTACACAAGCATACAGTACATATATATATAGTAATATGACAAAGGATTCAGTACACAAAATTCCCATATATTTAGCTTTGAGTGTAGGTGTAATGTTTGTTGTGTATTTTTTGTTTTCGTGCCTTGATGTAAGAGGCAGGGGAATTTAAGCATTTGTTTTCCTTAATGGGGGGGGGTAAGCAATTTTCTTTTAGCCGTAAAGGTCACGAGGAAAGATAAGTGTCACGGATATTTAAGTTTTCAGCATTTTTGCGTTGTTTTTGCTAATTATGATGAACTAATTATTAATCATGTCCATCACATTGAAAATTTGTCACAGATTAAAATAACACCAATCAAATAACATGTTATTAACCCATTCAGTACCGGTGACATAATTTTCATCATATTCTGGCCAACTGTACATTCGTCCGTAAGAAAAAAGGATAAATGTAACGACAGGAGGATATGGCAAGCTCAATGTCTGGAAAACGAGAAAATGCAAACTAATGCCCGCGAGAGAGAAGCGGGAATTGATTGGGAAATTGCATAAAGCCGGTATCACACAAGCATAATTTTCCTCAACTGTTATCGTCAACACTGGTCCGGCAGCTTACTATATAAACTTGCTATATCATTGTCATCAAGGCATATCCATATACATCCTATAGTCTATTAATTTTAATTGGGTAAATCAAATCATGACCACTAACGTATATAATGCAAAAATTACTGGAGTAATCGAAGTAATATTTCTACCATTTAGGAAGAGTCAGCTAGGGAATAGATTTGGAAGATTACAGCCCATTTGCTCTAGCCCTTTATGAGCTACAGAGGTTAGGAGTCAGGATTTCTGGTCGACCTATAATGGATGAACTACCGTATAGTTTCTGATACCAGTGCAATAGATTCACCCAGGAATGGTGTCGGTAAAGAGGCTGATCATCAATAATTAAATATTTAACCTCTTGTGTGAAACCCTCTTACTGGAATAGAGGATGGGGAAGAATAGTTGTCACTCACAAAAGTTACTGGACCTTTTTAGTTTTTCGTTATATTAGTCAAACTATCGAGTTTACTTTTTCATGGATGTTGTCTCTCTTTCAGAATGTGATGTAGTCATAAATCCCTTTCCACATAATATGTAGAATGTGGTTAAATATCTCCAAGTAACAACCACTCATAGTGCTGCAGACCCTTAGATTTTGCACTATGTAAGTCTATATTATATACTTACGTAGTAAGAAATTTAAGGTCCACAAAACTGTTATGAGTGATTGTTACTTGAAGATTAAATAAATGTTGATTCATTTGTATTGGAACTGCATTAAATACTGGTGTTTTATTAAGTTAGAGTGAAAAGATGCTCATCCAAGACCTGGACCACGTTTTTCCATGCCAATTTACTTGATATAATTAAAACGCCAAACCTGTTATAGTGCGCCCTCCAAAGTCAAACTATACTCAAGTTGAACTTAAAGTCAAATAACTCTAACCACTCCCGTTGCCCTTCGATATTCCCTCAAATTAATTTGGAAAGATGGCAGGTTGAATAAGGTATGTTTTGACAACTGATAAATTACTATAGTGTGCCTGTTAATATGGCATTTTCTATAAGTGGTATAGAGAAAATGAAATTTTATGAATACCTAAAACATTTTTGAATAAGGTATAATTGATTATTTGTGTTGTATCACTCTCTGCTGTAGTATAATGATTTTGATAAATAAAAGTGGCAGATTAGATAAAAGGGCTATACAGATGATTTGGACCGACAGGTAGCCCATCGATCTGTTTAGGTCCGGTAGAGCATATACATCATTGGTATATCTGTCATTAATAGCTGAAATGTATTATAAGGGAGAACAAAAAAACGCTAAGATACGCACCACAGCTAGCAGTTCAATCTTAATGGATGATGGCAAAGTAACATAAAGGTTAAGATGTTTTCGCATAGGTTTAAACTTCCAGAAATTAATACGATGATTTCTTATTTTAACTTACGTCCGCCGCCGCACTCATTGTTGTGAACCTCTCGGCCCTCTCACTGCCACTCGTTGCCGGAGTAAGGTATGTCCCATAATACTGTGTTTTTTGCACTGTTACCCAACTAGTGTGGGTGTGGGGGCGGCAGCCCCCACCTATAATACTAGGATAGGTTAGGTAAGGTTGTTAAGTTAGGCTAATGTCTTCTCAAAGTTGACTATTTTTATAACATAATCTATTACCCACTCCATCCCGTGAAATCCAGGAAATCCGAGCCAGCTTTCGTAAAAAGTTGGCTCGGGTTTTATGGGTTTACACTTTGGGAAAACCCGAGTCAACTTTCGAAATTAGGTCACTGTCTTCTTCGATTATTAATTTGTTTAAATCCGAGTCAACTTTTGACGAAAGTTGGCTTAGGTTTTCGAAATATCAGGATTTATGCCTTTAAAAATCATTACAACCCGAGCCAAGTTTTGCTACATAACGCTATATTATTATTTTTTGTTTTCGCTTTTAACCCCGCATTTTCCCTGAACTTCATAGCCCTTCTCACTAGTGGGGGTGGGGGAGTGTTTTTAGATTGTTGGATAATGGGTAAATACTCATTTCAGCTCCTCTTCAGTATAAATCTACACTATATCTGAAGGAAAAATTCAAAACAACCTGAATCGCTGTCGGTCCAAAAAGTCAGATTTACCGATAAAAGTGGCATATGTATTTATGTTATTGACCATACTAATAGAAAGGAAGTTTATTAGCTTATAGGCTTTGTTAACTATGACTCCATCCTTGGCTGAACCGGTTCTATTCATCACTTATAGATGTGTGTGTGTGTGTCCCCTGATATCACCAACTCCAAGCCAACCATTATAGCGATAGAATTGAGAAAGTCAAATGCAAGTCATATTATAATTGATCTTAATGGCCAAAACGCGGCCATGATAAAGGCAGAGCGTCGAACATACTTATGCGCGTTAGCCACTTGATTGGCAATATATTCCTAAAGGATACCGCAGATAACTTATACCTTTCCTTTAATCAATAAATTATGCATACATGAATTGCAAACTTTCGGGATACGTTTTTCATAGGTGAACACTCATTTGCATATACTAGGTTCGATGTAAGAATGGGGAGCATCCTTAGCACATGATGAAGAATACGACTGCATAAGATAATGATGGCTGAATAAAAGTTATCTGCTTCAGTAGTAGTATTTATTATCGTAATTATGTGGCTGACTAGTACCATAATTTTCAATGGCTATCCCGTTTATCCTTTTGACTCCTATAGAGCTAAGTAAATGTTAAAGAATCCATTAGTGCAGTGGAAAGAGACAAGAGAAACTAGTAAGAGAATGCACGGTGATTAAAGGGGACGTTACTCTATTTATTGATTTAGATTTTATTATTACCGGTATATATATATATTTGTTTTAATTTGCTCCATAGACCTTTATCAAGATTTAAAAAAACAAAAAATCTCAAAACCCACCCTTCAAGATAAATTTGTAAATTTTTCGGTAGAAAAATGTCCTGGCCGAAGGCTGGTTCCTCCTAAATTACAGACTTACTATCGCTCTCCAGGATAAAAATCGACACCTAAATAGGGCGAAAGATTTTAAAATCACCAAACTAATGGGGCAAACGTCTTATAATCTCATAACTATTGGGGTTAAACATGAGAGAGAAGGGGTTGCAGAACAAAAAATACTTCCCCTTAAATAGATATGATAGTCTGTAGGAAAGAGGAAAGCGCTCGGTGCCTGTATGAAATATAGAGATAGTTTACAAAGTCGTGGAAAGATATCGCAGGCGTTCTAGTGAGGGTAAGACTTCAATAGGGAGGCTCCATCGATAACCGTTCTACAGGCACCATGTCATATGCCTCATGTTGGAATCTGTCAAATTGTACAATGACCTAAATAGCCAGTATTTTGTAAGCCATTTAACTCTTTTAGTACCAGCAACGTGTTATATTTTATTCTAGCTATCATTAGACGATGTTATGCAGCTTAGGAAGGATCTGTCATAGTAAATATGGTAGGTTGAGATAGTTTGAAGACTTATTATTGCTAGAGGTCCTTCGTAAGGTGAATACAATCATCTAATAGTTGCCAGAATATGATCAAAATAACGTCCCTGGTACTTAACGGATTGAATGCAGGGGCCGGATTTATCAGTTACCACCTCATCATTTATCATCCCCAATTAATACCGCCCTACCATTTCCATATATTCCATACTCACCGAGAAAATAATGAGAGATTGGGATGAAAAAAGTCCTATAGTCGGTTTCATTTCAACTAGCCGTAACTTGAATCCCTCTTCAGCTTATTTGTCGATACTTAATGGGCCGAAGGATCTTAAAATCGCCAAACTAATGGGGCGAACTTCTTAAAATCTCAAAACTATTGGGGCTAAACATGAAGGAGAAGAAGTTTAATAAAAATAAAGTGTGTCATCAGTATGTCGACCCCTATCCTCCCTGCACAGCAGATGTCAGTCAGGTTGCAACAATAATTTTACTGCCAGGGTGGTGTGATATCAGCTCGTCTGTCTGTTGGTCAAGTGTCCCAAATTTGTTTACTTTTCTTGTGGATGTTTCTCAAAGTAGACAGAATGGAAAAAAAAAAAAAAAAAACATCTGAGGAGGAGCACTTTATTGACAACGTTTCGCAGATAGCTTCTTTAGGTCAAGCTATCTGCGAAACGTTGTCAATAAAGTGCTCCTCCTCAGATGGTGTGTTTTTTATCCATTTCTCACAGTACAGTCACGCACAATGCTCATCTTACCTCAATTTTTTTTTTTTTTTTTTTTTTTTGTCTGGCTATCTCTCACATAAAAGATAAACAAATTCTTTAGATACATGACCATACCAATATGTTGTTGTTCCCCAAGCTGCCTGGCCGAACAGCCCCAAGGCCCCGAGCAAGGCCAAGGACATAACCGTGCGCCCCCACAGAACCCTCCCTGCCGACCACAATAGAGCCTGGGTGACCGAAGCCACTCCATGGCGGGGAGCTGGGGAGGGTGCAGAAACGCCCGGGAAACCAAAGCCCCACCCAGGGCCCTGTGCCCCTCAGCAATTATGAAGAGAAAGTTGAGGGGCAAAGGAAAAATGTGACGCTCTGGCTTCCAATCTTGGTAGATTGGGAGGTCAATCCACGGAAGAGACGCAGTCACTTGAGATCTAGAAAATATATAAGTAAAAGGAACAGTCAGAGTAAGCTATGGGTATGGCAGTGATCGCTCAGTTCTCACTCTGATAGACCAGCCCATCACCACATGACTAGAACCCAATCCTCTCAGCATCAGCTAGGAAAGGCCCTAGAAAGCCGCCTTTGGCAGGGGGATAGCTCCCCTAGTTCAACCCCTTTCGGAGTTGGGCACCCGCCCATACCCATATTTAAGGCTTTAGTTAGTTATACGTTGCGGATTATATTAAGTCTTATATCAGAAGAGGACCAAGAAAGAAAAACTTAAGGGGGTAGTGATTGTTTGTTATCTATATATTTATTTTGTTTGTATTTATTTTATTTTTTAGTTTATACTTTTCTCGCTAGACCTCCACCAAGCTAAACAAATACACATCCTTGACCCGCTTTCAAGATGAATTTGTACATTTTTCGGTAGAAAAATGTCAAGGCCGATTGCTGCTATAATTACAGGCTCGCTATCGCTCGCCAGGAATAAATCGACACCTAAATGAAATGAAAGGTCTTAATATTGACAAGGAAATGGGGTAGAAGATCTCAAAATCGCCAAACTAGCGGAACGGACGTCATAAAATCTCAAATCTAATATGCTGAACATGAGGGAGAAGGAGGCCCAGTAAATGCGACTACCTCTCCCTCAAGTAATGCCGTAAAACAGAGAGGGGGATTTTGCGACCCACTGTTTGAGATAGAATATGGCTTACATCACAAGGTACGGTCACGTTAATAAGTCATGTCCCAGCTGTCATTACGTTTGGCTTGCTCTGTGCATTATTAATGTCTGTCAGATGTTGAATAGGGTGGGTAAGTGTAGGAACATGTTTATATAATTCACTCGATATGAAGAAATTAAGCTTAGCTATTGCTGAAACCAATTATGGATTAAAATATACTTGGTGCCAAAGACATCACTTATTAGGCCGACTGTACCCAAATGGTTGGTTACTCGGAAGATTATAGTGCAATTCACCCCATAGAGTGAGAGTCCGAGTGTAGTGGGTGAGACAGTGAAGCACGGGAACGAGATGGCTTCAGGGATGGGGTCGTTTCGGGCCATGAGTGAGCACCGTGCCTCATGTGAAGGCAAGATGGCAGGTGCTCGTTGTGCTCTACGTGCTTCACATGTCTCACTCCCTAGACTGGAACAAGACCTCACGGGCTTCACTGTTCATTGTAAAGCGGTGAATGTTAAGGCTCTCAGCCTATGCCCGAGAGGAAGTAAGTTGGAATATAGAAAAAAAAAAAAAAAAAAAAAAAAAAAAAATTATAGAAGGCCCGGCTGCATTGTAGGTGGTGGCAACGAGTTAAGGGGAGATGGGCCGGTTTTTATGGCCCCCCTTCTCCCTCGTGTTTAGCCCCATTGGTTTTCAGATTATATGACGTTCGGCCCATTAGTTTGGCAATTTTAAGACCTTTCGCCTCATTTCTTTGTCAATATTAAGACTTTTCGCGTCATGTAGGTGTCGAAAAGCGAGCCTGTAATTTAAGAGAAACTGGCCTTCTGCCTTCGACCGAAAAATGTAAAAATTTATATAGAAGGGGAATCTAATGTATGTTTTTTTTAATTTGATGGATGTCTAGGGAGGAAACTAAAAAAAAAAAAAAAACATATTAATAATAATAATAAATATATTAAATAACCGCCCAACAATATAATAGGAATAAGTATTTACGCAAACACATTAATCCCAAAAAAATATCTAAAGAACATACACGCTCTGAATAAGAAAAGCTATGTAGCCAACAACCAGGAACCATCAATTATCCCTACTTCCATATATCAGCTTTATCAAACTTTTTTAATCTTTCCTCTATGTAAAAAGCTGGGTGACCTGCTTTTTTTTTCTCTCTCCCTTTCTCTCTTTCTCTCTCCCTTTCTCTCTTTCTCTGGCTTTTATCCATTCGGTCTCATTCAGCCAACTGCCTTAAGACATGTATCCTAATCCAGGTGTCGATTTCTTCCTGTCGAGCGATAGCGAGCCAGCATTGTATGGAGAAATCCGGCTTCGCCGGTGATAGTTTTCTATCGAGAAATGTACAAATTTAGCCTGCTGTCAAAACAATTGTTTTTTTAAATATGCTGGTTCGCTACCGCTCGCCAGGAAATACTCGACACCTGGATCGGGATAAATGTCTGAAAACAGTATAGACTGAATGGGGCCGAATGGATACTACCAAGAGAAAGAGGGAGAGAGACAAGAAAAACGAGGTGGGCCCCCTTAAGTGGATTGGACAGTGTATATAGGACTAGGTCAGGTCAAGTACTTATAAGACTGATTAATGGGTAGCCACTAATAGTTCAGCCTTAGTGTGGAGTGACAAGTTGGTGGGCTTAGATCATTTTATTACTTAAGGAAGGGTAGGGGTTTGTTGTTGGTCTATGTATTCATGCATTCATATATGTCTTAGTTTCCTGGCTAAATTACCTCCATCAACCTTAAACAAAACTCCCTAGAACCCTCTTCAAGATAAAATTGTACATTTTTCGGTAGAAAAATTTCCCGGCCTGGTTCCTCTTAAAAATTGACAAGGAAATGGGACAATAGGTGGAAAATCGCCAAACTAATGGGACAAATTAACGTCTTAAAATCTCAAAACTAAAAAACCTATACCTTCCCTTAAAGGCAGATATGTTTTTCTATACCCCCTTATCCCTCATGCTTAGCCACATTAGTTTTGAGGGTTTAAGATGTTGTTCCCACTAGTTTGGCAAATTTACGGGCTTTCTCCCAATCTCTTTTCAATTTAAAGACCCCTCGTGCCATTTAGGTGTCGATATTAATCCTGGCGAGCGATAGCTAGCCTGTAATTTGGGAGGAACCAGCCTTCGGTGCGGACAATTTCCTACCAACAAATTTACATATTTATCTCACAGGGGTGTCTTGGGGGTGATTGTTATGCTTCATAGAGATCTAAGGAGCAGACTAATACAAACTTTAACACATTCAGTACCGGCGACGTCCTTTTCATCATGTTTTGGCAAGCATTAGACGGTTTTAATCAGCTTAGGAAAGACGTTTCCCCATCAAAAGAGTATAGACCATCTTAATAAATCCTTTCAGCCAGCATACATCCTTCCTAAGCTTCATCAAATGGTATAAATGTAGTTTAAATCAAATAATAAAGACGGCGCCGGTACAGAAAGCGTTAACCTCTACAGTATACTCTGCCGCTTTTCTTTATAGTATTATGGCTATCATGAGGCGATATTATTCAGATTAGGAAATATCTGGGAGCTTCGATGAGTTGATTTAGATGTTTGTATCTCTTTCATTCCTAGAGGTCCTTCCGATGTTCATTATAATCGCTTAGTGTTAGCCAAATCGTATATATACTGAAAAAGAGTTAAATTTGCTATTTTTATCTCATTCTGGCAAACAGCTAGGTGACTTCGTTTTGATTATGGGGAGTATTTTTTCTGTATTTATTTGTTTTCCTTAGTCCTCCATCAAGCTTAAAAAAATACTTCCCTTCGAGATAACTTGTACATTTTTCGGTAGAAAAATGTCCTGGCCGGTTCTTAATAAATGTCAGGTTTGCTATCGTTAGCCACGATAAATCGACGCACAAACGGCACGAAAGGTCGTAATATATATTGACAAAGAAATAGGGAAAAAGGTCTTGAGATCGCCAAATTTATAGGGTGAACGTCTTAAAATCTCGAAGATGAATATAATCCTTGTCTATTGATACGTAAACGGAAAAAGGTCATGTTGTTGATTATCTTTGCTGTCTATTATACACATTACCACCCTTCTCTCTCTCTCTCTCTCTCTCTCTCTCTCTCTCTCTCTCTCTCTCTCGCTAGCGCTCTCGCTCGCTCTCTCGCGCTCTCGCGCTCTCTCGCTCTCTCTCCTATTCTCTTATCTTCTCTTCTCGAGCAGATTATACTAGTTACAGACTACATTCACATCCACAGCCATTCCAACAGTACAATAGTTTCCCACATGCACCCCCCACACACTATGCACACCTATGGGCGGTTGGTCTTAAGCGTTCCTCCACGGTAATCAGCTAATTACAGGCTTGCTATCGCTCGGCAGGATAAAAATCGACACCTAAAGGGCACGAAAGGTTTTAAAATTGACAAAGAATTAGGGCGAAAAGGTCTATTAATCGCCAAACTAGTGGGACGAACATCTTAAAATCTAAAAAATAATTGGGCTAAGCACGAGGGATAAGGGGGTCTAGAAAAAAAAAATCTGGCCTTAAGTAATACAGTTGTTTAAGACTACCAACTTGTCACTCCACACTAATTATGAACTATTAGTGGCGTCACATCAGGTAGATAATAGTTTGTTGCCTTGGTATACGGAAGCGTTTGAAGGCGATTCATTCCTGGAGACCCCTTCTCGGGGATTACGGCGTCTGGAATAGATACATAGACTTATTTATATATTTTTTTCTTCATTTCGAGTCTTTGCCCTCTTTGCAACTAGGTTTGAGGGGAAAGTTTGGACAAATAAAATGCATTAAGAATTATATTAGAAGTAAGTTACTCAATGCTTCCTTGTCTACGGTCTACGGTTATGTTGGTTATCATTAAACGACTGTATTAAGCTTTAACAGGACCTGTATACTGTATATTACCAGTCCATAAAATCTTCTAATATTAGCCATAATCATAGCCGGATTATTCTATCGAGTACTGATGCAGTATCGTATAATAGACAACATGAGGGACTGATATTCGATGTCAGTACACTTTTAACCCATTCAGTACCGGTGCACTCCTTTTAACGGGGGATGGGCCGGTTTTCTGGACCACTCTCTCCCTCATGTTTAGCCCCATTAGTTTTCAGATGTTAATATTTTTGCCCCATTAGTTAGTCGATTTTAAGACCTTTCGCCCCATTTCTTCGTCAGTATTTAGAACTTTTGAGCTATTTAGGTGTCGATTTTTTTCCCTGGCGGCGAACGATAGTGAGCCTATAATGTTGGTATAACCGGCCTTCGGCCGGGACATTTTTCTACCGAAAAATTTACAAATTAATAAAAAAGGGGGATCTAATGGATGTTTTTTTAAATTTGATGGAGGTCTAGGGAGGAAACTAGAAAAATAATGAATACAGGCACAAATCGCCCAAAAAGTGAACCATTCCCCCAAACATTATTCTGGCCACTATTAGACGATAGTATTCTGCTTAAAAAGGGCCTCCAGCAATTAACAGGCTTCTAACTATCTCACTTAATCGTGTATACTACCACAGATCCTTCTTAAACTGCACAAAATCGACTAGATATAGCTAGAATATACTTCACAAGACGTTGCCGGTACAGAAGGGGTTAATCCTGTTTAGTTTAGAATCTCCCCTGATTTCTTCACTAGTTTGGAGATTTTAAGATGATTCACCCCATTAGTTTGGCGATAATGAGGCGCTTCAACCCATTCAGGTGTCCATTTATTTTCTGGGCCAGCGATAGCGAGCCTGTAACTTGGAAGAATTTGGCCTTTGGTCGGGGTATTTTGCAATCGAAAAATGTACAAATTTAGCTCTGGGTAGATTTTGTTTTAGTTTGAAGGAAGTTTGGAAAGGCGTATTTGTTAGCCTAAGGGACGAACTATAATACGTACATTGCTCGAAAATGGTAAAGGGAAGCAAAATCCTTAATAATACCTAAAACAAAATTTAATAATAATAATAACTCATAAGACATCCAGATCAGATAGTGTTACATTTAAATTCTACATCCATAAACACATGGTCAAGGTAAAATTCAACAAGATTCTCAAAATATCTAATATTTTTGTCTGGCAAACAAGCATTTCACAAGAACTGCCACTCATACGTGCATAAATAAGTATCTTGCGAAATAGTGGAATCATAGTATGAGAAACCCAAAGGTCAAACTAAGGTTCACCCTTTTTGATGATTTACCCATCTTGTAAAATTAACTTGTATTGTAGTCTGCGTCGTATATTTTTTTGGTTTCATGTCAGCTTCTTGTAAAATTAACTTGTATTGTAGTTTTCATAAAATATGTTTTGGTTTTATTTAAGCTACTTATAAATTGTGTTCAAGGAAGTCAGACAAATATTAACTCCTAGCTCAGGAAGGATCTGTGTGAAATAAAGTGGATAAAGACTACCTCAACCTTCTGAATTCCATATAGACTTCCTAATCTGAATAAAATCGTCAGATAATAGCCAGAAAACAGAAAAAAAGTGCGTCATCGATCCTCAGAGTTATAGATAATATAATATGAACACAACATTAGTCCAAATTAAGAGGACCAGAATCGTGTGTTAATCTTTACTTTCATTGACCACCTATTATTCTAGCCCTGCTTACCTGCGAAATAGAGTATAATCTATGACTCTTGGTCTCAAAACGTTAACCCTTTAAATATTACGACGCATTATGACAGTATATTTTAGCTATCATTAGACTATTATATACAGATTAGGAAGGATATGTGGCAATTATAATGGTAAACCTCTGACTTCCATATACCCTTCCTAATCTGAATAAAATCGCCTAATAATAGCCAGAAAACAGTAAAGAAACGCGAAATTGCAAGGCTTAATATATCACACTGTAAAACATAGACTTTCCTCCCTGTAACGGAAGAACACAGTACAAAATACGTTCATTGACAAAAATTATAATATAACTACCAAGCCACACAAAGCAGATCCCTTTTACATCCAACACAGAACAAGAAATAATTCAACATGCATACTGTATAATTACTGTACAACCTTTCCAATCATGAATAATGAGTTACTATACCTTACTACGTCTCTCTCTCTCTCTCTCTCTCTCTCTCTCTCTCTCTCTCTCTCTCTCTCTCTCTCTCTCTCTCTCTCTCTCTCTCTCTCTCTCTCTCTCTCTCTCTCTCTCTCTCTCTCTCTCTCTCTCTCTCTCTCTCTCTCTCTCTCTCTCTTTCTTTTAGTTATAACCTTCACCCTTTCAGTATACTAATATATATGTTCTGTTTTAATAATGGCCTTCACTTCTCCGCTTGATCTTTCTCTGTCCAATTACCCTTCTTTCCTATTTTACTCCAGCCAGCTGGTCTGATTGGTTACTATTAGACGATGTTGTACAGATTAGGAAAAAACGGAAATTATAAGGTTAATCTAAATGTTACTAGTTTTGTATTTGTTGGAGTTAAAGGGTTAATTAAATATTTACCCCTCTGACTCCTAGACATGTTACCTAAGCATATTACATTTTATATCCCAAGCTACCTCTTGTAATTAAATATGAGCGGGAACAATCCAACTGACCTTTCTACCAGTTGGTGGGAAATGAATACTCAGTTTGTTCGGCCCTTCTTGAATTATAGGAGGATGTGTGTCAAGATTGCTGGCCTAGTTGTCGTGAATGTTTAACCAGATATTCTCACTCTCAGACATCTCAGTTTGTGTGTGTGTGTGTGTGTGTGAGAGAGAGAGAGAGTGGGTGAGATAGGATGTGTGTGTGTGAGTGAAATAGAATGTGCGTGCGTGTGTGTCTGTGTGTTGTATGAGTGAGGTAAAATGTGTGTGTGTGTGTGTGAGACAAAAGGCATTACTGCCTGTGACGAGTGTCTCCCCCAGAGTTGAAAGATTGACAGGGCCAAGATCAAGGAATGTTCGAGCCAAAATGCCTGGACACACGGAGTTTGAATCAATTTATGTTATAGGATGAGGGGAAGATGGATTCAGGGAGAGAGTTCCAGAGCTCAGCTGTTGAATAGAAGAAAGATTGGGAATATTATTTCACTCTTGGGTTGGAGAGTTGCACAGAGTAGGGGTGGGGTCGTGTTGCAAAACGGGCGCTACGTACTTAGGTGGTATATATTGAGAGAGCTCTGAGGAACTCTGATTATTGTAATGGCGCTAGAATAGCGAGAGAGAGACAGATTGCAAAGAGTCGGTGAGTGGACGTGAGTTAATGAAACGAAAGGCTTTTTTTCTACTTTGTCAAGAAGTGCTGTGTGAGAGGATCTTCCTCACTCATGTGAACAATACTCAATACATGGACGCACTGTGCCTCTATACAGAGCAAGAAACTGTGCAGGGATAAAGAACCCCTGGAGGCGGTTGAGCACACCCAGCTTCTGGCAAGATGTTTTAGCAAGGGTGGCAATATGGTCTTTCCAAATGAGATCAGAAGAAAAAGAGACACCGAGAATACTGAGAGAAGATGAGGGGTTCATTTGTGTATTGTTGAAGTATAATGGAAAGTTGTCCTGTGGGAGTTCTTGACGAGTGAATAAATTAAGAAATTAAGTTTTGGAAGCATTGAAAGCAACAAGATTTTCTCTGCCCCAGATGGAAATGGTTGATAAGTCAGAAGATAAGTGTTCTATGGCATCATCACATGAATTTTTGAGTGATTATTTGCTGGGGGGGGGGGGGGGGTTCTGAAAAACTAGTTGAATAGTGTATGGTAGAGTCATCAGTATATGAATGGATAGGACTGAAGGTACAGTTGAGAAGATCATTAATGAATATTTGAAAAGAGAATTGGAGATAGGACAGAACCCTGAGGACCACCGGAGTTGATAGGTTGAGGAAGTGAACGATAACTGTCCACAACCACAGCTATGGATTGGCCAGAAAGGAAATTAGAGAAAAAGGCACAGATAGAGGGATATAAACCGAAGGAGGGTAGTATAGAAATAAGATATTTGTGCCAGACTCTTATCAAAGGCCTTTTATATGTATACCGCAAAAGAAAAGGTTTCACCGAAGTCCCGAAAGGAGGATGACCAAGAGTTAGTAAGATATGAAAGAATATCACCAGTAGAGCTACCCCTAAGGAATCCATACTGGCGATCTGAAAGTAGATTATGAGAAGAGATATGCTTAAGAAATTTTGAAGTAAGAATAGTTTCAAAAACATTGGAGATGCAAGAAATGAGAGCAATTGGACAATCGTTGGAGGATTGAGAGCGGTCACAGGTTGAATGAGAGCAAACTTCCAGCAAGAAGGGAAGACGTTATAGAAGAGACAGAGACAGAAGAGTTTGCCTAGGCAGGGAGTCAGCACGGAAGCACAGTTTTTTAGTACAACACGTGGAACACCGTCCGGACTGTACGCCTTCTTAATATTAAGCCCAGAAAGGGCAGAAAATACATCTTTAGAAGAGATTAGGATATTAGGCATGAGTAAGTGAGAGGTGGGTGGAGAGTGAGGGATAGCACCGGAATCATCCAAGGTGGAGTTTTTAGCGAAAGTTTGGGCTTTATCAGAGGAAGAAATCACGGTCAGAGTGGAAAAAGGGAGGGAAAGATGAAAATTGTTGGAGAGGTTTTTGCCTTGATACCAGGAAGTTGGATAATAGTTCAGTGCATTTATTATTGATGAAAGTGTGTTTGGCGAGTCGAAGAAACAGATTTTGGTTGATTCCGGGCAGAAACATAGGAAGAATGAGATTCTTGAGTTTGAAGGCATTGGTACCGTTTGAATGCTCCCTCCTTATTGTGGACAGCAGTAGAACAAGCTTGAGTAAACCATGATTTTTTTGCATTAGTCTGATAAACAAAACAAAATGGAATGTATGCCTCCATACCCGAGAGGATTACCTCGGTAATGCTTCCAGCACTCTCCAAGGGTCCCCAGCCATGGAAGCAAATATCATTCCATGGGAAATCAAAGAAGTACTGCCGGAGAGCCTCCCAGTCGGAAGCAAATATCAATCCATGGGAAATCAAAGAAGTACTGCCGGAGAGCCTCCCAGTTGGCAGCGCCAAAGTGTCACAAGCGGCGCCGACTGGGAGGATCGGGTGGCCGTACTGGAGAGATAGGACAGGTGACAGATAAGTTTATGGTCGGAGGAGCACAAAGGAGAGTAAATATCAACAGTAGAAGAGGAAGGGTTAGAAGTTAGAAATATGTCACGAATGTTGGGCCGATCTTCGAAGCGATCCGGGATACGGGTGGGTTGCTGAACCAACTGCACTGCTCTACGTCATTTAATTAGGATATAAAAGATGCAGGCTTGTTCACCTGGTTGGTCAGTGGAATGAGAGGAGAGCCATTGGCGGTGGTAAACGTTGAAATTTCCTTAGTTGGAGATTTCTGAGAAAGGAGAGATGGATAGGATGAGTTCCACTGTACAGTTTAATTCGGAAAAGTCAGTAGAGTTAGGAGAAAGATAGACAGCACAGAAGTATTTGGTATGAGAATGACAGGATAGTTTTAGCCATAAATCGAGAATTAAAAGGAGTCGAAATCGGGAACATGAGAGCAAGTGAATTTGTTGTGCTCGTATGCACAACATCCGCCTTTGGCTTTGTATCTTGGATAGTGAAAGTAGGAGGATACAGAGAAGGGGCTGCTGGCAGTTGCTTCAGACACCTGAATTTCAGTGAGGAAAAGATCAGGTTTGTAGGAGGAGATATGGTGTTCCACAGAAGGAAAGTTAGAGAAAAGGCGGTGAATATTGCAGAAGTTAATAGTAAGAGTAACAGGCCGTGGTCCAGAGAATTTTGAGAGGTCGTTAGGGGAAGGTCGGGTGAGTGAGGGGGCATTCATGGGGACTACGAGGCTGGGATATTTTCGCCCATCATATATATTTTTTTTTTTGTGGCAGAAGAAGTATGGTGTGCTTGTTTAGTGTAGTCACTTAGTGAAGTATATAAGAGGAGGAGGTGTTTGTGAGAGCTAGCTGGATCACTCTGTATAGATGAGGCACAAACATAATCAGTAAGGGAAGCCAGGCAAATGAAAAAGGAGCTCCAGTAACTCCTTAATTATCAAATGCCTAGAGGTATTCCCCTTCTTGAGTGGTGCCTACAATCTCTCCACTATAATATAGTTATATGCTGTAATTATCATATAGTTGTTATGGCGTATATTACCTTATCTTATTGTTAATATACACTATTGTGTTTTATCTTACAATGAATATACATAATAATCTACTCTATGTTACCTTATCTAAACTATATTACCTTATCTAATAGTTAATCTACAATACATTTACTTACATTATAGTTGATTTACATTTTATTGTCTTATAGTAAATGTACAGCACAATATTCTATCACATGTTCTAGTTAACCGACACCTTACTCCTCATCCTATAGTTAACCTACACTACACTACTTCATCACATAGTTAACCTACACTACACTACCTCATCCTATAGTTAACCTACACTACACTACTTCATCATATAGTTAACCTACACTACACTACCTCATCATATAGTTAACCTACACTACACTACCTCATCATATAGTTAACCTACACTACACTACCTCATCATATAATTAACCTACACTACACTACCTCATCATATAGTTAACATACACTACACTACCTCATCATATAGTTAACCTACACTACACTACTTCATCACATAGTTAACCTACACTACACTACCTCATCCTATAGTTAACCTACACTACACTACTTCATCACATAGTTAACCTACACTACACTACCTCATCCTATAGTTAACCTACACTACACTACTTCATCACATAGTTAACCTACACTACACTACCTCATCCTATAGTTAACCTACACTACACTACTTCATCATATAGTTAACATACACTACGCTACCTCATCATATAGTTAACCTACACTACACTACCTCATCATATAGTTAACCTACACTACACTACCTCATCATATAGTTAACCTACACTACACTACCTCATCATATAGTTAACCTACACTACACTACCTCATCATATAGTTAACCTACACTACACTACCTCATCATATAATTAACCTACACTACACTACCTCATCATATAGTTAACATACACTACACTACCTCATCATATAGTTAACCTACACTACACTACCTCATCATATAGTTAAACTACACTACACTACCTCATCATATAGTTAACCTACACTACACTACCTCATCCCACAGTCTCGCAGATACTATATTGCCTTATATAAAAATAAATTTAAAGTTTAATGTCTTATCAAATATTATATCTGCACTACATTACCTTATCTTATACTTATCTACACTATACTAATTTATCTTATAGGAAATATACTCTGCACTACCTTTTATAATAGTTAACCTATGCTACATTTCGTTATCTTATAGTTTATCTTATAATTTACAATTCTATAATTATCTTAGTTATTTTATAGTACAATAATGCTACCTTATCCAATAGTTAATCTACACTATACTACCTCATATTATAGATAATATACAGTAAAATATATTTACTAGCTCATATTTAATTTACATTACAATATAGTATTGCATAGTTATTCAACACTTATTGAGTGTTAACACAGTGTTATTCAACACTGCCTCATCGTATAGTCATGTTACAGTATTATTTCATATCTTCTAGTTAATGTACATCATCTTACATCATCTTATAGTTACAATTTACAGTACAATATATTACCTATCATCTACTTAACCCTTTGAGGATTTTGAAGCGTTTTAGCAGTTTATTTTGGCTACCATT
Source organism: Paralithodes platypus (assembly GCA_032716605.1). Lineage (NCBI taxonomy): Eukaryota > Metazoa > Arthropoda > Malacostraca > Decapoda > Lithodidae > Paralithodes > Paralithodes platypus. The sequence continues at coordinate 126,777,125 of CM064487.1, forward strand.
AGACGATTCTATTCAGCTTAGGATGGATCGGTGGGAGTCAGAGGCATAATTGAGTTGGTTTTGACCCCTTACTGTAGGTACCTACCTACCCAATAGCACTATCATTAGCGAGTGCTGTACTGTACTTTATATATTATTTTGTAATAGTATAGATTATCTTATCAATATTTGTATTTTGTACTATTGTTAATGTCTTGTCATGTTGCAAATTTAATTTTATATTAATATTTTGACATTTAACATGTAGTTTCTTTATTCATGCAGAGTTTAGTAAAATTTACCAGAACGTCCCGGACTTCCCAAATTTGACTAATTCCTTGAACGTGACGATAGTGCGTTGTTATGTGTGCGATTAGTTTGCTTGGGAAACAGATTAACTTGCGCATGTAGTAATGTACACCCTATGTGGTGGATTGTGTTCTTTTATTTCATAAATTTCATTTTAGTAAGCGTTGTTTCCACATAGCGATTTTGATCATTAAATTTGACTTTATATTGTCCTTGTCCCAATTTTGGTTTGTTTAGTTTGCAAGTTTTACATTTTAATTCCTAAAGGTTCTTTCTAAACTCCATAAAATCATCTAATCACAGCTAACACATACTGACAAAATGCGTCATAATCATCAAGGGGTTAATATACAGCACAATATATATTCCCTATCTTATAGTTAATTTACACCATACCACGTTATCATATAGTTAATTTACATTACAATATGCTATATTATGTAATAGTTAATCTACTTAACACTACCTCATCTTATAGTTAATTTTCATAATTATTCCTTATCTTCTAGTTAATCTACACCATACTACCTCATTTTAATTACTAACTCATAGATAATTTACAGTACAATATAATAATGTCCTATCTTCTAGTTAATTTACCTTACAATATGCTATTTCATTTAATAGTTAATCTACATTACACTACCTCATACATTACAATATGCTATATTATGTCACAGTTAATCTACATAACACTACCTCATCTTATAGTTAATCATAGAGCTCATTATAATAAGGTGTGTATGAAGGTGGCCGTCTTGGATGGGTGGAATAAGATGGGGCCATTAACCTTCTCCGACATATGACGCGATTTTGAGCCTATTAGGGATACTTTAAAGCCTTTGTTACCATCAGGGATATTTAGAAACCTCTAGTTTAGTTACTTCAACCTTTGCAGTTGTCTTTGAGTTAGCTGTGGGCAGAAAACTAATTTTGGAGAGGTAATTATAAGAGTGAGAGAACTCTATTTCTTATTGCTAATCTGGCAACCTCTGCGTCATATGTGCTTGAAAGGGTTAAGGGAGCCCACCTCGCTTTTTTTCTCTTTCTCTCCCTCTCTTTCTCTCCCTCTCTTTCTCTCCCTCTCGCTTTGGCTTGTATCCATTCGGCCTCATTCAGCCAACTGTTTTTAGACGTTTATCCCCATCCAGGTGTCGATTTCTTCCTGGCGAGCGATAACGAGCCAGCATTGTATGGAGAAATCCGGCTTCGCCGGATTTTTTTTCCATCGAAAAATGTACAAATTTAGCTTGCTGTCAAAAAAAAAATATATATATATATATGCTGGCTCGCTACCGCTCGCCAGGAAATTATTGACACCTGGATTGGGGTAAACGTCTTAAAACAGTAGGCTGAATGGGGCCGAATGGATACAAGCCAAAGAGAGAGGGAGAGAAAGAGAAAAAAGTGAGGAGAGTCCATTAAATAAGGAGGGGGAGGGCTTGAATCTCAGAGTGGGTGTGGGTGGGTGGGTGGGAGGAGGGACGCGAAGCCATATATATGTTAATAAGACTAGAGGAGGGATGGGGGGGGGGGTATTCTTGTAGTAGTGGTAGGGATTATGGTGTTATTGGTGGTGATAATGTGGTGGTGATGGAGGGGGTATGGGTGGTGGAGTGGATTATGGTGTAAATATGGTGGTGTTGGTGGTGGTTATAATTTGGTGAGGGTGGTGGTATTGGTGGTGATAATGTGATGGTGGTGGATTATGGTGTTGTTGATGATAATGTGGTGGTGGTGGTGGGGTTTATGGTGTTATTGGTGGTGATAATGTGGTGGTGGTGGTGGCGATTATGGTGTTATGGGTGGTAATAATGTGGTGGTGGTGGGGATTATGGTGTTATTGGTGGTGATAATGTGATGGTGGTGGTTGTGTTGGGGATTATGGTGTTATTGGTGGTGATAATGTGGTGCTGGTGGTAGTGGGGATTATGGTGTTAATGATGGTGGTGGTGGGGATTATGGTGTTATTGGTGGTGGTGGTGATGGTGGATTATGGTGTTATTTGTGATGGTGGGGATTATGGTGTTATTGGTGGTGATAATGTGGTGGTGGTGGTGGGGATTATGGTGTTATTGGTGGTGATAATGTGGTGGTGGTGGTGGGGATTATGGTGTTATTAGTGATAATGTGGTGGTGGTGGTGATGATGGTGTTATTGGTGGTGATAATGTGGTGCTGGTGCTGGTGGGTATTATGGTGTTATTGGTGGTGATAATGTGGTGGTGGGTGACTTTGGTGTTATTGGTGGTGATAATGTGGTGCTGGTGGTGGGGATTATGGTGTTGTTGGTGGTGATAATGTGGTGGTGGTGGTGGAGATTATGGTGTTATTGGTGGTGATAATGTGGTGGTGGTGGTGGTGGTGGGGATTATGGTGTTATTGGTGATAATGTGGTGGTGGTGGTGATAATCTGGTGGTGGTGGGTATTATGGTGTTATTGGTGGTGATAATGTGGTGGTGGTGGTGGTGGGTGATTATGGTGTTATTGGTGGTGATGGGTGATTATGGTGTTATTGGTGGTGATAATGTGGTGGTGGTGGGGATATAGGACAATAAGAAGGAATAGGTATAATAGCAAGGGTAATACAGGCAATCATCTCTAATATACCCATCATAGTTATAATAGCAAGGGTAATACAGGCGGCCATCTCTAATATACCCATCATAGGTATAATAGCAAGGGTAATACAGGCGGCCATCTCTAATATACCCATCATAGGTATAATAGCAAGGGTAATACAGGCGGCCATCTCTAATATACCCATCATAGTTATAATAGCAAGGGTAATACAGGCGACCATCTCTAATATACCCATCATAGTTATAATAGCAAGGGTAATACATGCGACCATCTCTAATAATTATACCCATCATAGGTATAATAGCAAGGGTAATACGGGCGGCCATCTTTAATATACCCATCATAAGTAGGCTATAATAGCAAGGATAATACAGGCGGCCATCTCTAATATACCCATCATAGGTATAATAGCAAGGATAATACAGGCGGCCATCTCTAATATACCCATCATAGGTATAATAGCAAGGGTAATACGGGCGGCCATTTCTATTATAACCATCCCTGTAATAACTAGAGAGGCACTTAGTACAGCGGATACCTCCACATACGCTGGCTTTGTCACTAAATACACTGATGTACAACAATGACACCAGGGTGACAGATGATTCGGATCGCTTCCTAAACTGAATCCCTTCTTCCTTGGCGCTTTTCCTATATGCCCACCAAATGTTGTGAAAATCAGTTGTGGATTGCTCCCAAAATTAAATCACATCTTCCCACTAAATTTCGTTGAAATCAGTTCCTAACTTTGTGAGATATCTTGTTTACAGACAAACAAACGGCGGCGAAACGTAACCTCCGCCCATCTTCGTTGGCGGAGGTAATAGGACAATAAGAAGAAATAAGTAAACCAACAAGGGTGATACGGGCGGCCATCTCTATTATACCAATCGTTGCAGTAATGACAATGGTGCTCGTTAGCGGAGTAGTGCTTGGTTTTTGGGGGACCCCTTCTCCCTCGTGTTTGGCCCCATTAGTTTTGAGATTTTAAGACGTTCGGTTCATTAGTTTGGCGATTCGTATCCTAACCCTGTTTTGGCTCCCATTTCGTTGTTTCAATGTGTAAGCGACCTTTTACGTGCATCATAAATTTCGATTTTTTCTTGGCGGCCGGGCGATTTTAGCGAGCCCTGTAATTTTAAGAGAAAATCGCGCCTTCGGCCCGGGACATTGGTTACACCGAAAAAAATTTACCACAGTTTATCTTGAAGTGGGGCTTGCTAGGGGGGGAGTTGTTTCTAAGCGTGAGGAGATCTAGCGAGGAAACTAAAAAAATACTTATTGAATTATTATGTTCTCTCCCCGGAGTTAGCAACCAACTCCTAAAATCGATTAATGAAATCTAAGCAACCACATGTGGCAGTCCGGGGATTTCGAAAACAGCTAGGAGTGCTCACACCGAAAATCAACAATCACTATTGCACTTGCACCACGAAGACAGTTAAATTATAATGCACATAGCCTACGATTGTATTATGCAGTTCGAATCTTGCCATACCCAATCTTGAGCATATGTACACATATTCCCCAAAACTGCACTATCAGAGGCTATGCATAGGTGAAAGGAAATATTAATTAATGGGGCACTTAACCCTGGGGAAGGCCTCTCGATCAACTACTACTGAACCCGAATTAATTATGTTCTCTCCACCAACCAACTCTACTCCTAAAATCGATTTGTGAATAAATGAATTAATAGACCAAAAAAGCAGCCACTAGCCCCTTCAAAAGTTGGAAATGATGATGATGATGATGATGGCGTGGAGGATAGTGGGGGCAGTAAGATGCAGAAACGGACTTAAGGGGAGATGGGTCGTTATTTCTGGTCCCCCTTCTTCCTCGTGTTTAGCCCCATTCGTTTTCAAATTTTATGACGTTCGACTCATTAGTTTGTCGATTTATAGACCTTTCGTTTCATTTCCATATCAATATCAAGACCTTTCGTGCCATTTAGGGAACAATTTTTTCTCCTGGCGAGCAATAGTGAGCCTATGTATTTAAGGGAAAACGGGAAATTTTTCTATCGAAAAATGTACAAATTTATCTTTAAGGATGGTCTAGGGAGTTTATTTATAAACTTATATATATATATATATATAATATATATATATATATATATATTATATATAAGGCCTATGACAGAGTGGATAGAGAAGGCATGTGGAAAGTACTTAGAATATACGGGGGGAGTAGAGGGGAAAGTTGCTGAAAGCAAGGTGAAGAGCCATTGTATGAGGGTGTCAAAGGCAGGACGTACGTGTGCGAGAATGAATGCGCAGAGCGAGTTCTTTGTTCTACCTGAAGGTGTTTGGGGTTGTAAACAGGGGTCGCGCGGGTGTGATGACCCTGTGGTTGTTTTACTGTATATATGGATGGAGTTATGAAAGAAAATAACTAGGAAGTAGCAGTGGCTGTAGGTGTATCGCGCTGAAAAGGTGGAGGGACATGAGTGATAAAAGCTGCCTATACTGCTGATTTGCGGATAGGACCACAGTTCTGATGAAGCGATAATGAATGGGAGTTGCAGGGTCTGGTAAAATGAGTTTGGAACAGGTGTGCGAAAAACGGAATTTGAAGGTTATAAATGCGGGGAAAAGCGAAGGTTATGGTCTTCGAAAGGGGTGAATGAAGTCACAGGAGTGTGAGGTGATAGTTGGAAGCGGAAGGCTATGGAGATCGTCAGCTCTTTTTTAAGTATCTGGGCATGTGTGTGGAGTAAAGATCGGGGGAACTGTTGGGATGAAGAAGTGTGGGATGAGAGTGCAACAGGGGAAGAGGGTTGTAGGAACGTTGAAAGCAGTAACAAGAAATAGGACGTGGTCAGTATGGAAGTGAAGAAATCCGTCGCATGAGAGTGTGGTAATCCCGACCACTAACTACGGAAGCGAAGCATGGACGTTAGTGGAGGACTCAGACCAAGAGGGAGAGCCGGTTGGAAATGAGTTACTTGAGAGGCGCGTGCGGCGACACATGGAGGGATAGACAGACGAATGAGGAAGTAAAGAAGGAGGGTGTGCGTGTGGAGGTTTTAGATGTGCTGGAAAGTGTGAAACAGGAACAACTTTGAGATGGTTCGGC
>CM064487.1:126783173-126833173 GCA_032716605.1 Paralithodes platypus
TGTTCGCATCTTTCCAATCACTCGGTACAATCCCCTGTAGTAGTGATAAGTTAAATAGTTGTGTCAGGGGTTTTGCTATTTCGGCCTTGACATTCTTAATTATTTTCGGGTGGAGCATGTCGGGTCCCGGGGTCTTATTTACATTTAAATTACTCAATTTGCTTTGTACTTCGGTAACACTGATGGTGAAAGCTCCTATCACATGAGTTGAGGTGTTATTTTCAAGGGTATGATCGATAATTTCTTCTGTGAAAACTGAGCCAAAATATTTGTTGAGCAGATTTGCCGTGTTTGTGTCGCCTGTTATTGTCTGGCCATCTTCTATTAGCGGTCCGATTCCGCTTTTGATCTGTTTATTTTTGTTTATTAACTGTAGAATTTTTTGGGGTTTGTGGCACTTTCTCTGGCAATAGTCATTTCGTAATTTTGTTTGTTCGCCCTAATTATTTTTTTCACTTCCCTTCTACTATTTTTGTACAAGTTTTGAATTACTTCAGTGTTTGTTATTTTTTACAAGTTTGTGGAGTTTGAATTCCTTTTCCTTATTGGCTTGCCAATGTCTCTACTGTACCAAGGGGGCATACTTGATTTCGTATTACGTTTTGGGTTCATGGGTACAAATTGTTTATGCGCTTCTGTAATTGTAGACTTAAAATGTCCCCATAGTTCATTTACTTCGTATATATTTATGAGGTTTGAGTGTATGTTTGATAGCGAGTCCTTAAGTCCGTCATAATTTGCGTTTTTTGAAGTCCGAAAACCATTCCTGTTGTTTTTACTGAGGAATATTTGCTTATAACGTTGATTCTTAAGATTTTATGATCGGACGTTGCCAGATGTTCACCTACATCCAGGTTTGATAATAAATTTTCTTGGGTAGTGATTACGAGGTCTAATATATTCCTGTCTCGCGTCGGCTGTTTTACGTGTTGAGTCAAAAAATTGTCCTGGATGAAGCTTGTCATTAGGCGTGACTCAGCATTTTTTCCGGTCGTGGTATTCCAGTCAATTAGGGGGAGGTTATAGTCACCTAGTAAAACTGTTTCGTCGGAATTAAGGGTTTTCTCTAGTATTTCATAAAAAATTGTATCATCGGCAACAGTTAGTCTCGGTAGAGAGAGAGAGAGAGAGAGAGAGAGAGAGAGAGAGAGAGAGAGAGAGAGAGAGAGAGAGAGAGAGAGAGAGAGAGAGAGAGATATATATTATTAAAAGTTCAAAACGATATGGCTCAAACAAGTAAGTTGGTACTCAGTGATCGTTACCTCTAAGAGGACTTTGTTGGTACAAAGGGTGCCAAACATAAATACAGGCAAGGCGTCATTGAGTCCAGCACCACTACCAAATAATATTAGGTCTTCATTCTTCCCTTCCAGACTCAAACCTAGAATTTACCTATCTATCTATTAATCTCTGTCTGCCTGTCTGTCAGTCAATCTGTTTATCCGTCTGTTTCTTTGTGTTTGTCTGTCATTCTCTCTTTCACTGGCTTTCACACGTCCCTCCCCCGAGAGTGGGTGTGAGCAATATATGCAGAGGACTTGAAACCAATCATTTAGGCTCGGGTTCGTTTCTCTCGCAGGATTTCATATATCCTCTCGTATATGAAACGTATTTTTTACTCACATTTTATGACCCTCAGCGACAAGGCTTAGCAGCAGTGTTATAATGCAGTATTGAGGGGAGAATTTCATTTGTATTTATTGTTTTATTTATTATATACCCTGTATATATATATATTAATTTTTTGTATAGACCCCCTTCGTCCTTATGCTTAGCCCCATTAGTTTTTAGATAATACGACGCCCTCCCCCCCCCCCACCCCGACCCATTAATTTGGCGATTTTGAGACCTATCACCCCTTTTTCTCAAATTTAAGACATTTTGTGCCATTTTGGTGTCTATTTTTTCCTGGCGAATGATAGCGAGCCTGTAATGTTGAAGGAATCGGCCTTCGGCCAGGACGTTTTTCTACCGTAAAATGTACAAATTTATCGTGAAGGGGGGTTTTGGGGGTATTTTTTTAAGCTTGATGGAGGTCTAGGGAGTAAACTAAAAATGTCCCCTGAAGTTGACCCATTCAGCAGGATAACGTATATTTCGTCTTATTTTGGTTGCCAGTAGACGATTATCTTTAGCTTGTAATCTATATCTAGGATCCAAAGATAACAAATATCAAATATATACCATCTAAATAATATTGGTCCTTCTTAACTGCATACAATCATGTAATATCAACCTACTGTAACTTAGCATAGTATAATCTGATCTAAGCTATCCTATTATCAACTATAATAATTTAATCTCTCATACTTTGTTTAATACAGCCTACCCTAATCAATCTTACATTAGTCTAACATTGTAAGCTTACCTAATCCATTCTAGAATAGCATAGCCTAATCTAACCTAACCTATTCCAATATGACAACATTTAGTTGAACATGGCCTGACTTAACCCTTTCTAGATCCGATTACGTATTTCTTCACTGTTTTCTGTCTCGTATTTGACGATTTTATTCAGATTAGGAAGGGTATAGGACATTCAGAGGGTTAATTACGTAGCCCACATAGGGGTGGCGTAGTATAATAATAATAAAGTAGACGTGCCGTTTTGCCCAAAATCAAAACGGCATCCCGAACTCTGCGTTGGGTTACCATCATCACTACTAGTCACTATCACCATTACTATCATCACTACTACTACTCTCACCATCACTACCATCACTTCTAATGTCAACTAAACTAACTTAACCTAACTTAACCTAGCAAATGCCGGGCGACTTGTTTTCGGGGCGTCATCTCCAGTAACCATCACCAACATCATCAATACTTTAAACATCATTACTACTACCGTATCCCCATTATTGTAATTATAAGTATCAGTATGGTAATTATGTTTATATTCAAAATGGAGTTTATATATAATTGCACTAAACATCACAGCAGATGGCTTTCGCTATCTTATTCAAAATATACACTTAAAAGTTTTGAGTCATCGTCAGAATCAGTAGGTGATGGTAGTTCAGGTACTAAGGAGACTGTGGTGATGTAGGTGAATGGCTGCAGGTGGCACACTGGTTGCTTTAGGTTAACAGACAGATAGCCAAAAGTGGCGAACTAGTTGCTGTAGTTGGCAAACAGATGACTGCAGGTGGCAAACAAGTAGCTGCAGGTGGTAGGATGGTTACTGTAGGTGGCAGGGAGGTGGCAGATCAAAAGTTGCAGATGGCTGACTAATTCCTGAATGTAGCATACCAGGAGCCACAAGTAGCACGAATTGAGCTTGATTGAAATAAATAGCAAGGAACTATTGTAGCAGTTGATTTTGCCCTCATCTTAAATTCTTCCACCTTGAGCTCATACCCTGCCACCTCCCCTCAGCACTCATTACAGGCTGCTCCAAGGGGCCTATTACACACCGCTAACTTAATATTGCCTCAATCTGCAAGTTATTGTCCGAGGCTACACTCTCTACTCTATTTGCTGGGGTAGCGTGGCCCTAAATTAATCTTATTAGAGGAAGTGTGGTTTGAGAATAATTTTATGAGCAGGCACACGATCCAAAATATATTTCACCAGATAGTACACGTAAAAGAATTAAATGTATTAAGGGTTGTGTTCTATATATATTATCTGGAGCTACAGGATTACTGTTTTTGTAATCAAAGTAAGAATGCCTGTATGTGATGAAATATATTTCAGTTTATAATGCTAAAAACAACGCTTGTTTATAATAATAATAATAATAATAATAATATTTATTCAGTTAGCAATTTACAGAGTTGGTACCACATAGTACTTAGTATGTTACAAATATGACATGTACCAGCCTTGCATATTTCCAACTAAGGATAGCCCAATAAGGCCGTTAGGCGTATTTCCATTGGGGTCCTTGTGGGATTAGGTTAGCTGGGGAAAAATGGGGAGAATAAAGAAATAGATACTTTAGAGAAAGTATTTCTAGGGGGTTATTTTAAGATACCCTCGTTGTTCCCTGATTAAATAACACTGTATGAATATTCCCATATTCAAAATATGTTACAGGGGGACAATGCCTAGTGAGTTCACTGCTCAATAGGTGGCGTTCTGAGAGTGAGGGTCTGAGTCTGGAGGGTGAGACGGTGAAGCACTTGGGCGAAGCAACCGGCCGCTTCAGAGATGGAGCTGCTTCGAGCCATGATGGATGCTTCGCATGTCTCACTCCCCAGACTGGAACAAGACCTCACGGGCTTCACCGTGTTGGGCGGTGGAATGTACAGGCTCTCAGCCTATGCCCGAGAGGGAGTAGTTGGAATATAGAAAAAAAAAAAAAAAAAAAAAAAAATAGTAAATATCAGTAATCCGTAATCAGTAATCATTTCAGTTTGGTTTGTCTATCTCTTATGTCGCATTTAGTAGTAGACATAAGCTTGGTGCTCCCTTCTCGCAGATGTCCGGTTCAGGTGTTTAACAGAAGATATATTAACTAAAATTTATTGCATCATATGATGCACGAGTCAAACTTTTACAATATGAAGGTACACGTTTGGAATATGTAGCACCTTCAAAATACCTGATTAACTGTTAGTCTTTAAATAGATTTCCCAAAAATGCTTGCAGTTCACACCCAGATTATAGATGCTGTTAGTATGACTTCATTATCTTCATTTTTATAAGGAATAATTCCCATGGGTGATTTTGTCATATTCTCTAAATTCCAATCTTAACTCCATAATTCAGATATTGGTTATTTCCTTTGTATAATTATGTAAATTGTTAACCATTTACGCGCAAAACATGTACAGTCCCGGACATATCAAACAGCAACACCCCGTCCACCAGCTGTGTGGTGTGGGGCTCTGCGGATTTGGTAACACTGGCAGGAGGTGGGAGGGATGTGGATGGATGATGAGGGGAGGAATGTGGGGGGTTTAGGGGGGAGTGTGGGGGGGTGAAGAGGCAGTAATCATGGTATGGCTGGTGGGAGGGGGCAAACGAGTGACGGGGTAGGGGAGAACATAGTGACAAGCAAATGTTCCTATAGAACAAGCTACTCCCACAGGATTTTAAATTACACACACCTACAATATCACTGTATGCTACATTTAACAAATTTAACAGTCTGCTCTCCCCTACCCTGTCACTTGTTTGCCCCCTCCCACCAGCCACACCATGATTGCTGCCTCTTCACCCTCCCAATTCCCCCCTAAACCCCCCACATACCTCCCCTCATCACCCACCCACCCACATCCCTCCCACCTCCTGCCAGTGTTACCAAATACGCAGAGCCCCTCACCACATAGCGGGTGGACGAGGTGTTGCTGTTTCATCTGTCCGGGACTGTACATTCACGTGTATCCTTAAGGGGTCATCATACAGCGAAAAATTATATAATAAATATATTTGAAATGTTGATGTAAACATTCCAATCATAATCTATTAATATACCCTGAACATTCGCGTGAAATGGGTCGACGTTTATATTTTTGCGATTATTTGAGTTGATAAAGGTATGGTGTTTCCTGGGTATCAAATAATACAAATGTATCACAATCTGCTATTTGTTCTGTTTTATAACGTAAATCTCACCATTACTGGAAGCCTAGAACTGCAAGCAAAGAAAAAGCGAACTTTTGCAGGTCGATATCTCAGCTTCAAGTTTTGCTTTTTCCTACGGAGTTTCATATTTGGACTACTCTTTTATTTATTATGCGAATTGCTTCATGCAAGTGTCGTTTTGAAGTGGATACTCTGTATTGGTTTAAGTTATGTCAGATATAAAACTTTCTAATGTGATTCTACATGCTTTCATCACCAAATTATTCTTGTCAAGTGCATCAGGGAAGAAAACAAGTTATCATGTTTTTACTTAAGCTTAAACAAATCTATCTAACAAAATTACTTTTTCCTGTAATTTGAAAGGGACAAAATATAGACAAAAATATATAATGCTGTAGATAAAGTTCCAAATTGAAATTTATAAAAAAGAAATGTAATATTTATCTGAATTTTGTTATCTAATATTAATTGAATATGTTCAAAACATTGTTTACTATATATATTTTAAGTTAAGGTGTTTCTGTTCCATTGCTGTTGGCACTAGACCGTGGCATGCAGGTGAGGAAGGACCTTTGGCGATCAACGGCTCAACTAGATCTCGGTTACATTTTAACTCACACTGGTCCATCTTAAGCTTAACAAACGTGCCCAATGTTAGTCAAAATGAAATGCAAGGTTGTGTCATAGTAAACCAAAAGAGTTAAAGTGTTTCAGTTTAAGTAGAAACATAGACAGCATTAACCATCGAAGGAGCATCAGACGATCATTCAATCTTCCCTTTACAATAGTAATGAGAGTACAAAGAAAATTACAGCAATATCTTTGTGTATTGCTCTTATGGGGGAGATTTTCACTTAAGTTTTTTTTTTCTGGACTCCCTTTTCCCTCATGCTTGGTTCCATTAGTTTTGACATTTTAAGACTTTTGCCCCATTATTTTGGCGATGTTAAGCCATTTCGCCACATTTATGTCGATGCAAGCGATAGCAAGCCTCAAATTTAGGAGGAAACGGCCTTCGGCCAGGACTTTTTTCTAGCGAAAAAATACATATTCATCTCGAAGGAAGGTCTTGGGAAGGTTTTGTTAAGCTTGATGGAGGTCTAGGGAGCAAACTAATAAACTCCCCTTAAGGGGCTTTTCTGTAGGTTAATTGGGGATCTTGGAATAAGAATAAGCATAATATAATGTGCTGGGATAAGCATTGTCTTGAAAAGAATAATCAAATTGTTTACTGAAGTAAATTTGCATTCATTAAGCCAGTTGCCATGCTTAGTAAAATATGCTTATATTAACCAATATGAAAAGTAGTTATTAATTGAAACCCTAATGCGTGTCAGTTACATAAAGCAAATACTGTATTACAAACAAGTTATCCTCGGTTTTAATCAAAGGGCAAATTGAAATAACTAACGAGTCCCAGCTCTTAAATTGCTGCTTATTAAAGCGGGGTAAAATTGCTTGCTGGTCGTTAATAGGAAAAAGTAATGATTGTCTTGAAAGGATAAGGCCTTGATAAAGACCCTATAGACCCTATAGCCCCAGCAACATATTAACGACCAGAGGCGACACCAACAAATATGCCGTAAACTTTTTATCGCCAAATTGAGTACGGGTTTACGACGGTGAAGATGATGATGACGGTGACGGTGGAGGGATACCAATCTATCAGTCACAACACGGGACTTAACCCTTTCACTACCGGGGATGTATGTTGTTATATTTCACCTATAATTAGACTAATTTTATGCAGCTTAGGAAATATCTGTGGTAGTTTTTTTTTTTTTTTTCTATGTGATTGAGGGAGGCAAAAGGCATAACTACCTATAGCGAGTGCCTCCCCCATAGTTGAAAGAGTGACAGGGCCAAAATCAAGGGACGTTCGAGCCAAAATGCCTGGACACACGGAGTTTGAAGCAATTTAAGTCATAGGAAGAGGGAAAGACTGATTCTGGGAGAGAGTTCCAGAGCTCAGATGTTGAGTAGAAGAAAGTTTGAGAGTAACGTTTCACTCTTGGGTTGGAGAGTTGCACTGAGTAGGGGTGGGATTGAGTTGCAAGACGGGTACCACGTGCCCTACGTAAAGGAGGTGGTATGCACTGGGATAGCTCTGAGGAACACTGATTATTATAGTAGCGATAGAATAGCGAGAGAGATGCAACATTGCGGCGGAGAGAGAGATTGCAGAGAGTTGGTGAGTGGACGGGATTTAATGATACGAAAGGCCTTCCTTTCAACTTTGTCTAGGAGAGCGGTGTGAGAGGAACCTCCCCACACATGTGAACAATACTCAATACAAGGGCGCACTATGCCCCTGTACAGAGCAAGAAGCTGTGCAGGGGAAAAGAACCCCCTAAGGCGGTTGAGGACACCCAGCTTCTGGGAGACTGCCTTAGCAAGACTGGTAATATGGTCCTTCCAAATGAGAGCAGAAGAAAAAGAGACACCAAGAATATTGAGAGAAGATGAAGGGTTGATTTTTAAAGGGTTAATTGAGATAGTCTGTAGCCTCTTAGTTGCAACACGTCCGTACTAAACTGACTAAAATCATCTAATAGTTGCCAGTATATAATGGAAAGGAAGTCCGGAACAGAATGGGTTAAGAGGGGTGACCTGCTTTGTTTCTATCCCTTTCTCTCTTTCTCTGGCTTGTATCCATTCGGCCCCATTCAGCCTACTGTTTTAAGGCGTTTCCCCCATCCAGGTGTCAATTTTTACCTGGCGAGCGGTAGCGAACCAGCATTTTTGTCTAAATATGTTTTGACAGCAGGCTAAATTTGTACATTTTTCGATAGAAAAATTTCTCCGGCGAAGCCGGATTTCTCCATTCAATGTTGGCTCGCTATCGCTCGCCAGGAAGAAATCGACACCTGGAGGGGGATAAACGTCCTAAAACAGTAGGCTGAATGGGGCCGAATGGATACAAGCCAGGGAAAGAGAGAAAAGGAGAGAAAGATAAAACAAAAACGGTGACCCCTTTAACAAAATTGTCATAGCCTCCCCAATAGTAGTGTGTTTTACTGACAATGGAACGATCCCAGGTTCGTTTCCCAGGCAGGGCTAAACTATCGGGTAGTCTACCATGCTCAATGCACTCCTGTATATTCTAGTACTGTATATAATATATATATATATTTTTTTTTTTATTTTTTTTTTTTTTTTTACCGTATAATTATAATAGTACTCACTTTCTTGTTTTTGCTTTCTTGTTTTCTTTGTAGAAAAAGGTGTGTGTATTAGTATACGTATAATTTAAAAAGAAAAAACACGGGTATATAATAATGTGAACATCAATCTTGGTGTAGTTTTTCAGTAATTTCGAACGTTTCTCTCATAACATTGCTGAAACATCCGGTGATCAGTTACGGATCGTGATGCCTGTCTTAATGAGATTCCTTGATCTCTTCCATCATGCCTGCACACTCTCGCATCACGTACACTTCACTAATAGCATATACCTGGTGATCCATCTGAGAATGTGTTGACAATTAAATAAGGAAGATATTGCAGGATATATTAAAGCCATATATCTCAGCACTGCACTACACAAATTGAGCGCTTTATTGTAACACAAAAGACACAATAAGTGACTCAATCGTTAACGAGTTTAAATGATTAGATAAACCGGAAACCACTGGTTAAGTGTACCATTTTCTCAACAGTGGCAGACTTCTACTGGCCCTCTCTCCGTTGCGAAAATGGTTGTCTCGGTCTAAGGATTTACTTTATTTTTGTTGTGTTGTAATATGTGTGAAGGAGACAAAAAATTAAAGATATTTTTTTTTTTTTTTTTTTTTGTATTGCATCCTAAAACCGAGACTACTCATTCCACATTGTTGAAGCTCTCTTCCACCCAGCATAAAAGTCTCCTATTAACCCTATTTGGTATAAGGGAGATCTTTTTGGACTGTTTCGTTCCATTTTAAGACGTTTCACCCTATTAGTTTGGCGATAATTAGACGCTTCACCCCATTCAGGTGTCGATTGTATTTTTTTAGGTGAGAGATAGCAAGCCTGGTACCTTAGAATATATCGGCCTTCGGCTAAGACATTTTTGTTATCGATAATGTACTAATTTAGCTTGAAAGGGGTGTGGGTGGGCATCTTTTAGTTTGGAAAATGTCTTGAAAGGCATGTTTTGTTAGCGTAGGGGACAAACTAAAACACATTGCTCGAAAATAGCCAAGGCAAGCAAAATCCTCGGTAATAACTAAACAAAATATCGTAATAACCCCTCAAGACGTAGGACCAGATAGTGTTAAGTGTTCCTTGTTTAGAGTGTACCTATAGTCCGTTCATTATGGGGAGGTCATTAAATCCTGACTCCTTACCTCTATAACTCAAAGAACGACTACAGTAATCGAGCTAACTTATCAACCATTGGGGAGGAGTCAGTCAGGGAATAGGTGTGGACATTTACAGCCCATTTGCTTCTGCCCTTTTGTGAGTTACAGAGGTTAGAGGTCATAATATCTGGCCTATTTATAACGAATGAATTATAGGTACACTGAGGATGAGGTACACTGAGGGATAATTATCTGGACCCCTTTCTCCCTCATGTTTATGCCCATTGCTTTTGAGATCTTAAGACGTTCGCCCCATTGGTTTGGTGATTTTCAAAACCTTCGCCCCATTTCGGTCAATATTAAGACATTTCGTTCCATTTAGGTGCCGATTTGTTCCTGCCGAGCGACAGCAAGCCTGTAAGTTAAGAGGAACCGGCCTTCGGCCGGGACATGTACAAATTTATCTTGAAAGGGGGTCTAGGGCGTGTAATTATAAGTTTGATGGAGGCCTAGGGAACAAACTAAAAACCTCCCCCTAACACTATCTGGTCCGACCTTTTGAGGGTTATTATGATATTTTGTTTAATTAATATTGAGGATTTTGCTTGTTTTTGTCATTATCGAGCAATGTATTATAGCTTGTCCCTTAAAACACACAGTCTGTAAAACACACACACACACACACACACACACACACACACACACACACACACACACACACACACATACACATACACACATACACACTTCAAAGATTTCCATTAAACTATAAATGTTCATCCAGGCCTCCTACAAGATAAATGTGTATTCTATAGACGAAAGTAAGGAATGGACTATAACAAGCATTGAGGGTGATGGTGGTTGTAGGAAAAGCGTAGGGGGTTATTGCTAGTGTAAGTAATCAGCAAGCCAGAGCATCAAAGGGTAGGGGGTTATTGCTAGTGTAAGTGATCAGCAAGCCAGCATCAAAGAGAGCAGGTTAGATGTCCTGAGTTCTGGCTTACCAATATTGAACAGACTATAACAAGCATTGAGAGTGGTGGTGGCAGTAGGAAAAGCGGAGATAATTGCCGGTGTAAGTGATCACAAAGCCCGCATCAAAGAAAGTAAGCAGGGGGAGTGAACGGTGTGGAACATGAAGAGCGGGTAAATTAAAGAGCCGAGGGGAGGGAATATAAAGGGAGAGGGATGGACAGATGTGATGATATAGACAAAGCGTATTCTTCAAGCCCCAGGGAAGTCTAATGAGCGAATATATTACCTAAGCAGCGGCAATTTAAGTGAACATGTATACAGTATATCTACAGCATAATTTTCATGGATGTACAGGTGTGATATAGACAGAGCGAGTTCTTCAAGCCCCAGGGAAGTTTAATGAGCGAGTATATTACATAAGCAGCGGCAATGTAAGGGAGCCTGTTAATTTTTATATTTATTATTATTATTGTTTTTTTTGTTTTTTTTTTTTTTTTTTTTTTTAAAGCTATCGAGAAATTGACTCCTCGTTATCTTTAAACGAGGATTTTAGTTTGTTCCCTAGCCCTCTAACAAGCTAAAACAAACACCCCCAAGATCCCCCTCAAGGTAATTGTTTACATTTGTTTAGGTAAAAACAAATCCTGGCCCAAGGCTAGGAGACGAAAGGTCTTGATATTGACGAAGAAATGGGACGAAAGCTCTTAAAATTGACAAGCTAATGAGGCGAACATCTTAAAATCTCAAAACAAATGGGGCTAAGCATGAGGGAAAAAGGGGTCCAAAAAAACTACATACCTCCCCTTAAGTGAACATGTATATATCGACAGCATAATAATCATGGATGTAGAAGTGTTATATATAGACAGGCAACTGCTTTAGGCCCCAGTGAAGTGCAATGAGAGAATAAACTACCTAAATGATCATGTACGGTGGCGCTAATACGTCATGTCTCAGCTGTCTCTACGTTTGGCTCGCTCTGTCCTTTATTAATGTCTGTCAGATGTTGAATAGGGTGGGTAAGTGTAGGAACATGTTTGAATATCTCACTCAAAAAAGAAGAAATCATCTGTAAATATTGCTGATACCAATTATTGATCAAAACGTAAGTGGTGCCCGAGACATCACTTATTAGGCCGTTTGTATATAATATTCCTTTTATATGTACATTTTACCCGTACAGTACCGGTGACGTCCTTGTCTTAATATTGTGGCAAGTATTAGACGATTGCATTCGGATTAGGAAGGGCCTGTAGCAATAATAAGGCTTCAAACTATCTCAACCAACCCTATTAACTACCAATGATCCTTCCTAAGCTGCCTAATATCGTCTAAATATAACTAGAATAAAATATAACACACATCAGGCTCGCTATTGCTCACCAGGAAACAAATCGACACCTAAATGGCACGAAAGGTCTTAAAATTGACAACGAAATGGCGCGAAACATTTATGGGTATAAAAAGGGTATTTAAATACCCTTATTTAGCTATATATTTTTTTTTTTCTTTTATTTTATTATTTTTTTTTTTTGACAGATGTTTTAAATTCCCGAGAACGTGGTGGCCATGAAAAATAGGCGGTATCAAGAATCGCTAGGTCAAGTTGCCCGGGCTTGACATCTACTAATACATTAGTATAATAATGAAAACAATGTATATCCTTAACATTATATCCAATCATTACACAATGCTTTTTTCACACCCTTGATTTTTAAACAGTGTATCGCAATATAAACCTTATCAATTAGTTCCCATTGACCTCCTTTAAATCCAGCCTGTTACTATTTCCTTTAAGCGGGAAGGGTTTATTTTTTGGTCGATAATTTCATGTATTTATTATTTGTTTGGTTTCCTCCCTAGACCTCCATCAAACTTAAAAAAACATCAATTAGATCCCCCTTCTAGATTAATTTGTAAATATTTGGGTAGAAAATGTCCCGGCCGAAGGCCAGTTCTTCCGACATTACAGGCTCACTATCGACACCTAAATAGCACGAAAAATCTTAATATTGACAAAGACATTGGTCGAAAGGTCTTAAAATAGACAAACTAATTGGGCAAACATCTTAAAATCTGAAAATTAATGGGGCTAAACATGAGGAAGAAAGAGGATCAGAAAAACGGCCCATCTCCCCAGTACTCTCCAGTTCCAACCCAGCATCCCTTCTCCCAGCCTGTTACCGTACCTTTAAAGGTGGGGGCTCATGGTTTGAGGTAAACATGAATTATAATCGCCAAGCTGTACATAATTATTTTGCAAAATGCAATGGCACTGAAATAATTATTAACAATGGTATAAAGGATTTTGTGGATCGTCTATACCAGGCCTGTGACGTCACATCAGTATAAGAGAGTATATTGAGAGTATATTACACAAACTGTAGGAGTCTATGTAACAAAATGAACGAACTTAGAGCCCTTGTTAGCAAAGAAAATATAGACATAATAGCGCTAACTGAAACGTGGATTAATACAGAAACCAGGCATTTTTTAGCAGAATTTGATATACCAGGATATAGTTTGTTTAAATATGACCGAACAAGTAAGAGGGGTGGCGGTATAGCAGTGTTTGTCAGGAGTACATTAAAAAGCTGTATTAAATCAGGTATTAGACTAAATAACGATAATGAAAGTGTTTGGGTAGAGGTTAACGAAGGTAGTGAGACCATAGTTATTGGAGTTATGTATAGACCGCCAAATATGAGTAGAAATGACGGAACGTCATTATGGGAGGAAATTAAAATGGCATCAAGGCTAGCAATGTGGGCATTATGGGGGATTTTAATTTTCCGAATATAGATTGGCAGCATCAAATAGGAGACTCTGATTCTGAGGAGTTTATAGAGGTAGTACAAGATAGTTTTTTATTTCAATTCATAGATACGCCGACTAGAGGTAATAATATTCTCGATTTAGTTTTCAGTAACAATGAACATATGGTAAATAATGTAGAGATAGGGGACCACCTAGGAAATAGTGACCACAATTCTGTGTATTTTAATATACAATGGAAAGGTAATACCAGAGAGAATACAACATTAATACCTGACTTTAGAAAGGCCAATTATGGTGGGTTAAGAAGAGCCCTATTAGCGGACCCTATGGTCAAAAAATTAAGTCGATCCAGGTGTCCCAAATGAGTGTACCCCTTCTCAGGCACCTGTCATCTTAAGTCAGGAAGAGACGTCAACCTTGGTAGATACATACGATAATTTTATCAAGTCAGTATTCAATGCACAAAATAAATACATCCCCAAAAGAAAATTTAGATCAACACAGAACCAACCCAAATGGATGAATAATAGACTATTAGATCTTCTAGGACAAAAGAGAGGAATATATAGAAAAATTAGAAAAGGCGAAATTCACCTACTTGCTTACTATCAGAATCTATCAAGACAGGTAAAAAAGGATATTAGGAAAGAAAAAAGAAATTATGAAATTAAGGTTGCCAATGACTCAAAAAATAATCCTAAAGCTTTTTACCAACTATATAAATCCAAGGTTAGAGATGTAATTGGTCCCCTTAAAACTTCGATAGGAGAAATGACAGAAAATGATTTAGAAATGTGCAGTACATTAAATGGTCAATTTCTTTCCGTTTTCACTAATGAAAATTTGGCACAGTTTCCAGAAGTCCGTAAGGTATATAGCGATAGTATAGAAAATAGGTTAAGTACGGTTACTATAAGTAGAAATGATGTGCTTAAGGAAATTGACAGACTGAAACCTCATAAATCGCCTGGTCCTGATGAGGTATATGCTAGAGTATTAAAAGAATGTAGGGATGAGTTAAGTTACCCATTAACATTTTTATTTAACAAGTCATTGGAGACAGGTATAGTTCCAGAAGCTTGGAAGCTTGCAAACGTAGTTCCGATCTTCAAAAAAGGTGACAAATCAATAGCATCCAATTACCGTCCCATTAGTCTTACATCAATCATAGGAAAGCTACTAGAGTCAATTATTGCTAGTAAAATTAGAAACCACTTAGATACATTTAATTTAATAAATTCTTCTCAGCATGGATTCACTCAGGGACGTTCTTGCCTTACTAATTTGCTTAGTTTTTTCTCAGAGGTATATGAAGCAGTAGATAATGACAAGTCATATGATATAATATTTAGATTTCAGTAAAGCTTTCGACAGAGTCCCCCACGAGAGATTGATGAGAAAGGTTGAGGCGCATGGAATAGGTGGGGCGTTGTTGGGATGGATTAGGTCATGGCTAATTGGTAGGAAGCAGAGAGTCAGCATAAATGGTACGAAGTCAGAATGGGGAGCAGTCAAAAGTGGTGTCCCCCAGGGATCTGTATTAGGTCCTCTGTTGTTTGTTATATACATAAATGACCTTGATTTAGGTATAACTAGTAGGATAAGTAAATTTGCAGACGATACCAAGATGGGGAGAACAATTGATTCAGATAGAGATATAGAGTGCCTCCAAAGGGATCTAGATACCTTACACGAATGGTCAGTAAATTGGCAGATGAAGTTTAACATTGACAAATGCAAGGTATTAAAGATAGGGAAGATGCATACAAATGTTAAATATAAACTAGCTAATGTGGAATTAGAAAACTCGAATTGTGAGAAAGATCTAGGTGTGTTTGTTAGCAATGATTTGAAGCCTAGACAACAGTGTATAAGCGTTCGAAACAAGGCAAACAGGATTCTCGGGTTCATCTCAAGGAGTGTGAGTAACAGAACTGCTGATGTTATCTTAAAACTTTACTTGTCATTAGTGAGACCCCATATGGATTATGCTGTTCAATTTTGGTGTCCTTATTACAGAATGGACATAGATTCATTGGAGAGAGTACAACGTAGAATGACAAAAATGATCCATAATATTAGAAATCTTCCGTATAAAGAAAGGTTGAAGAAATTAGGCTTACATTCGTTAGAGAGACGCAGAGTTAGAGGGGATATGATAGAGGTGTTCAAGTGGGTTAGTGGGATTAACAAAGGGGACATGACAAATGTACTAAAGCTCAGTGATAGCGAAAGAACTCGTACCAATGGTTTCAAATTAGATAAATTTCGTTTCAGAAAAGATATAGGCAAATATTGGTTTGGTAACAGAGTTGTAGATGGGTGGAATGGACTACCAAGTGCTATAGTGGGATTAAAAACGATAGGGAGCTTTAAGATAAAATTGGATAAGCATATGGACGAGAAGGGTTGGGTGTGAAGGGGGATCAGCAGGGTTGGGCCAATCAGCGCTCTGCAGACCCCCGTAATCCTGCGTTAATCTCTAACCGTTTTGGTAAGATGATCCTCAGGGTATTAGAGTGTTGAGCCTATAATTGGGCTTTGTAATTGGGGTTGTGTGGGACAGGGATCTGCCTTGCTTAGGCCAATCGGCTTTCTGCAGACTCCCATTTTCTTATGTTCTTATGTTCTTAAGTCCACCATCCACTCTAGGATAAGGATACTGGTGTGACGTCACTATGACGTCACAGGCCCGGAAAAGACGATCCGCAAAATCCTTTATACCATTGTTAATAATTATTTCAGTGACATTGCATTTTACAAGATAATTATATGCAGGTTGGCAATTATTTTTCCATGTTTACCTCAACCCATGAGCCCACACCTTTAAGATTTAGTAGTATTATCTGGCCTTTAAACTCCTTACCCTCACTCCTTACTCCACCTTAAGGAGAGATGGGCCCTCTTCTTCCTCAGGTTTAGGCCCACTAGTTTGAAGATTTTGTGACGTTGGGCTCATTAGTCTGGCTATTTTTTAGACCTTTCCCCCCATTTCTTTGTCAATATTAAGACTTTTCGCGTCATGTAGGTGTTAATTTTTTCTTGGCGAGCGATAGTGAGTCTGTAGTTTTAGAGGACATTCTTCTATCGAATAATGTACAAATTTATCTTGAAGGAGGGTCTGTTTTTGTTTAACTTGATGGAGGTCTTGGGAGGAAACCAAAAAAAATATATATAAAGATGCATAAATGCGCAAATATATACGCCCATCTCCCCTTAAAGAAACACTGTCTCTCACTGCCTGGGATCATATCTGGGCCACGATAGAACACAATCTGGGTTCCATATATTACACTATAGTCCGTTCATTATAGGTTGGGCAGAAATCGTAATCCATAACCTCTCATAACTCAAAAAGGACTAGAGAAATCGAGCTAATATTTCTACCAAATGCGAAGACTTGGCTAGAGAATATGTATATAAATTGATAGCTCATTTGTGCTAGACCTTTTTGAGTTACAGAGGTTAGAGGTTACGATTTCTGCCCAACCTAGAATGAACGGACTAAACGGACTATAGCTGGAGTTTACATTGTCGTGGCCCAGAATTTGATCCTGGAATGGAGTAGGTAGCGAGTCATTATAATCTGTCAGCTCTAAAAAAAAAAAAAAAAAAAAAAAAAAGGACATTGGGTCTTAGCCCAGGATCGAATCTAGGTCAAATTGATGTAAACTCCAGCTCCCACTCGTTACAACATCGCTCTTGAAAGCCTAACCATCTCACCCCCTATATCCTATCCCGCATACACCCCTAGCCCCCATTCAACCCCTATCTCCTATCCTACATCCACCCCCTATCTCCTATCTCCTATTCCCTACCTACCCCATATCCCCCATCCCCCAGTCACCCCCTATCCCGCATCCACCCCCTATCTCCTATCCCCTATCCCCCATCTCCCCCCAATCTCCTATCCCCCATCCACCCCTATCTCCTACCCCCATCCACCCCCTATCTCCTACCCCCCATCCACACCCTATCCCCCACCCACCCCTATCCCCTACTCTCCATACACCCCTATATCGTATCCCCCATCCACCCCTATCCCCTATCCACCACTATATCCTATCCCTCATCCACCCCTATCCCCCCTCCAACCCTTATCTCCTTTCTCCCATCCCCCATCTACCTCCTATTCCCCATCCACCCCTATCACCTATCCACCATCCATCCCCTATCCCCTATGTCCTATCCACCACCTATCTCCTATCCCCCATCCACCCCTATCCCCTATGTCCCATACAACCCCTATATATCTTATCCCCCATCCACCCCCTATCTCCTATCCCCCATCCACCCCCTATCCCCTATGCCCCATCCACCCACTATCTCCCATCCCCCATCCACCCCTATTTCCTATCCCCCATCCACCCCCTATCTCCCACCCACCCCCTATCTCCTATCCCCCATTCACCCCTATCTGCTATTCCCATCCACCCCATCTCCTATCCCCATCCCCCCCTATCCCCTATCCCCATCCCCCCCCTATTCTCCTATCCCCATCCACCCCTATCTTCCATCCCCCCCCATCCACCCCTATCCCCTATGCCCCATCCACCATTATCTCCCATCCACCCTATCTCCTATCCCCCATCCACCCCCTATCTCCCACCCACCCCCTATCTCCTATTCCCCATCCACCCTATCTCCTATCCCCATCCCCCCTATCTCCAATCCCCCACTCCACCCCTATCTCCTATCCCTCATCCAACCCCTATATCCTAGCCCCCACCCACCCCCTATCCCCCATACACCCCCTATCCCCAATCCACCCCTATCTCCTATCCCCCATCCACCACCCATCTCCTTCCCCCCCACCCCTATCTCCTATCCCCCTCCACCACCTATCTCCTATCCCCCATTCTCCATCTATCGGTCATCCAACATCCACCCCCTATCTCCTATCCCCCATCCACCCACTATCCCCAATCCACCCCTATCTCCTATCACCTATCCACCGCCTATCTCCTATCCTCCACCCACCCCCTATCATCCATCCACCCCCTATCTCCTATCCTCTACCCACCCCCTATATCCTCTCCTCCATCCACCCCCTATCTCCCATCCTCAATCCACCCCCTATCTCCTATCCCCCAGCCACCCCTATATCCTATCCTCCCCCCCCCCATATCCTATCCCCCAACCACCCTATCCTTTATCCCCCATCCCCCCCCTACACCCCATCACCCCCTATCTCCCATCCACCCCTATCTCCTTTCCATACCCTATCCCCCATTCAGCCACTATCTCCTACCCTCATCCACCATTTATCTCCCTTTCCACTTCCCCCCTCCATGTCATTTCCCCCACCCACCCCCTATCGCTTATCCCTCATCCACCCCCTATCCCCCATCCACACCCCATCACCCCTCCTCTCCCTATCACCCATCCACCATCCACCCTCTATCTCCTATCCCCCATCCAATCCCTATGCCCCATCCACCCCTTATCTCCTATCCACCATCCACCTCAATCTCCTATCACCCATCCACCCCTATCCCCTATCCCCCATCCAGCCCTATCTCCTAAGCCCGATCCACTTCCTTCTCCCTCATGTTGTTTAGTTTATTTGACGTGTGCCCTATTAGTGTGGCGATTCTACATTTCTTTGTCAATATTAGAACCTTTCGTGGTGCCATTTAGGTGTCGAATATTTTCCTGGCAAACGATAGTGAGCCTCCCCCCCCCTTATCAACCCCTCCCCCCCCCCTTATCACCCCCCTCCCCCATCTTATCAAACTCCCTCCCCCCCCCCCCCCCTCCTTCTCTTTATATCCTTTCACCCTACCCCCATTTTTCCTTTAACTGGTCCCTCGGGTGTACTTCGGTCGCCTTTCATCTCTCTCTATATAGCTCTTGCTCTTTAAGGAGGAAAAGGGGCGTTTGTCTGGGCCCCCCTTCTCCCTCATGTTTAGCCCCATTAGTTGTTAGATTGTATGACGTTTGGCCCATTAGTTTGGAGATTTTAAGACTTCGCCCCGTTTCCTTGTCAATATTCAAACCTTTCATGCAATTTAGATGTCGATTTTTTCCTGGCGAGCAATAGCGAACCTGTAATTTAAGAGCAATCGGCCTTCGGCCAGGACAAATTTCTATCAAAAAATGAAAGGGGGTCATGGGGGGGGTTTGTAAGCTTGATGGAGGTCTAGGGAAGAAACTAGAACAACAAATATATGAAAACATCGACCAAAAAGTTAACCATCCTCCCCTAACTGATATTTTTAATGTCCTATCCCGCCGTCCGCCCCTGCCATACCCCCTACCCCATCCAGCCCCTATATACCCTTCCCTACCTCCTACCCCCTCTATATCTCTTTTCACCACGGCCCTATCGCTTTAAATAGCCCCTCTGGTGTCTTTTCCTCCATAGGCCTCTTGCTCGGAGGGATGGTTGATATCTATGGACCCCCTTCACCCTCATCTTTAGCCCCATTAGTTCTTAGATATTAAATTACTTGCCCCATTAGTTTGACGAGTTTAAGATCTTTCGCCCCATTTTTGTTTTCTTCTTTTTTTTTTTTTTTTGTGCTAATGTATAGACCTTTCATGCAATTTAGGTTTTGATGTTTTCCTGACGAGTGATAGCTAGCCTGTAATTTATGAGGAATCGGTTTTCGGCCGGCACATATTTTTTTTCTCGAAAAATTTACAAATTTATCTTGGTGGTGTTTTTGTTTAAGCTTAATGGACGTCTAGGGAGGAAACTTTGAAAACAAATTAAAAAGATAGATGAAAAAGTAGATCCATACGCTCATCCCCCCATAACTATAATATTGTTGAGGCCATACTTCATCATCCAGCCCCTTCACCCCTCTCCATGCCCGGCACACTTCATAACACATTCCTCTCCCCACACCCTCCTATCCCTCATACCCTCATATCACTAAGTCACCCTTTATTCCATACACCATTATAAATTCATCCCCCCCCCACCTACCCCCACCCCCTGACACCCTCCTATTCCCCTATCACCCTCTAGCCTACCCCTTGTTCACCCTCCCTTCCCAACACCCTTATAACTCCACCCTCCCCCGACATCCTCCTACCCCCCATCTCCCCCTTACTTCTTATTCACCCTCCCTTCACAACACCCTTATCAGTTCATCCTTCCCCACACTATCCTGTTCCCCCATATCCTCCTACCTCTTATTGTCACCCATCCCTATCCCTCTACCCTACACTTCATAGCATCATCCACCCCCGATACCCTCCTACGCCCATCACCCTTTTCAACTTGTTCACCCTACCTTCCCATCCCTCTACCATACTGTACACTGCATAATATCTTCCTCCCCTAACACCCTAATATCACCCATCTCCCCAAACTCTTGTTCATCCTCCCTTCCCAACACCCTTATCAATTCACCCTCCCCCGACACCCTCCTTTCCCTCCATCACCCCTACCACTTATTATAATTCATCCATATTCTTCTACCCTACGCTTCATAACACCATCCACCCGCGACACCCTTCTACACCCCATCTCCCCCTACCACTTGTTCACTCTCCCTTCCCATCCCTCTACCCTACCCTACACTTCATAACATCATCCTCCCCCTAACACCCTAATATCCCCCATCTCACCCTACCACTTGTTCACTCTCCCTTTCCAACACCCTTATAAGTTTACCCTCCCCCGACACCCTCCTATCCCCCCATATCCTCCCTTAACATCTTATAACTTACAAATAATGAAGACAGTCGAGCTGGTATATACAGTATATTATTCTGTAAGGGTATACCTGTTTGCTATAGTCGTTTCTGAGATAATATAGAAGCTATGGATCAGAATTATGGCCAATTTAGCTGACACCGAGTATAGTCTCGCTCCCTTCCCAACACCCTTATAACTTCACCCTCCTCTCCCAACACCCTCTTATTCCCCCATATCCCCCTACCACTTATACCCCCTCCATTCCCACCCCTCTACCCTACCGTACACTTCATAACTTCACCCTCCCCACACCCTCTCTCCTATCCCCCCATCTTCCCCTTACCTCTTTTTCACCCATCCCTATCATTTCCCCCCACCTCTCTCTCTCTCTCTCTCTCTCTCTCTCTCTCTCCTTCCTTTTAATATGGTTCATTGGTTCAGACTAGCCCCTCTGGTGTACGGTGGTCGCCTTTAATATTTAGGGTTGCTTCCCTTTAATGGGACAGTGGTTATTTTGTTGTCTTTTTATTTATATATTCATTTATTCTGTAGTTTCCTCGCTAGACCTTCATCAAGCTTAATCAAAATACTCCCTAGACCCCCCTTCAAGATAAATGTGTATATTTTTCGATAGAACATTTCTCCGACCTGAGGCCGGTTTTCGCTATCGCTCGCCAGGAAAAAATCGACACCTAAAATATGGCACGAAAGGTCTTGATTTTGATATAGAAATGGGACGAAAGGTTTTAAATTCGACAAAATAGTGGGGCGAACGTGTTTAAATCCGAAAACTAATGGGGCTAAACATGAAGAAGAATGGGGACCAGAAAAACGACCCACTTCCCTTTAACCATTTTTTGTCAGACCAATCCACTCCTCTTAGGCCATGCTTTTTATTATCATAATTATTGTTTTGGGTTTCATTCTCACCGTTGTTCCCTACACTCTTTCCTTTCATTAGCTCCGTCAACGAAGTTGGAAGAGGTTATGTTCTTGCCTCCGTTATCTCAAAAGATATCTCAACAAATTATGAACTGATGTTCTGAAATTTGATGGACAGATAGGATATGTGCCATGGAAGTAGTGACTCAATTTAAGGGGGGATGGGCCGGTTTTCTGGACCACTTTCTCCCTCATGTTTAGCCCCATTATTTTTCAGATGTTAAGATGTTTGCCCCATTAGTTAGTCGATTTTAAGACCTTTCACCCAATTTATTCGTCAATATTTAGACCTTTCGTGCTATTTAGGTTTCATTTTTTTCCCTGGCGAACGATAGTGAGCCTGTAATGTTGGAAGAACCGGCCTTCGGCCGGGACATCTTTCTACCGAAAAATTTACAAATTAATCTAGAAGGGGGATCTAATGGATGTTTTTTGTTTTAATTTGATGGAGGTCTAGGGAGGAAACTAGAAAAATAATGAATGCATGCAAAAATCGCCCAAAAAGTTAAGCATCCTCCCTTAAGCGGTGATTAGGAGAGCGCATTCCTCCGCCAGCGTAGGCGGCTCAGAAAGTGTTGAACCGATGTTCACGAAATTTGGTGGTCAGATACGCCAAGCAAGAAGTTATTCCTTTTAGAAGGTAATCAGTAGTGCGCATACCTCCGCCAAGGTATGTTGTCTCCCGAGTGCCTCTTTAGTTGTATTATGGACATCCCCTGATCTCTCTCTTCCACACACACACTATTTCAGGAACCTACTTTCAAATGAGATAACCAAAATATAATGTAAATACGCATCCTCAAATACTGAAATGGTTAGAAATACATGTTGGTAGAATGGTTAGAAATACATGTTGGTAGAATGGTTAGAAATACATGTTGGTAGAATGGTTAGAAATACATGTTGGTAGAATGGGTAAGAGACAACTTATGAGGAATGACACAATATAAAGAAACAAGAGAATGGATAACGGGGGAGAAGGAAGTTGGATTTAAAGAGAAAAACAAATACTCAACTTCCTTCTCCCCCGTTTTCCATTATCTTGTTCCTTTATATTGTTGCAATCCTCATATATTTTCTCTACCCATTCTACCAATATGTATTTCTAACCATTTTAGTATTTGAGGATGTGTATTTACATTATATTTTGGTTATCTTTAAACGATTACCTGCAGTTTAGGAAGGATGTCTTGGAATCAGAGGAGTAAAAACTCAATTAACTACCGGGTGCCCAACCCCTAAAGGAGTTGAAATAGGGGAGCTATTCCCCCGCCAAAGGCGGCTTTCTAGGACCTTTTCCTAGCTGATGCTGAGAGGATTGGGTTCTAGTCATGTGGTGATGGGCTGGTCTATCAGAGTGAGAGCTGAGCGATCTCTGCCATACCCATAGCTTACTCTGACTGTTCCTTTTACTTATATATTTTCTAGATCTCAAGTGACGGAGTCTTTTCCGTGGATTGACTGCCAACCTAGAGGTTGGCATATTGGGAGCCAAAGCGTCACATTTTTCCTTTGCCCCTCAACTTTCCTTTCATAATTGCTGAGGGGCACAGGGCCTTGGGTGGGGCTTGGGTTTCCCGGGTGTTTCCGCACCCTCCTCAGCTCCCTGCCTTGAAGTGGCTTCGGTCACCCAGGCTTTATTAGTGGTAAGCATGGAGGGTTTTGTGGGACCGCTCGTTTATGGCCTTGGCCTTGCTCAGGACCTTGGGGCTGTTCGGCCAGACAGCCTGGGGAACAGCAACAACAACAACAACTACCGAAAGCTCTTCCTACACTAATTCAAATGGTCTAATGATAACCAGAAAAAAATTCAAAATGCGCCATAATCTTTGAAGGCATTCTAACTTCTTTATCATATTGTTCTTTATTAATATATTTGTTAGTCCACCGTTCCTTCTCCTAACCCTCTAACTGCAATATTGTATTTTCTTGTGGCTGATCCATTATAACAAATGGATGAATTTGTCTTTCTGAAGATGGGTTCTGCGTAGCCCGAAATTTAAGAGGAATACAGAATTCAAGCTCTTAATTCCTGTGTCACCCTTCCACCTAATTCATTGTATTTTCTCTGACTTCAGTTCAGTTCAGTTGAAAGTCGGGAAGTATTAATGCCTTTCCATCGGCACTTCTTACATCCAGGCCATTTCAATCTTCGGCTATGTATAATGATTTCGAGCTTTATTTTCTCCTGCCCTCCCTTCACATCCTTCCTTTCATAATGTTTTCATGTATTTCATTATTGTTAAGCGTCTACTCCTATTAGCCTCCCTCTTCTACCACCATGTTTGTTTGTTTTGTTTTGTTTCTTCAACTCTCTTCTACCCTTTTATTGTCTTTTATCTCATTATCTCCATGCCTGTTTCCATTCTTTATCGTTCTTTCTTTTCATATCTCTTCTACCACCATGTTTGTTTGCTTTGTTTTTTAACCCTCGTCCACCCTTTAATGTCCTTTTCCCTCCTTCTCTCCATGCCTGTCTCCATTCGTTATTGTTTTTCTATTGTTTCTTTAACCCTCGTCTAGCCTTGTATTTCCTTTTACCTCCTTCTCTCCATGCCTGCTTCCATTCTTTATTGTTTGTTTATATTTTTGTATTGTTCGTTTTTGTTCTTATTGTTCTGCCGTCACCTCTTCCCTCCAGACCAACTTCTCTTCTCCCCTACCTCTTCCCTCCCTCCCTCCTCCCTCTTTCATCCATCCCTCCTCCTCCTCCCTCCCGGCCAACTTCCCTTCTCCCCTCATCCTCCCTCCCTCCTTCCCTCCTCCTCCTCCTCCTTCCCTCCATCTTTCCCTTCTCCCCTCACCCTTCCCTCCTCCTCCCTCCCTCCCTCCTCTCTCCTCTCTCCTCCTCCTCCTCCCTCCCTCCCTCCCTCCCTCCCTCCCTCCCTCCCTCCCTCCCTCCTTCTCTTCTCCCCTCACCCTTCCACCACCATGTTGTTTCCGGACCATTCATGTCGCTTTCCTGTTAAGTCATCCCCTCCATGCCTCTATTCCCCACTTCCCTATCATATCTCTAAGGGGGGGGGGGGGGGGGTTTCTGGCCCCTCTATCCCTCATGTTTAGCTCTATTAGTTTTCAGATTTTAGTTTGGCGAATTTAAGATTTTTCACCCCATTTATTTGTTAATATTAAGACCTTTTGTGCCAATTAAGTCTCGATTTTTCCCTGGCGAGCGATAGCGAGCCTGTGGTTTAGGAGGATTTGGCCTTCGGCCAAAAAATTTAAAAATTTATCCAGAAGATTAACATCAACAAAGAAATGAGGCGAAAGGTTTTAAAAACGACCAACTAATGGGGTGAACGCCCTAAAATTCAAAAGTAATGGGGCTAAGAATGAGTGAGAAAGGGTCCAGGAAAAACACTCCCATAATAGTCAGAAAAATATATATCCTTATAATTATCCCTGACTGCCGACAAACCTTCATTGGTTATTCCTATCCTCGCCAAAACATTACGTTTCCAGTAGCTTTTAAGGGAACCCACCTCGCTTTTTTTCCCGCTCTCGTTCTTTGGCTTGTATCCATTCGGCTCCATTCAGCCTACTGTGTTAAGACGTTTACCCCATCCAGGTGTCAATATTTTCCTGGCGAGCGGTAGCGAACCAGCATATATATATATTTTTTTTTTGACAGCAAGCTAAATTTGTACATTTTTCGATAGAAAAATGTCTCCGGGGAAGCCGGATTTCTCCATACAACACTGGCTCGCTATCGCTCGCCAGGAAGAAATCGACACCTGGATGGAAATAAACGTTTTAAAACAGTTGGCTGAATGATCCCGCATGGATACAAGCCAGGAAAAGAGAGAAACGGAGAGAAAGATAAAAACAAAAAAACGGTCTATCTATCTATTGCCCGACGCCGTGATCCCCGAAGGGGTGGCCACGAACGAACCACCCCCATGCACCTCTGTCCCCAGTCAGTCGACGCCCCTCCCCCCAACAAGCACCGCCTTCGTTCATATACTTCCTCACTCCATCCTTCCACCTCTCTTTCGGTCTACCTCTCCCTCTCTGTCCCTCCACCTCGCTCTCGTACACCCTTGTAGTCATTCTCTCGCTTTCCATACGGTGACCCCCCTTAAACACAGGATATAAAGCCAAACAATAAAACACTTTACGACTCTTATAAAAATGCATCCCAACAAACAAAGCGCGCCTGCCAGTCCACGTCCATGAAAAAAAGAACAAAATTACAGCGAAGCAAAAAATAAATAAATAAATAAACAAAGTAAAAATGTGGTTCTCACTTCCGGTCTCGAAGTTTTATTCCTCTCATTTTTTTTTCCTCCGGTCTGATCCCCAAGTCTCAATATCCGGCAGTGTGTGTGTGTGTGTGGGGGTGGGGGGGGGGGGCTGGGGGGGGAGGGTATCAGGGGGGGGAGGGTATCAGGGGGGAGGGTATCAGGGGGGAGGAGGTGATTTCGCCTCTTTACCCTTAACCCTTTGAGTAGCAGCGACGTGTGGTATATTTTATTCTAGCTATATTTAGACGATTTGGTGCAGCTTAGGAAGGATCTGTGGTAGGTATAAGGGTTGGTCGAGATAGTTCGAAGCCTTATTATTGCTAGAGGTCCTTCCTAAGTTGAATACAATTGTCTAATAGTAACCAGAATATGATGAAAATGACATCGCTGGTACTGTAAGGGTTAACTGTAGCCAATTCATGAGTGGTCTTATAATATTTGGTAAACCACCTCGGGTTCGTAGAGGATTTGGCTACTGGAGAAAATAATGATCCGAGCCACTGATTCCCAAGGCGGAAGTGGCAGATGTACCGTACACACGCTAACAGTTCAGAGTGACAGGTTAGTCGGAACCAGTACAGTACAATACAGGGGAGATTTCCACTTGAGGGATTTTTTTCTGGACCACTTCCTCTCTCATGTTTAGCCCCATTGCTTTTTAGATTTTAAGACGCTCGCCCCCTTTAGTTTGGCGATTTAAGAACTATCGACCCATTTCTGTCAATTTTAAGAACTTTCGTGCCATTTAGGTGTCCATTTTTTCCTGGCGAGCAATAGCGAGCCTGTAATTTGAGAGGAACCGGCCTTCGGCCGGGAAATTTTTCTACCGAAAAATGTACAAATTTATCTTGAAAGGGGGTCTAGGGGGTGTAATTTTAAGCTTGACGGAGTTCTAGGGAAGAAACTACTGTAAATACCTCCCCTTAAGGGGGTAGTGCTTGTTGCTGTTTGTTTGTGTTTGTTTTGTTTTTTTTGGGTGGGGGGGTCTATATATATATATATTTATTAATCTATTTTTTTGTTTTTCCCACCAGACCCCCTTCAAACAAATGTGTCTAGATAATACGGCAGGACTATTCGCTACTCTATAATGTGTCTAGATATATACGGCAGGACTATTCGCTACTCTATAATGTGTCTAGATATAATTATACGGCAGGACTATTCGCTACTCTATAATGTGTCTAGATATATACGGCAGGACTATTCGCTACTCTATAATGTGTCTAGATATATACGGCAGGACTATTCGCTACTCTATAATGTGTCTAGATATAATTATACGGCAGGACTATTCGCTACTCTATAATGTGTCTAGATATATACGGCAGGATTATTCGCTACTCTATAATGTGTCTAGATATATACGGCAGGACTATTCACTACTCTATAATGTGTCTAGATATATACGGCAGGACTATTCGCTACTCTATAATGTGTCTAGATAATACGGCAGGACTATTCGCTTCTCTATAATGTGTCTAGATAATACGGCAGGACTATTCGCTTCTCTATAACACTCAAAGGCTTACTGTGACTAAATACGGGTACAAAAACAAAACCCACCTTAGTTTTAGATACGGTTGAATTATTCTCTCTCGTCAAGCACCGTTCAGGCCAGTTCAGGTTTATACTCGTTTAAGGGGAGATTTCCACTCGAGGGATTTTTTTCTTGACCCCTTTCTCCCTCATGGTTAGCCCCATTCCTCTTGATATCTTAAGACGTTCGCCCCATTATTTTGGCGGTTTTAAAACTGTTGCCCCATTTCTGTAAATTTTAAGACTTTTCGTGCCATTTAGTTGTCGATTTTTTTCCTGGCGAGCGATAGCGAGCCTGTAATTTAGGAGGAATCAGCCTTCGGCCGGGACATTTTGCTACCGAAAAATGTACAAATTT
Organism: Paralithodes platypus; assembly: GCA_032716605.1. Taxonomy (NCBI): domain Eukaryota; kingdom Metazoa; phylum Arthropoda; class Malacostraca; order Decapoda; family Lithodidae; genus Paralithodes; species Paralithodes platypus. Next base: position 126,811,479 of record CM064487.1, read on the forward strand.
ATCTTGAAAGGGGGTCTAGGGGCTGCAATGTTAAGCTTGATGGAGGTCTAGCGAACTAACTAAAAACCTCCCCTTAAGGGTGGGTTTGCGTATTTATTTCCTCTTTTATTTATTTTTGAATTAGTTCGTTAGTTTCCTCCCTATACCTCCATCAAGCTTAAAAAACAAAAAAACACCCTAGACCCCCTTCAAGAAAAATTTGTATATTTTTCGATAGAAAAATATCTCTGCCTGGTTGCCACTATATTACGGGCTCGTTATCCCGCCAGGAAAATAATTAACACCTAATTGCACGAAAGGTCTTAATATTGACAAATAAATGGGGTGAAATGTCTTAAGATCGCCAAACGAATGGGTCGAACGTCTTAATATTTCATAACTAGTTGGGATAAACATGAGGGAGAAGGGGTGTCAGAATAAAAACATTCCACCCTGAGAAAATAATTATGACTATGGCTTCCTAAGTTCCTCCCCTTCTTTGTTTTTAGTGTTTTATTGTTTGTTTCATTTTACTTAACCCCTTGAGGTTCATGACACGTGTTGACAGTTTGTTATGGCTATCATTAGACGATGTCTCGGCACCAAGTATATTTTGACCAATAGCCTAATTGGTATCAGCAATATCTAAAACTTGATTTATTCGTTTCGAGTGAGATATACAAGCATGTTCCTACACTTATCCACCCTATTCAACATCTGACAGACATTAATACAGCCCAGAGCGAGCCAAACGTAATGACAGCTGATACATGACTTATCAGCGCTACCGTACTTCAGAAGCCGTCCGATTAAAGTTGCTAGCAAATGTTGCGCGGAAAAAGCGCTGGTGTAAATCCGTGTTGGAACTAATAATGTGAAGCACCCTCGCCTCTCTCCACCCCTTCTATCAGCGAACGTATTTTCTCTTTAAGGGGAGATTTCCACTTGAGGGACTTTTTTCTTGACCCCTTTCTCCCTCATGTCTAGCCCCATTGCTTTTGAGATTTTAAGACGTTTGCCCCATTAGTTTGGTGATTTTTAAGAATTTCCGCCCCATTCTGTCAATTTTAAGACCTTTCGTGCCATTTAGGTGTCGATTTTTTCATGGCGAGCGATAGCGAGCCTGTAATTTAAGAGTAAACCGCCTTCGGCCGGGACATTTTTCTACCGAAAAATTTACAAATTTATCGTGAAAGGGGGTCAAGGGAGTGAAATTTTAAGATTGCTGGAGGAGTAGGAAACAAACTAGAAACCTCCCCTTAACTTACATACCCTCCAACCCTTCCCTCCTTACTCCCTCCCAATGTATGTCCCATTAAGTGGAGATTTCCACTTGAGGGATATTTTTGTTGACCCCTTTCTCCCTCATGTTTAGCCCAATTGCTTTTGATATTATATAACGTTCGCCCCCGTTAGTTTGGCGATTTTAAGAACTTTCACTCCATTTTAAGACCTGTCGTGCCATTCAGGTGTCGATTTTATCCTGGCGAGCGATAGCGAGCCTGTAATTTCAGAGGAAACGACCTTCGGCCGGGACATTTTTCTACCGAAAAATGTACAAATTTATCTTGAAAGGGACTCAAGGGGTGTAATTTTAAGCTTGATGGAGGTCTAGGGAACAAACTAAATACCTCTCCTTAAGGGGAGATGGTCCGTTTTTCTGCCCCCTATTCTCCCTCATGCTTAGCCTATTAGTCTTCAGATTTTAAGACGTTCGACCCATTAGTTTGGTGATTTTAAGACCTTCCGTCCATTTTCTGTGTCAATCTTCAGACTTTTCGTGTCATTTAGGTGTCGATTTTTTTCCTGGCGAGCGATAGCGAGCCTGTAATTTAGGAGGAACCGGCCTTCGGGACATTTTTCTACCGAAAAATGTACAAATATATCTTGAAGGGGGATCCTGGGGTTGTTATTTTGTGTTTGATGGAAGTCTAGGAAGGAAACTAAATACATTATATTGTATATACATGAACAATACATTATATTGTATATACATGAACAATACATTATATTGTATATACATGAACAATACATTATATTGTATATACATGAACAATACATTATATTGCATATACATGAACAATACATTATATTGTATATACATGAACAATACATTATATTGTATATACATGAACAATACATTATATTGCATATACATGAACAATACATTATATTGTATATACATGAACAATACATTATATTGTATATACATGAACAAATCTACCAAAAAGCGAACAATCTCTCCTTAACTAATATCCTACACCCTCTCTCTTGCCTTCCTGTATCAGGTTGTTGTTTTATTATGTGTTTTTACACCAACCAACTTCACCTCTAAACTCAATTAATGAAATCAACATCTTTATATTCACCTTTTTAATTCCTCCAGTTTAATTTTCGCTTTGACGAACTGTGATCAGTTTTATTCCATACTTCACTTTGAGCATTCTTACTACGGTATTAATGGTTCTCCCTCCTCTCCTTCCTTTCCTCTAGGTATCCCTTTCCAGTCTTGACCTCCATTTGTTTAACAATCTCCAGGCTTCTCTTATCCTTAACTAGCTCTCTCTATTCTTTCCCTCTCTAAACTCTCCAGTATATTCATGTCCCCTTCATTCAAGGATCTATTTAATTACTCACTTTGAACTAATGCTTCGGATCTATGTTTCCCCTCTACTACTACGATACCACAGTTCTGAGTCCCTCTTATCTTCTTTACCATCTCAACAAGATGACAAATATTTAATATCATTAAAGTTTCATTACATTGCAGATTTAGGAAATGTTTCCCATAGAGAAGTACTCCATTGATGAAGTATTTGGGTGTGTTATTTCATGCTGAATATATTGTCTAACGGAAGCAAACAAAATATCATATTTGTATTTATTTATTTTATGTGATAGAAAAATACAAGGCTGCCTGTTTGGTATTGTCCCTTCATATGGAAAGAATTATAGAAAGCAATTAATTTCACTGCAAGTATAATACTTAAAACGTATATGACAGTAGTATTTATGTTTCTATAATTATATAATCCTAAGTATAACGTGTTATGAATAATATGACTTAATCCAATTGTCGTTGACTGTACAGAATGTTATAGACAAATTTGTTCTTAAATTTTAAATTTCCATGATAATATATCCTGGTGGTTCCCGTGCCCTTGGCCAGCGGTGCAGTTAGTGTCGTGATGATCGTCCACCGGCAGTAACTTGGGCCTCACCAGGGGTAATATCGCGGGGAGCTAACTTTACTGGGGGCAGGGGTAATGGAGGGCAGGGTTAGTTAGAGGGAAGGGTTAGTTGGAGGCATGGTTATTTGGGGGCAGGGTTAGTTGGTGGCATGATAGACAGCTTGTGCCTCATCCAGGCTAATATCGCGGGGCTCTAACTTTACTGGGGGCAGAGCTAGTTGGGTGCAGGAGAGGCAGCAAATTAAAAATGTTTTTTGTATTTAAAGTTGATAATGATATAAATTAATATAAAATTATAGTAAGGGCGGATCGATATAGAGATGAAACAAAAAGTGTTTTCTGGTTTTAGAGTGAATTATTTTGTATATACTGAATATGTAAATTATTGTAGGGGAGGATAAACAGATGAAACTAATGCTGCATTTTGTGTCACCCCAAAGTCTGATAACCCACTCTCATTAAAGTGTGGTGGCACAAAATGACAAGGGGCGATCCAGACTTTTAAATATATACATTATATGGACAACCTTTCCTGACTATTTTTAAGAATGAAAGTAAATATGCATTGCAGAATAATTATTACAAAGCAAATAAAGAGACAAAATAAAAGCGAAATAGCGTAATATACCAAATATCATGAGGTATGTCAGGGACTGGAATAATCGACAACAGAACATATCGGCAATAAATTTGAATATATACAATTTAAGATGTGTTGTGACATTACATATTAGGTGAAATTATAAAACATATTTATTTGTTTAATTGTAGAGCAAGAAATATTCGCATACATAGACATTACAATAATTCTGAGGAGGAGTGACAGATTAATTACCGTGACGAACACTGATTTTCTGAACTTCACTCATGGTCAAGGTCACGAGGCTAGATACCCCACCCACCCACCCACCCCTCGATATATCTACGTTCCTACTGGCCCTCACGCAGCCGTGGTGCTTAGCGCGGTCGAACCTATATTTCACAAATGTTATGATATTTATATATATGCGTGTACTGTTACTTAGTAATATTGTATTGTGTAACCTAATCAACCCGAATTATATACATTTAAGTAAGAATACACCGAAATATAATAGTGATTAGGCTCGAATGGAGTGGCACCGCGGCTGCGGCCAATGTTTATAAACAACACGCTTTAGGCCTACATATCAAGATCAATAATTAATGATCCATCATTTCGATATTATTTTGATCTAGTTGAATTTGTAAAAACATGTGATGACTATTCCTATAATATAATCGCTTACTTTGAGGTATTATATATAATAACTCCGGTAGGTTATCGGCCTTCTATAGGATTATGACGCTTCTTTTGAAGATTCTGAGGATATAGCTAGGTACATTTATAATTATGACATCCAAATCGATTATTTATATATGGATATATACAAAAAGTCTTAAAACTGTTATCAAGTTCCGAAAGTCTGAATCGGGTTGAGTTTAGACCCTGTGGAAGAGCAGGGTTGAGTTGGCTTGATATTGGACACCCTTTTATGGCATTTGGGTGTGAAATACGACACCATTTCCAGTCTATCGGAGATAGTGATGGTAAAGGAAAATGCGGCTATGTTAGTGTTCTTAGCAGGTAGTGAATAATAAATGTAGAAAGGAAGGAGGAGGAGGAGGAGGAGGAGAAGACTGAACGCTGGTGGGATGACCGTCTTGCTATTTTTTACAAAGGATTCATATAAACTTACCTTTATATATATTTACCCCTGATGACGCTTTGTTTGATAGTTAATATTACCTTGTTTGTTTCTGCTTGATTGATATTTGTACCTTGTTTCTGGACGTTCGTATTTTGTTTATCATTATATCATAGTTGATAGTGTTCTATATGTTAGTGATTGATAATTGTTTGGCTGCTGCTGTTATTATATCCAGGTTGATGGCGTTAATATCTTGTTAATTGATAGTTGCTTGTGTCTTACTTGATATTATATCGTAGTTGATGGCAATCTATATGTTGTTAACTGATAGTTGTTTGTGTCTTACTTGTTAATAATTCGTAGTTGATGGTGTTGTTGTTGTTGTTGCCGTTCCCTAATTATAAGCTGCCTGGCCGAACAGCCCCGAGTCCCTAAGGAAGGCCATGGCCACGGTCGGGCTTTCCCACAGAGCTCTCAGGAGTGTAGATTGTGTTGTTGGCGTAAGTGGCTGTGTGAAATTCAGTCTTCTATGATGTGTTTAATGGTATGGGATGCTGTGTTACAACCCGGGCAGGTGTCGACGACGGAAGTTGATGGTGTTCTATATGTTGGTAATTGATAGTTGTTTGTATCTTGCTGGTTGTATCTAAGGGGACGTTATATTATTAATTTGTTTGTTTATTATTACCGGTACATATATTTGATTTCGTTTACTCCCTAGACCTCTATCAAGCTTAAATAAAGTACCTCGGAGACCCGAGACTCCGAGATAAATTTGTATATTTTTTGGTAGAATAATCTTCCGGCCAAAGGCCGGTTCCTCCTAAATTACAGGTTCGCTATCGCTCGACAAGAAAAAGTCAACACCTAGATAGGGCGAAAGGTTTTAAAGTCACCAAACGTCTTAAAATCTCATAACTAATTGGGCTAAACATGAAGGAGAAGGGGTCCAAAACAAATAACAAATACATCCCCTTAATCGTGTGCCAGTGGCGGTAGTAAATGTGGTGGTGAAGGTAGTGGAAGAGGGTCAGTAAGTTTGTACCACCACCACCATCGCCAAGGGGTAATACAACTGACCTGGAGAACTTTATTGAAGGAGGGGGTCAGACTACTACTACTGCCTCCAGACACCTGCACTATACGGGATCTAGTTCTTGGTCAGTAAACTATCTATCTATCTATCTATCTATCTCCACTATGGTTTGTTGCTGTATAATTAACCAGATAGATTGTTTATGGTCTGTACTTAGCTCAATGTTCGGTTTGGGAGAGGCTTGGTTTATAGTTGCTTGACATTTAAGAGGGCCTTATGTGTCGTTGTTTCATAGTTTGATAGATGTTGTTGGTTTGTTTGTTATTGGTGCTTTGTTTAATAATTGTTTGTGCTTGGTTTGTTTATGTTTGATAGTTACATGAGCTTTGTTTGATGCTTGTTTGGGCATGGTTTGTTCTGTTTGATAGTTACTGGTGTCCTTTGTGTTATTGTGTTGTGGTTGCTTGACATTAGATGACGCCTTGTTTGTTTTTGTTTCATAATTGATAGCTGCTGTTGGTTGGTTTGTTATTGTGTGATTATTACTGGAGCTTTGATTGATACTTGTTTGGGCTTGGGTTGTTTTGGTTTGATAATTACTGGAGGCTTATATATTACTGTTTGATAATTACTGGAGCTTTGTTTGATATTTGTTTGCGCTTGATTGGTTATTGTTTGATGGTTACTGGAGTTTTGTTGACACTTGTTTGCTAGGTACTGGTGACGTATGTGTTATTGTTTGACAGTGTGGTGGTGACGATGGTGGAGGGTCAGAAACTATGTGTCATCATGAATCTCTAACTTTACTGAAGGGGACTTGAGGCTTCCAAATAAAGTGTTTGTTTTTGTTATGGTGCTGATCGTTGTTGTGTTATTAGATTGATTTCCAGTATTCGATACATGGATATATAATCGTAGTCATGTACTTAACCTTTAACCATGGTGTAATGGTTAGAGTATTTAAGATCTGTATGTGGTAACCAAGGTTCGAATCCTGGGAAGGTCACATGCTTTCATTAGTTTAATTGGGAGGTGTTTGGTGTTGGGAGTGAAATTAATAAATTATATTATTGTTAGAGAGTTCGACTGAAAACATTATTTAATAAACCAGTTTGGAAGTGTATTGTTTGTTTTTCTGGCGTGTTGTAGGCGCTGTGTGTTTGTTGTCGTTTAATAGAGAGAGTTAATTATATTTGTGTTGTGTAGTTATAGATGTTACTGCCTTGTTTTCTGTTTGTTAGCTTGATACTTGGTTGTGCTTTTGATTAAGGGGAGATGGACCGTTTTTCTGGTCCCCCTTCTTCCTCATGGTTAGCCCCAATAGTTTTCACATTTCAAGACGTTCGCCTCATTAGTTTGTCGATTTTAAAACCTTTCATCCCATTTATATATCAATATCAAGACCTTTCGTGCCATTTAGGTGTCGATGTTTTCCTGGCGAGCGATAGCAAGCCTGTAATTTAAAGAGAAACCGACCTTCGGCCGGGACACTTTTCTATCAAAAAATGTACAAATATATCTTGGAGGGGGATCTAGGGAGTGTTTTGTTTAAGCTTGATGAAGATCTAGCGAGGAAACTAAAAAATACGTGAATGTATAAATATAGGGTGTCCCAGGAGGAAAGGGCATAACTTTGGGAAATAATAGAACAAGGTAGTTTAAGCCTAAAATGTTCTATAAGAAATATTCCAAATCTCAACCGGTATAGAGTTATTGCATTTTGAAAATGGTATTTTCTTCAGTAATTCCCCATTAGGCTGGCCTAGCTGTCCTAGTGCCTACCATACCTCCATATTTCTGCAATTATTTTACCATGTTATTATAAAGATACTATAATTCTGTAAGTTGCAAAATGATTATAGATATATTTACTCACTTTGGACCTGTTGAAAACTATTTGACATGGAAGAGTCCATTACAGTGATGTGGGGGAGGACACTACATTAAACCTGCAGTATCTTTTTAACGGTTGAGATTTGGAGTTTTTGTTATAGAACATGTTATGCTTAGAATGGCTTGTTTTATCATTTCCCAAAGTTATGCCCTTTCCTCCTTGGACACCTTGTATATAGACCAAAAAAACAACCACTGTCCCATTAATAGTTACTGGTGCCTGGCTATTGTTTGGTAGTTGATGGTTCTTGGTTTGTCGTTGTTTCATAATGTTATATTAGTAACTTGAACTGATAACTTGTGCCATCCGCAGGGGAATCATATCGAGGGTCAAACTTTAAACCTCCCCTATATACTTGATCGTGCCGTGTTTCCGCTTGTGTGTTGGGTAGTGACGATATATTTGTTGTTTGATAATTATTAACCCATACAGTACCGGCGATGTCTGTTTATATTATATTCTGGCTGCTATTAGACGATGGTATTCAGGTTTAAATAGGGCTTCCACCAATTAGCAGGCTTTGGGCTCTCTTATTTGAGCCTTTTTACTACCACAGATCCTTCTTAAACTACACAAAATCGTCTAAATATAGTGAGAATACAATTAAAAGGCCGTCGCCGGTACAGAACGGGTTAATGGTGATTTGCTTGTTATCATTTACTAGTTAAGGTGCCTTGTTTGTTTTTCCTTCTATAATTATATATATATATATATATATATATATATATATATATATATATATATATATATATATATATAAGAATATATATGAATATACTCGATTTGTACTAACCTGGCGATAAATTTACTCCATTACCAGCTTATTTCTCGTTACTAATTAGTGGACAACTATGAAACTACCATGCGTGTGTATCATAATGATGCTAAGTTTCCACATTTAACAAGATAGTTGACTTTAATAACTTTGGAGTAGCTGAGTATTTATGATGGGAACAAGTACATTTCTAGCCAGCTAAACTCTTCGAAGATTATGTCGCAATTTAACAATTTGTTCTGGCTATCCTTCAAATTTTCAATTCCAAGGTTTTGTTTATTTATTTAGCCAAACATATTTTACATACTGTACATGTGGCATAATTTACAAAACAAAAAGTATATTAACAGTCCTGGTTGAGCCTTTTGGGAGCATGAAAGCTCTCTTATAAGGCACATAAGAGATCTTAAAATGGTTACAAAATACAAATATATATAACACAGGCGGACTTATAACTACAACAGTATTAGATTTATAATACAACATGGCTAGCTAGGAGACGTATTTAAATGTAAAAAATTAAAGTTATATATAATATAATTCATTAGACGATTGTATACAGGTGAAGAAGGATCTGTAGGAAATATAAGGTTAAATACTATCCCATCCAACCCTCTGACTTCCATATGCCCTTCCCAATTTGAATAAATCTATCTACTAATAACCAGAAAGCAGAAAAGAAAGGCATAATCGGATCTTGACAGGGTATGATCTCTCCTGAGGACTCTATTCTTGTACTTGTTAGCTGCGGCTCAGTGCAATGTGTGTGTGTGTGTGTGTGTGTGTGTGAGGCAGCAGGAGGAGAGACACTTGATTTGTTGTGTTTTGGTATTTGATGATGACGTCTTGTTGTTTTATAGTTTGGTGCTTCTTGGTGGGGTGTACACTTTAGTTATTTTTAGAAATGGTTTACTCCAGTGTGGAAGAGTTCACAGAAGGGTCGCTGAGAAAAAAAAAATATATATATATATACCGGTATATAATATATGTGTTTTTTTTTTGTTTTTTTTTCCTATGTGAATGAGGGAGACAAAAGGCGGAACTTCCTGTAGCGAGTGCCTCCCCCATAGTTGAAAGAGTGACAGGAGCAAAATCAAGGGAAGTTTGAGCCAAAATGCCCGGACACACGGAGTTTGAAGCAATTTAAGTCATAGGAGGAGGGAAAGACTGATTCTGGGAGAGAGTCCCAGAGCTCAGCTGTTGAATAGAAGAAAGTCTGAGAGTAAAGTTTCACTCTTGGGTTGGAGAGTTGCACAGAGTAGGGATTGTGCTGCAAGACGGGTGCCAACTTACCCTACGTAGAGGAGGTACTATACATTGGGAGAGCTCTGAGGAGCACTGATTATTGTAGTAGCGATAGAATAGCAAGAGAGATGCAACATTGCAGCGAAGAGAGAGAGTTTGCAGAGAGTTGGTAAGTGGGTGGGAATTGATGATACAAAAGGCCTTCCTTTCTAGTTTGTCTAGGGGTACGGTGTGAGAGGATCCTCCCCAAACATGTGAACAATACTCAATACGAGGATGCACTGTGCCCCTGTACAGAGCAAGAAGCTGTGCAGTAAAGAACCCCTTGAGGCAGTTGAGCACACCTAGCTTCTGGGAGGCTGTTTTAGCAAGACTAGTAATATGGTCCTTCCAAGTGAGAGCAGAAGAAAAAGACACACCAAGAATATTGATTTTTGTATTGTTGAAGAATAAGGGATAGTCCGCTGGGAGTTCCGGACGGGTAGATAGATGGAGACATTGGGTTTTGGAAGCATTAAAGGCAACAAGGTTTTCTCTACCCCAATTGGAAATAGTAGTTCGATAAAAATATAAGTGTTGTATGGCTTCATTACGTTTGTCTTTGAGGGATTGCTGGCTGGGGCGTTCTGGAAAACTATTTGAGTAGTGTAAGGTAGAGACGTCTGCTTATGAATTGATGGGACTAGAGGTACAGTTAAGAAGATCATTTATGAAATTTAGAAAGAGAATAGGAGATAGGACAGAGCCCTGAGGAACACCGGAGTTGATAGGATGAGGAAGTGAGCGATGACCGTCCCCAACCGCAGCTATGGAATGGCCAAAAAGGAAATTAGAGACAAAGGCACAGATGGAGGGATAGAAACCGAAGGAGGGTAGTTTAGAAATTAAAGATTTGTGCCAGATTCTATCGAAGGCCTTCGATATGTCTAGCGCAATAGAAAAGTTCTCACCGAAGTTCCAAATGGAGGATGACCAAGAGTAAATAAGATATGAAAGAAGATCACCAGTAGAGCGACCCTTGAGGAAGCCATACTGGCGATCTGAGAGTAGATTATGAGAAGAGAAATGCTTAAGAAATTTGGAAGCAAGAATAGTTTCAAAAACTTTAGAGATACAAGAGATGAGAGCAACTGGACGCTAGTTGGAGGGTTGAGAGCGGTCACCCTTCTTTGGGACAGGTTGAATGAGAGCAAACTTCCATCATGAAGGGAAGACGTTAGAGGAGAGACAGAGACAAAAGAGTTTGCCTAGGCAGGGAGTCAGCACGGAAGCACAGTTTTCTAGTACAACAGGAGGAACACCGTCCAGACCGTACGCCTTCTTAATATATATATATATATATTGTGTTGTCCCCAAAAAGGAACAACACGAAAACAAATATATACATATATTGTCCATAACACAGTATAATTCATAATCGTAATGACCAATACTAATCTCCTCCATCTCTATTCAGGACAAATCCGCTCCCTGTGCTCTAACTTGACATGTTGATTACTTCGATCCTGTATATATCAAACAACCATTACAACATAGCACAACATGGAGGTCAATCAACTTCCACACATTGCCTTCCACTTGAACTGCCTCCTGGTCGTCAACTCCTCCCCTGTATTGTTTTCAATAGTTTACCCTTCACTCTGTACACCCGTAGTCAGAAGTACTTGCATACCTCCTAGGAATATACGGTGCAAGGGGGGGTGGTGTGTGTGTGTGTGTGTGTGTGTGTGTGTGTGTGTGTGTGTGTGTGTGTGTGTGTGTGTGTGTGTGTGTGTGTGTGTGTGTGTGTGTGTGTGTGTGTGTGTATCGTTCAATAGTTTGGAGATTTTAAGGTGTCGCACTCCATTAGTTTGGCGATAAAAAGACGTTTCACCCCATTGAGACGTCGATGTTTTGCTGGGCGATCGATAACGAACCTGTAGTTTGGAAGGCTTCGGCCGACACATTTTTCTATAGAAAAATTTAGAAATGTATCTTTAATGGGGTATGGGTGGGCATTAATGGGGTATGGGTGGGCATTTTTAGTTTCATATTCGTAACAAAAAATGGTACTTGTTTTGTCCTCACATTTTCATTGTCGACCATGTATATAATCTAATTTATTAATTGCACTCCCAACACCGAACACTTCGCAATGAAATTAATGAAAACAAGTCATCCTACCGGGATTCGAACCTGGGTTACCACATACGGATCTTAAACACTCTAACCATTACACCATCAAGACAGTTATATAAGTACAGCACATGACAACGATTGATATCCATATATCGAATAATAATGGCAACATAGCACAACCCTTCAATTTCACACACAGGTCAAACAACTTGTACCCGTCCCCTTCCACGCCAAGTGTCTGTTGTGGTCTTAAACTCCTCCCCAGCACTGGCCTCAATAGCTTAATACCTCTCACTCTGTACAGCCGTGGTGGTCAGAAATACCTTAGTTAGGGGGGAATGGGCGTCTCTATTTATTCCTTTATATATATATATATATATAGGGGAGGTGTGGTGGAGTGGTCATGCCACTGGATTGGTAATCCAATGGACCCGGGTTCAGATCCCGATATGTCAATGGGAAGATATTATTGGGATTGAATTTGTGCTGTACCTAGTATCAGTGCATTACCACAAAGCCCACCGAAATGCCAAAAAAATACCCTCATTGTTCCCTGATTAAATAACACTGTATGAATATTCCCATATTCAAAATATGTTACAGGGGGACAATGCCTAGTGAGTTCACTGCTCAATAGGTGGCGTTCTGAGAGTGAGGGTCTGAGTCTGGAGGGTGAGACGGTGAAGCACTTGAGCGAAGCAACCGGCCGCTTCAGAGATGGAGCTGCTTCGAGCCATGATGGTTGCTTCACATGTCTCACTCCCCAGACTGGAACAAGACCTCACGGGCTTCACCGTGTTGAGCGGTGGAATGTACAGGCTCTCAGCCTATGCCCGAGAGGGAGTAGTTGGAATATAGAAAAAAAAAAAAAAAAAAAAAAAAAAAATATATATATATATATATATGATATAGTTTCCTCCTTATGCCTCCATCGAGCTAAAAAAAGTAAAAATAAACTTCAAGTTAAATGTGTACATTTGTCTATAGAAAAATGTCCCTGTTCTTAAATATCAGGCTCGCTATCGCTCGCCAGGAAAAAATCGACACCTAAATGACATGACTAATCTTAATATTGACACAGAAATTGGGCGAAAGATCATAAAATCGCCAAACTAATGGGCAAAACTTCTAAAATTAAGAAAACTAATGGGACTAAACATGAGGAAGAAGGGGGACCAGAAAAGCGACCCATCTACCCTCAACACCCCTTGACACTATTTGGGCCGACGGGGGTCTTATTGGACCTCCCCTGTTTCGCTCCATAATTTTGAAGCTTTTAAGATTTTTCACGCCATTAGTTGAGCGATAATTAAGCACTACATCCCATTCAGGTGCCGAGTTGTTATTATTTCTGGGCGAGAGGTAGCGAGCCTGTAATCTAAAAGAAAGCAGATTTCGGCCGATACATTGTTCTATCGAAAAGGGGGTCTGGGTGGGCATTTGTTTAGCCTAATATTCGCTAGAAAATAAAATCCGGCTACTTATATTTACCTAAAATTTGTATTATGTCAGTCATCAATATAATAAACCACATTTGCGACATAATCCAACTTGAAGCTTCAGTTAAACATCTCTAACAACTTACACGCATCACCTTCCACTCCAACTGTCTGCTCTGGTCCTGCCCTCCTCACCAGCACTGCCCTCCATAGTTCACCCTTTGTTCTGTACACCCGTGGTCACAAATACAACCACGACCCTTAACCCTATATCCCCCGACCTCTTCTGGGTTATTACGATATTTGTTTAATTACTATTGAGGAATTTGCTTGTTTTTGCTATGTTCGAGCAGTATATTTTTGTTTGTCCCATAGGCTAACAAAAACACCTTCCCAGATTTCCTTCAAACTAAAAAAAAAAAAAAAATCTATAAATAGTTTGAAGTAATGCTAATAAGTATAATGATAAAAGCCCAATTAGGTTATGCTGCACTTTGCCGAGGTATTCATCAGCACGGTGTTGTCCTTTGGAGCCTGTGGTGATAGTTATCCAGCCTGGTACACAGGTCAACCATTTAGTATCCATGTTACTGCAGCTACCCATATCAGATACGAAACCACGTCTGCCCAATTACTGTAAATTCTATCAACTCTCTCACCCAAGAGAGAACCGATTTTCCCAGTCTTTCTTCTACCCAACAAGTAAGCTCGGGAACTATATCCCTCATTCGGTTTTTCCCTCATCCTTTGACTTAAACTGCTTCAGGGTCCGTGTGTCCAGACATTTTGACTCTAACGTACCCTGAATTTGGCGTTTTCACTCTTGCAACATTGGTGAAAACACTTTTTACTGGCAGCTTTGCCTTTTGTCTTCTTCATACACATAAACAAATATATTCATTGCTATACCATATTCCGAGTAGGTAGGCCAGAAATCGTGAACCCTAACCTCTGTAACTCAAAAAGAGATAGAGTAAATGGGCTGTAATTTTCCACTCCTATTCCCTGGCTGACCCTTCCAAAATGGTAGAAATAGTAGATTGATTACTCAAGTCGTTTGTGAATTATAGAAGTTAATGTTCAAGAGTTTTGGCTTACTTATTTGGAACAGTGTATAGGTGTATGGAGGCATCGGGTATAGGGAGGCTGCCTATTTACCTCGTCCTGCTCGGAAATTTAACCTTATGGGGAGAATTTTATATATTTGTTCATTTACATATATATATTTGTGTTATTATTTTCAGTTTCCTCGCATGACCTTCATTAGCTTAACCCTTCCAGTACTGGTGATGTCATTTTTGTCATATGGCGAATGCGACTCCGCATAGCGCCGTATAAGCATGCAGCACTAGTCTTGGGAAAATTGGCCCCGACTGCAATTTCTATATGCATGCCATAGAATGGAACCACATACATCCGACCGAGAACCGCCTGACATACAACCGTAATCCGCATACCCCCGACCATAAGCCGCATACCCCGACCATAATCCGCATGGCCGAAAATTTTAATTAAACGGTCATTTTCAGGAACCTACTAACCCTGTATAAGGAAGACCGCATCAGACCGAGAACCGACTACATACGACTGAACCAGACTATATACAGATCATGTCCCGAATACCTGTTTGGGATTATGCGGATCATTGTCGGTTGTATACGGATCTGGTAAGATGTACACGGATTACAGGATGATACATGCGGATGCAGCCGGTTGGGGAAAGTTATCAGTGGCGACCAGGTTGGCAACAGTCGTACGACCGCGTGCATAATTATGTAGTCTCCTTTGTTTGGATGTATACAGATACATACTGATTGAGTTTCCCATGTGTTTGTTTCTTACCCGCATGCAAGGTTATGGTATTTGAAAGGGATGAAGTCACTGACTGTGAGGTAAAGTTGAACGGTCAGGCTATGGAGACCATCAGCTCTTTTAAGTATATGGGCAGTGTGTTGAGTAAAGATGGGACTGTGGATGAGGAGGTGCGGGAGAGGGTGCAACAGAGGAAGAGGGTTGTAGGAACGTTGAAAGCAGTAACAAGAAATAGGGTGGTCAGTATGGAAGTGAAGAAGTCCTTGCATGACAGTGTGGTAATCCCGACACTAACTTACAGAAGCGAAGCATGGATGTTCAGGAAGAGACTTAGACCAAGAGTGAGAGCGGTGGAAATGAGTTACTTGAGAAGTGCGTGCGGAGTTACATGGAGGGATAGACAGACGAATGAGGAAGTAAGAAGGTGGTGTGGTGTGGAGGTAGATATGCTGGAAAGTGTGAAAAGGAACTCCTTGAGATGGTTCGGCCATTATGGAACATATGGAAAGCGAGAGATTGACTAAGAGGGGCGAGGTAGAAGGACAGAGAGGGAGAGGTGCACCGAAGGAGAGGTGGAAGGATGGAGTGAGGAAGTATATGCATGAAGGCGGTGCTGGTTGGGAGGAGGGGCGTCGACTGACTGGGGACAGAGGTGCATGGGGGCAGTTCGTTCGTGGCCTCTGCTTCGGGGATCGCGGCGTCAGGCAATAGATTGATAGATAGATGCATCCGACTATATGCGTGCCTATGCATGGTTGATTGGGGTTATGCACATTTGTGCGTGATGGTCGGCAACCAAACAGAATGTTCCCATATAATGAAGACTGTCCCAGACCGACATCCGAATTAATCCATATGTATCAGAATAGATCAGTATTTATCCATATGTATCAGACCGACATACGCATACCTACGAATGCAATCCGTATGCTACGGCATGCGTTGCATGTGGGGTAAAATTTTAAGCTTAGTAAGTATTTTGGCTCACCGCATCGCATATCTACGCATGTTGTCAACTACATGTTACGCTGGCCAGCTTGCCAGAATGTACTCGTACTCGCTAGCGCTCGCCAGGGCAGTGAAATGGGCTATAATAATCGTAGAACGATGTTCTTTCTTAGTATTCATGATGTCACAGACAGAACAGTGGTGGTCTTTATTCTTGTCTGTGACACTTGGAAGTATTTTATATCATTGATAGCGTATAAGATATGTAGTGTGAATTGCAAGGAGAGAGAGCGAGAAGGAGCAGCGAGGTGGTAGTTTGTGAGTGTGTATGTACGTGTGCCTTCCTCGCTCGGGCGGAGGTTCCCACCCTCATGATTGGTCGGCTGGCCTGGCGTGTCATATGACGCCTGCTCTTCATGACGTAGTCGTCTGTGATTGGGGGCCGCTGTCTCAGCTTGGTGCTGGGGGGCTCCTACCCGCGTGTCTCCTTAGAGCTTGGTATGTTGTGCTTGGTCCTAGACGTCCCTTGCAATCTGTCCCCAATCTAACCCTCTTTACTACTGTTTCTCTCTCTGAACTTCTTCTTTTTCATACTTCTTGTCTTTATTCAATTACTTATCCCTTCTGGTTCTGCATACGACTTCCATAGTTGGCCAGTCGTATTACCAGCACCAGTTCTCACATATATGTTTTGCACTAGCTTTAGGGATCATTAGAGTCATAGTCACATGGTATCATAGTATTGGGTGCTTCTAATTATTGGCTTGTTCTTTGTTACTATTTAATGCTAGACAGTGGAGGGTATCTTTGGTCGTTGTCTGAGTTATGTATATGGCAAGTCAGAGCCTGTACGACTTCGACGGAGCTAGGTAGCCTGTAACCCTTGTGCATATTTTTCCTTTGCGAGTATAGCAGTATACAAGCGAAGGGCTTTTGCCTACTCTTACTTGTATGCTTGCTACCTCATTTTGTTGACCTTTGTGGAGCGCCAGGGTAAGACCAGATACTTGAGATCAGGACTTACCAAGAGAGCCTCCTAGTCACTTAACGTAACAAGGGAAATCTGTTCAAGGGGAGACAGTAGGCTACGAGCATGCTTGCGATCTGCCTAGCCTCCTTGTACCTTTTATGCCGCTGCTAGACTTTATTAGTAATAAAGACAGCATTGTGTTTATTAACTTTAACTGCGTATGCTTTAGGAATTATTCACGTATTATTTTAGCCTAGGTTGATGCATAGTGCACAACCCAGTATGGCTGTTACTTTGGCTAAGGAAGTACTGTTTTGAGTGGCTATTATTAGTGCTGTCACAGAGTTGTTGCACTCCCTTGTTTTATATATATATGTATCCTACTTGTTGGTGTATTTAAGATACACGCTTTGGTGTCCTGCCCCTGCATTATTTCTGTTCTATATTCGACGAGTATCTTGGAGCATCAGACGTTTTCAAAAGATTCCATATCTGTTTGCTGTAGGACTAGACTTCCAGTGTTTTCATAGAGCATTGAAGAGTTTAGTGTTGAGTTCAGACTCACACTAAAGTTAACATAAGCATATACTCCTTTATTAAATCTTCTATCTATCTATCTATTGCCTGACGCTGTGATCCCCGAAGGGGTGGCCACGAACGAACCGCCCCCATGCACCTCTGTCCCCAGTCAGTCGACGCACCTCCCCCCAACTAGCACCGCCTTCGTTCATGTAGTTCCTCACTCCATCCTTCCACCTCATATTCGGTCTACCTCTCCCTCTCTGTCCCTCCACCTCGCTCTCGTACACCCTCTTAGTCATTCTCTCGCTTTCCATACGTTCCATATGGCCAAACCATCTCAAGTTGTTCCTTTTCACACTTTCCAGCACATCTACCTCCACACCACACCTCCTTCTTACTTCCTCATTAGTCTGTCTATCCCTCCACGTAACTCCGGACACACTCCTTAAGTAATTCATTTCCACTGCTCTCACTCTTGGTCTGAGTCTCTCAACCAACGTCCATGCTTCGCTTCCGTAAGTCAGTGTCGGGATTACCACACTGTCATGCAAGGACTTCTTCACTTCCATACTGACCACCCTATTTCTTGTTACTGCTTTTAGCGTTCCTACAACCCTCTTCCCCTGTTGTACCTTCTCCCGCACCTCTTCATCCATAGTCCCATCTTTATTCAACACCCTGCCCAGATACTTAAAAGAGTTGACGATCTCCATAGCCTGACCGTTCAGCTTCACCTCACACTCTGTGACTTCACTCCTTTCGAAGACCATAACCTTGCTCTTCCCCGTATTTACCTTCAAATTCCGTTTTTCGCACACTGTTCCAAACTCATTTACCAGACCCTGCAACTCCCATTCATTATCCCTCATCAGAACTGTATCATCCGCAAACAGCAGTATAGGTAGCTTCCACTCAATTCCCTCCCTTTTCAGCGATACACCAACATCCACTGCTCTTGATAGTATTTCTTTCATGACTCCATTCATATATACAGTAAACAACCACGGGGACATCACACACCCCTGTTTCAAACCAACATTCAGGTCAAAGAACTCGCTCTGCTCACTCTCCACACGTACTGCCGCCTTTGCACCCTCATACATGCTCTTCACTGCTTTCAGCAACTTGCCCTCTACTCCGTATATTCTAAGTACTTTCCACAAACCTTCTCTATCCACTCTGTCATAGGCCTTCTCCAAGTCCATAAACGCAACATACACCTTTTGTTTCTTCTCCAGATACTTCTCCACAACACAATTCAGGGTAAAAATCTGATCTACACATCCTCTTTCCTTCCTAAAACCTCCCTGCTCTTCGCCTATCCATTTCTCCGTTCTCACTCTCACTCTCTCAATCACTACCCTACTGTATACCTTCCCTACTATGCTTAGAAGACATATTCCTCTGTGGTTACCACACACTCCTCTTTCCCCTTTGCCCTTATATAGGGGGACTATTACGCCAGTCTTCCAGTCATCGGGTGCACTCCCCTTCTCCCATGCTAGTTTGCACATTTTCCATACCCATTCTATCACTATCTCACCACCATACCTCAACATTTCCCCACACACTCCATCTGTTCCTGGTGCTTTCCCCAACTTCACTCTTTTCATGGCTTCCCACACTTCTGACCTCCTGATCCCCACCTCCACCTCCTCCTCCACTACTTCTCTTTTTCTCCCTCCCATACCATATCCAGCTATGTTTGCTGGCTCTTCATTCCTTACATTTAGCAACTCACTGAAGTACTCCCTCCATCTTTCGACTCTCTCTTGCTTCTCGGCTAGCATTCTCCCATTCTTATCTTTCACACCCTTACTATTTCCCTTGCTACCTTCCCTAACTTTCTTGACTTCTTTCCAGAAGAGTTTCTTACTCTCCCTCCATTTTACACTCAGATTCCTTCCAAATTCCTCATCTACTCTTCTCTTACTTTCCTTCACTACTCTCTTCACCACCCTCTTACTCTCCATGTACCTCGCTCGTTTCTGTCTCTCGGAATCTTCATTCCCTCTACTACCCAACCACTCTCTATATGCTTTCTTCTTTTCTTCCACAGCTATTCTTACGTCTTCTGTCCACCATGCTGTACCTTTCACTCCCCTCCCTCTTCTCCTCACTCCACACACCGCTTCACATGCTGCACAGATCTCATCCTTAAACACCTTGCTCATCTCCTCCACTTCCTCCATAACTTCCAGGTCGAACCCACCTAGTCATCTTTCCACTGCTCTCCTGTACTCCTCCCTGACTTCCTCCTCCTGCAACCTCTCCACCCTCCTCAAATTAAATCTTGTTATAGTTTATTTAAGCATTGTTATTACTTGAGAGCATTTTATTAACGTAAAGTACTCCTGTTGTAAGTAGGCTTTGCCGTCACCGGAAAGCCTTTGTAGAAGTGCACTAAACCCAGTTAATTGATACCCCGTTATCCAGTAGATTAACTCTGGAGGGTTTAAGTGTTTTGTTCACCGGTGTATAGTTCGAAGGTTTGGAATTAGCGTACCGTTGTTGCAGATATAGCCTATCTTCTAGTCCAATATTAAGTGCCCTTGTTTATTTCGTAGTGCCGGTCGTAACATGCTCCCGACAACCTACGAACAGTTGCCGCATGTTCCCGCATGTTGCAGACTTTTGTACCGTATAGTTCCCACATGTTTATTAGGCACTATGCAGCATCTGTCTCATGCGTGGATGTGTGAACCTCCTTTAGGAATGATATATTGTATATGGTAGCTAAAAGTATTGATTGAGATGATCTGTAGCCTTTTAATAGGTATATGTCCGTCTTAAGCTGAATATAATTGCCTAATAGTTGCCAGAATATAATGAAAAGGACGCCACCGGTACTGTGGGTTTAAAAAATACACCTAAGACCCTCTTTCAAGATAAATGTGTACATTTTTCGGTAGAAAAATATTCCGGCCAAAGGTTGGTTCCTCCTATAATACAGGCTCGCTATCGCTCGCCAGGACAAAAACAGACACCTAAATGGCACGAAAGGTCTTAAAATCTTCAAACTAATGGGGTGAACATCTTCAAATATCAAAATGAATGGTGCTAAATATGAGAGAGAAAGGGATCCAGAAAAAAAAAATCATCCCTTAAGTTCTCTTGGTTGTGATCCTAGCGCACTAACCAATCGTCCCAGTACTACACCCTGTTCCAAGTAAAAAGGCCAAAACTCTTGAACATTAACCTTCATTGCTTACAAACGACTTTAGTAATCGGGCTAAGATTTCTACCATTTGGGAAGGGTCGGCCAGGGAATATGTGTGGAATTTTATAGCTCATTAAATTTTGCTCTACCCCTTTTCGAGTTATAGAGGTTAGTGTTCACGATTTTATATTTGGAACAAAATATGGTAAAACAGAGGAGAAAGGGTTAGTGAGAATAAACAGAGCAAGAAGAGCAGTGGAATAGTGAACAGGGGAAGGGAGAGAGGGATGTAATTGACTTTAACTTTTAGCATATGAATTGAAAAGCGAGAGTATGATGAAGAAGGGAGCTAAAGATATATATATATATATACCCGGTATATATATATATATATATATATATATATATATATATATATATATATATATATATATACTGTATATATATATATATATTGTCAGAGAGAGAGAGCACGAGAGTGAGTGCGCATATATTATGAACATGCACATAGAATAGTATGTGTTAATGTGTATGTAAGAGAGAAAGAGAGAGGGAATGTGTGTGTTCCCCTCTGCGTGTGTATATGAATAATACACAGAGATGGAGTTAAGGGTAAATAATAGCAGTCCGCGTACATGAAGCTCATACAGGGGGACATGGAGGGAAACACTATAATAAATACATGGGTAAACAACAACCACAGTGAAATATTAAGGGGGTTGACCTGTTTTTTTTTTTTCTCTTTCTTGGTTGTATCCATTCGGTCCCATTCAGCCTACTGTTTCAAGACATTTATCCCCATCCAGGTGTCGATTTTTTTCCTGGCGAGCAATAGCGAGCCAGCATTTTATGAAGAAATCCGGCTTCACCGGAGACATTTTTCTATCGAAAAATTTACAAATTTAGCCAGCTGTCTAACTCATTATCCAAAATATG
>CM064487.1:126835673-126921950 GCA_032716605.1 Paralithodes platypus
AATTCAAAAGACGTCGCCAGTACAGAAGGGGCTAGGCTGTCTTTCATTTGGTTGACTTCTATTTAAGGTGGAAGGGTTTATTTTTTGGTTGATTATTTCATATATCAATTATTTTGTTAGTTTCCTCCCTAGACCTCCATCAAGCTTAAAACAAACATCCATTAGTTCCCCCTTCTAGAGTCCCGGCCGATGGTCGGATCTTCCAAAATTACAGGCTCACTAACATTCGCCAGGAAAAAACAAATCGACACCTAAATAGCACGAAAGGTTTAAATATTGACAAATAAATGGGACGAATGGTCTTAAAATCTACAAACTAATGGAGCAAACATATTAAAATCTGAAAACTAATGGTACTAAACATGAGGGAGAAGATGATCTAGATAAATGCTCAAGTATTCAATATCACATGAACTTTAAGCAAGTGTCACACTATGCCGAATTAAATGCTGACGCTCCACGACTTAAGGAGTGGCGATAGAAGTGGGAGACCACTGCCGAGTAACGTGGGTGATCGAGGGACGGGACGCCCACGGCGGGTACTATGGACGGGCACGCCGCCTAACGGCAACTGGACGGGGTCGAGCGGCAACCATGCAAGACCTAAGCGAGATAAATGACGCCGCGATAAATGGTTGGCGACAATGCTCCTGACGAGCGGCGCCTATAGGAGGTAGGGTGGCGCCTATAGATACTACGGCGGCGATGGACAGCCACCCTGTCACACTGGACCCCTACTCAGTCACACTTGACCCCGACCGAGGCAAACCGGTCCGTCGGAGGCGACGTTTTGGTGTGTGTATGGGGAGATAGCTTGAGATCTAAGGAGGAAACTCAAAACATAATAAAAAGATCCATAGATGAACAAATAAATACGCCCATCTCCCCTTAATTAAGTGGTTCTTTGAGTAATTGGTAAAACAAGGCCATCTATAGTTAACCCTTTCAGTACCGGTGACGTCTTTCTCGTTATAGTCTGGCATCTATTAGGTTTTTGTATTTTGCTTAGAAAGGGCCTGTAGCAATCACAAGACCTCCATTCCTCTCATTTATCTCTCTTAACTCCCACAGACCGTTCTAAAGCTACATAAAATCGTCTAAGTCGGGCAGAACTAAGGCAAAACAGACGCCACCGCTATTGAAAGGGTTTATAGATAGTCATTCGTTGATGGGATCGGATTAAGGGGACGGTGGTGATTTTTGGGGGTCTATTTATTTATATATTCATTTATTTTTTAGTTTCCTCGCTAGACCTCCATGATCCATCAAGCTTAAAAAAAACATCCCCAAGACCCTCTATCAACGATGTCCCGTGCGACGTTGCCAGGTCGCGGACTCATGGTATGCCTTCCCCCTATGACGCCGCTTGGGCGTTACCAGGTTGCTGTCTGACGGCGACCTACCTTATAGCGGCGTCTGACGCAGACAAGTTGACGCCCTTGTACCGTCTGACGCCTACTGGACGCCGTCCGACGCCGCCCCGCCTACCGTCCCCATCCCATCCATGTCCTTGACCTCAACTACCGCCGACTCAGCTTATGAGAGTTATTCGTGTTAATCTTTTCCTGAGGCCCCTGATGACCTCTCCCGAGGTCTCTCTTGAGTTGGCACCCACCCACGTCGCGCAGCGATGTAGGCAAAGACCTCGTTACGACCCTTAATGCTTGGTTCACACATGCACGAATTAACGTCCCGTCCGTCCCCGACCCCTTAATTCGCCGTGCCTAGGTGGCGTCCTTTTTGTGCATGCATAAAATGGTCCGTGTGGGTCGGGGTAACTCCCAGAATACGTTTTATGTTGGGACACCCACGGGACACACACAACACACACGGGAGCAGTCGTCGTCTAGACGCCGACTAACTGGATGAGAACGGCGGCAAAAAAACGTTGGAACGCCCATCGTGGCCATCGTGGCCACATGGGGCCTCCAGATTGATGCCGTCCTGCCTATTTTTTTGGTCGGGGATGGACGGGACGTTAATTCGTGCATGTGTGAACCGAGCTTAAGTCGTGGAGTATGATCGGCACTTAATTCGGCATTGTGTGACACTTGCTTTACCAGTAACACTCTAATGAATAGTTCTGTGCTGATATATTACGTGAGATGTGGAGAGAAGTTTCTACAGTTTTTCTAGGGCTATTAGAAGCACCCGAGCACCGTCATTAGTATATATATATATATATATATATATATATATATATATATATATATATATATATATATATATATATATATATATATATATATATATATGTATAATATACAGTATATATAAACTGTATATACTGTAAACATATCGTGAACATTATATTACCACCATAAAACAAGTAAGGTTGAGAATGATATCAGGGTAAAACGATTAATATTGCTAATCTAATTGCTTTCAACGCTTTATGGACAAATAATGTCAGGGGAACGAATAGCAATAATAATTCTGCCCTTGCTCCCCCCTACCAAGCCATCACTGGGGAGAGTTGCTATACTAACACTTCTACACCAGGCGACATATTGCTTAACCCATTCAGTACCGGAGACATTTGTTGTTCTATATTCTGGCAGCTATTATACGATTGTGTTCATCTTTGGAAGGGTGTCTACCGATGAAAAGGCTACAAACTATCTCAATTAATCCTTTTAACTACTATATATCCCTCCCAAGCTTTATAAGATATTCTAAATATAGCTGATTAAAAATAAAAAAAACGTCATTGGTACTGAGAGGGTTAAGGGGGAGGTAGTTTCATTGTCTCCCTCATGTTTAGTCCCATTAGCTTTGAGATTTTAAGACGTTCGTTCCATTAGTTTGGGTATTTTAAGAACTTTTGACCCATTTCTGTGTCAATATAAAGACCTTTCGTGCCATTTAGGTGTCGATTTTTTTCCTGGCGAACGATAGCGAACCTATAATCCTAGAAGAAGCCGAAAAATGTACAAATCTATCATGCAGGAGGGTCTAGCGAGGAAACTATGAAATAAATAAATAAATAAATAAATAAATAAAAAAAAAAAAAAATATATATATATATATATATATATATATATACTGTATATATATATATATATATATATATATATATATATATATAAATAACTACTACCCACTTAACCCTTTCAGTAATATAGTGTCGTTTGTATTGTACTCTTGCTAATACTAGACTATTTTATAAAGTTCAGTATCAACCTGTTTTTCTGTGCCATTTTCTATTGCCGTATATTTGATAAGGAATACCAGCCTGAGCTACATATAGAAAAATAGTATGAGGTTACCAACATGGCAGCGCTAAAATAATGCATATCCAAGTCAGATAAATATTGACTAGAATTACATTCTGCAAAATGGAGTCATTTTCTCTGTGTTTATTGCCGAGTCGTCATGTTACATAATAGTTAAACTACAATCCCGGCAATGTACAACTGAAGTTAAATGCCAACACCACCACAACTAAGAACTATAATGTCCTCTAAATGTAGTGTGTAATTAGGCTAATCCTCTAGAAAACACAGAGCATCTTTAATCATCAATTTACAAGGAGTGTTAACAAAATCACTGCGGCAATTGTCATATGACAATTGCTTGGTCTGTACTGTACCATACGGGGGTTTTGGACTAAAAGTGATCTTCATTCCCTGCACATTTTCATGTATAAACGAGAGCTAGAACGTATTTCAATTATATATCCCTGAATGTAGAGGAATAGACCTTTCCAATGACACCTGAATTATGTCTGTACGACCACTGGTTGCCGAGCAACGTTATTAAAAATGTGAGGTTAAATTGATAAAAATTAGCGATGTACTGTATACTGTATAGGAGAGCTGGAGATGTCTCCCAGTTATGCTATATAAAATTAAAAAATTATAGTGTTCACCTCGGCACGGCTGGCGATGGATGGGACGGTCCCTCGCTACAGACTCGGTTGCCTGCTTCCCAGGCCTTGTACTACGCAGTGTTGTCCATATTTTGTATATAGTAGCCAGCAGTCATTGAATTAATTAATGGGGTAAGATTAAATAGGAGCCTTCACGGTATTGACCATTTTGCCCAAATTATGATCGATGACTAGAAACAATAAACAGGTTCCCATCGAGACCATCCAAACCCTTACCTAGGACCTTCGGGGCCATCAAAGATCGACAGGTAAAAACGATACGAATTTTGGATGGCCTTGATGGTGTCCTTCAAGCCAAAAATATGCCCTTGTCCATCGGATCTAGCCAACAATTAAAATGAGCTAGTGAGAAATTCACAATAAATACAAATTACCAAAAACGTTATCGAGATGGTGTTACATATCTTTGAAATACGATATTTACAAATTGAAATATGGACAGTCACTGTCTAACAAACTGACAAGCAGCATTAAATGTATTACAAATTTAGACAAAAATTAAAAGTTAATTTAATACCTTTACGACCTTTATGTCATTAATACAATTATGAACAGTTTGCACTGCTTCACTCAGTACGTCACCAAATACTTGAACTTTAATATTAGTTCAAGAGACCTTTAGAGCCATGGGCTCTTTACTCATCCTGCAAAGTGTGAGATTCTCCAGCATCTCCACTATGATTACTGCATCATCTCAAAAGTAAATTAAGTTATCTTGAAATTGCCAAGTATTGCTCCATATTAACTATGAATGACTCCCCAACCCAGTAATCAGAACATGGAGGCTTTGAAGAGCAAACGTGCTAGTGCAAAAGCATGTTCCACACTTGAGTTCACACAGTAGAAGGGGGAGTCCTGACCACCACACTTGACAACACTGTCGGTTCCAGTGTAAAGTCAAGACTCCAACTCAATCATTCCTGCACGTATCCCACAGAATCAGAGAAGCTCACACAGTGTCTTGTGATCCACGGAAAAAACTAAAAAACTCAAGCCACCAATCCACAGGATCCCAGAACACCAGAGTTTTATCAGTCATTGACTTTTTGGATGTGAAACATGATTGTTCAAGTCTTTGATAACACCATGCTAGTTATTGTTATCTTGTCGGTCCTTTTATCCATTCCAAATAAGAAATTTTTTAAGCCCCTTTTCCAATCAAGGCAAATGGTACGAGTTCACCAAACAGCATTTAGGACTGATGATTACCCATGGACCATGAATACCCCCAGCTTTCATAAGTTCTCCAGAAATGCCACAGACACCAGGAGCCTTCCTACTCTTTAGCCTAGTTGCAGCCTCCTTCATCTAAGCAAGGGAGGGTGGGTCTTTGCTGATTAGTGAATCAGGAACCAAAGACTGATCATAAACTTGTTGAACTGTTTGCCGGGAGGACCAGCGATGCACGACTTTTCATAGTACTCAGCCCAGCTGGCCTTACACTCATTATCCTCTCTTGAGCCTGTGCCATCTGCCATTTAAATAGAGGGGAGCTTAAATTGAGTTTCTTCGCGGCGGCTCGGTAACCAGCCTGCGATATAAGCGTGTTAATGGCTAAATTCTTCTTCAGCATACTTGGAAAGCTAAACAGTAGAATTTGTGAAGCGGAATCTGGACATTTAACCTTGAAAATAAGCTGATTATCAGGACAAGGTATACAAGATGGCGGGTGGTGTGGAAAAGGTATACAATATGGCAGCTGGTGTGAAGGTGTACGAGATGACTGTTAGTGTGGAGAAGGTATACAAGATGACAGGTGGTGTGAAGAAGGCATACAAGATGAAGAGTGAAGTAGGGTTAGTATTCAAGTTTATGGGTGGCATGAAGAAGGTATACAAAATGACAGGTGGTGTGAATAAGGTATACAAGATGGCAGGTAGTGTGAATAAGGTATACAAGATGGCAGGTGGTGTGAAGAAGATGTTAGCGTTATCCTCCCCTAATATAGCCCGGAATGTCAGCCAGCGGGACTCGTGTTATGTAAATGTTGACACGGACTCACTCATATAAAGAGAGGGGACCCGAAACCTGTGTGTGTGTGAGAGAGACAGAGTGAGAGTGAGTTCGTACCTGCGTGTGTATTTGTGTTTGTATGTGTGAGAGAGGAATACGTATTGTGTGTGTAAATGAGAGTATGTGTGAGTGAGAGAGAGTGAATGTGTGGCTGCGTGTATATTTCTGTTCATGTATAACTGTGAGAGAGGAATGCGTATTGTGTGTGTGATACAGAATGTAGGTATATAGTATGAGAGAGATGGCGTATGTCTATATATCTCTGCGCAAATGTATGTGTGTGAGAGCGAGAGAGATAGAGGGAGGATGTTTATGAGAGAGGTTGTATGTCAGTGTGAGTGTGTGTGTAGTACTGATGGCCTATATTTACAGCCTCATAGTTTGTTGGTGTTACTCGTGTGTGTTCACAATGTTGGATAGCACTGACAGGAGGGTCGTTTAATAATGAACAGAACGTCAATTTGAATGAGTTTCATTTAACATGTGGTGAGGTTTTCTCTATTAATTGAAACTGATGTACGGCTTTTCGAAGTGCTTGTTTTTTCAGTATAATGACTGTTTTATATGATCTGTGTGACATTAACCGATTTTTTCAGCTTAGGTGTGAGCTCTCATGAACAAGGAATGAAACAAAATCAAGCAACACTCTTAGTACAATATCATCCCATATACTATATAATATTATAAGACAGTAAAGTACGAATAATGTCACACATTTTATATATATATATATATATATATATATATATATATATATATATATATATATATATATATATATATATTATATATATGCATATATAGAATGTATGACATTATTCGTACTTTACTGTCTTAGGAATTTGTGAGTATTAACCTTGTTTATGAATATTTGCATCCCTTCGCGACTATATATTAAAGGTAAAGGTGACAATCTGCGCCCTCAGCTGGCACCAATTCATGAAATACATCGTGTTATTCTTTTGTTTTGTTCTTATGACGGTAAATTGCCATGTCGTCATCTAAATTACTCCGTTATCACGACGATTTTTTACCGAAATATGTTGATAATTGTGAAAACTTTGCATTCATTTGACACAGAGACAGTAGTTTCATATTTTTCCTAAAAGTATCAAGAAATCACTGGCTAAGAAATTCAATTTACCGTCAGCTGAAATTAAACCCTCTATAGGAAGCGACTTACCCTTGCCTGTGTTAGTTCATTGGCCTCAGTGAAAACCCTTGCCCTGAACCTTTTTTGGTCACAGGTTGCTCTTTTTGGAACTCCCCTGTTACGCTCCATTAGTTTGAAAATATTAAACATTTTCACCCATTAGTTTGGCGATAATAAGACGCCTCACCACATTCAGGTGTCGATTATATATGTTGGTTGTTTTTGTCATTTTAGCTGCCATACATCCTTCTTAAGCTTCATAAAATCGTATAAATTTAGCTAGAATAAAATTAATAAGATGTCGCCGGTACATTAGGGGTTAAGGAAGATATGTTGTGAGCTTGATGGTGAATTGACCCACTGGCGAGTTTCAGGCTATAAGGAAGTTGACACCATAAGCAGAAATATAAACGTTTTGTTAGGTTGTGACGGAGAGTAAGATGACTAATTTGTTTTTTATGTATTTATATAATTATGCAATACAACCATATTGTAGCTCGTAATTCTGATAAATATTGATATGAAAAACTCTAACTTCCTTATAGCCTGAAACTCGTATGTTATCAATTAGTGTTTACTCTCTTGTATATTAGAGATCCTTCCTAAACTGCATAAAATCGCTTAATGAAGGAGGTAACGATCTCCGTATACGCGGACGAATTCTTCATCTTATTCTGGTTAACAAGAGACTAATATATTCAGTTTCGGAAGGCCCTTTAGGATCAGAGAGGTAAAGCCATTATATCAGTTTAACCCTTTCTGTACCGGCGACGTCCATTTCACTTTATTCTGGCTACTATTAGACGATTGTATTCAGTTTAAAAAGGGCCTCCAGCAATTAAACGGCGTCGAGCTATCTCACTTAACCCTTTTTACTACCACAGATACTTCTTAAACCGCACACAAATCATCAGAATACAGCAAGAAGTAAATTCAACAGACGGCGCTGGTAAAGAAGGGGTTAACATTCGAACTTTCACAATTCTTTCATAAACTGAAGTTTTGTTTTTGTTTTTTTTTATTAATCAATTTCTGTATTTAGTTTCCTCCCTAGAACTGCATAAAGCTTAAACAAAAATACCCCCAAGACCCCTCTTCAAGATGAATTTGTGCATTTTTCGATAGAAGAATACCTTGGCCGAAGGACGGTTTCTCCTAAATTGCAGGCTCGCTACCTCTCGCCAAGAAAAGATTGACACATATATAGCACGAAAGGTCATAAAACTGACGAAAATATGGGACAAAAGGTCTTAAAATTCCCAAAGTAATGGGGCAAACGTCTTAAAATCTCAAAACTAATGGGACTAAACATAAGGCAGAATGGGGTCCAGAAAAACAAAAACCCTTAATAAAATTGTCTTATGATGGCCAGAATGAACCGAAGAAAGACGGCCTCTAATACTGAAAGGGTTAAGTATTTACAATATCATGATTTCCCATTCGCATATAAATTTGGGTTTGATAAGTTGATAAATTCGGTTATTTGATTTGGAGTATTGCTTGGCAAGAACTATTGTTTAACTTTTGTTATGCTCACAATACGAATTGCGGCCGTACAGACCACCACCAGCAACACGCCACAAGGACATATAAAAGCCAAGGAGAGAGTACCTGCGGACCCTTCATGCGCGCAGATGCCCCCATATGGCTATACGAAAGACAACAATGCCGTAGGAAGCAGAGTGGGCAATAACAACAGCAGATCGTGCTCTTCTAGCTTGCACCAGATAGGAACCAGCATACACAGAACTAAAACGGACTATGTCAGTCAACCTGGGAGAAATAATTCGGCTAGGTTTGATACTAGCATCTCCAAGTCTGAAGATTGGAACAATCTTAGGTACGAGAGTGGAAAAACTAGGTTTGACACTAGACATCAGGTCTAAAGACTGAAATTACTAAGTGAAAATGGTAAACCTGCAAGGTATGAGACTAGCACCTCAGGTCTGAAGACTGGGTATACCAAGTGCTCTATTCAACCTGCTAAGTTCGATACTAGCACGTCTGGTCCCAAGACCAGTGTACGATACCAACAAAAGTGCAAACTGACATAGTAGTGAGGCTCGATGCTCACCCTCTTGGTCATTGACTAGAGCAGCGGCAGCTGAGATTCACCTCTTCTCTTTCACTTGTATGTGGTCCGAAACCTTGCACAGCTAGTGGTTCAAGACCTAGCCTTCAAGCAGAGCCGAAGAAGAAAACTGCAAGTTGCACCCCGAGGAAGTCCAGACCGAACCAAACGCCCAAGGCAGACGAGTGTCGTAACAAGAGCCCAGCACATCAAACATATAAGAGATCACTAAGTCCCCCTCCGACACCAGGGAAATCGCTAAATTAAATAGTTGTAGTGTCTCTCTAAATATTACAGTCCCTTCTGGAGAAAACAGTGTATTACCCCTCAGGTATCACAAAACACATAGTCTATCCTTGCATTCCCGTATTTAAAGCATTCAGAAATTTCTGATTGGGCACTTCCATATCAAAGTACACCAGAAACATTGAATATCAGAGAATATATATCGAAGACACCCAAGAACTGATTGCGTACAGTTTATGCTTAGTGATTTTCCAATAGTTAATTATTCACTTCTTATAAAAAGTAAATGAAACTATAGTCGAACGAGAAGAGAAAACGTGACTTTGTGATCAAAGAGAGACTGACTTCGCTAAATGTAAATATAATAATTTAATTGCTAAAACACCAAATTTGCTAAAACACCAAATTCTCATTTCTAATTGTATCAACTTAACCTATGTACTTTAAATTAAACAAAAAAGAAGTTTGATTTGATCTAAGAACCTTCATAAATATATAATTGCATAATTAAATCACTCACATATTCATCTAGTGCTTAGAGCATGCTTTCAGAGCATGTGTGCCTTTTTACCTATAACTCACGTAAAGTTCATTCTTTAACTCTAATTGTGCATATTTATGTGTTTATGTATTGTTTTTACCATTATTATATGCCACTTGTATATTAATATAATTTTGTTCAAATATAACTGTTGTTCTGTATCTATTGTATGACTTGCCTTTGTACTTAATTGTAGTTATATACAAGATACGTATACCTCCCTGTGATTAGAATTCACCAATAACCAGATTTGCTCTTGCATAATCAATTTATTCAGGTTATTATATGACAATTGATTAAGTTTAAAAAGGGTTTGTGAGCATTAAAGTGATAATTAATATAAATGTAACCACTTCAGTCAATAAATTCCTAACCTGTATAAAATCATCTGCTACAACCGACTATGAATTAAAAAAAAAAAACGCTATGTTACTATAAAGGGTTAGTAATACTTATGTTGTTGGCTTTATATTGTGCCTACCTTAGCAGGAGACGCAAAATTATAAGTTCCCCTCAAATCAAGTACAGATGCATACAAGTTGACTAAAACAAGTAGAATACAAATAGCAAGAATCAACTTAATGGGTTTTATTAATTCACTAACACTATTACAGGGCTCACAAGTCAGTGTTCAAATTGGACGTTGTATAATCGGAGTTCACAATTGTTTTGAATTATGTTTAAATGTATATACACACCAATGCAATCCACTTTGCAATTACTCAGCAGTGATGCTGCTTGTTCAATTGATCTCTTACGCTCCTATGATAATACCCGTTACTGTCATTGGCTTACACCCCACTCGTCAACACGCTATCACAGTGAAGCTGCAATTCGATTAAATCCTTGTCGCCATTAAACACGCCAAACGTATTCCGTTATTACACAATACAATACGCTTAACGCTTACTTAAAGATATACTCGTAATACATACAAGAAGGTTATTCATTTTCGGACGATTAAAACCTAAGTCCGAGTTACGAAATCTGGAAACATATGAATAAATCAAAGTGTATAAAATGGGTTTTTCAATATAAAATTACAAACAATAATAATTATATTCATGAGAAAATCTGGGAAATAGCTCATACAAGTAGCGACACAGCTGTTCACCTGAGTCAACAAGCTATAGTCAGTAGCCAAAAGGGTGATGGGCCCTAAACACATGGCTCTCGTTCCCATGGTTCATTGGTCTGAGGGACGGCCCAATTACTTTATCATGCGGTGATAACGGGGTTCATGTCTGTGCCCTCCACCAGGTCAATACGTTATTCTCAAAGAAAGTTAGGAAATTATTTGCAATTCAATGGTAAAATTTGCTAGACTTGGCACTCCGGCTATAACAACATTAACAAAACCTTGACCCTAGACGCACCACCCTACTCTTACACTCTCTTACAATTACTCGGTCACAGCCAGAGGGTTACTGTAACACCCTGCTGTATCAATATCTCTTCAACTACCATTTTTGTATTCCTTCACTACTTCTACGGCCTATTCAACTACATCAATCATTCAATGGCACTTTTATTCTGTATCCTCCTCTTACTATGTCAGGACAACCTAGACCGTGCTAATACTCAATCGACTTTCACTAAATTACTCGTCCCACTCCGGTGATAGCTTAACTATTACTTAACTCTTACACACTTTCGTCTTCCCTCGAACACCAACTTCTCTCTCTAGCACGTGACAGTGTCATTCTCTCTCTCTCTCTCGCTCTCTCTCTCTCTCTCTCTCTCTCTCGATCTCTCTCGATCTCTCTCTCTCTCTCTCTCTCGATCTGATCTATTGCGTTTCCTCTTTATTTTTAGTTACACAATTACTTGTAGCTCGATTGATACAGAGATGGTTATTATTACACCCGCCAGGCAACTCTGTGCCATGTGGAGAAATATACAAGGGGAAGGACTCTGAATTCTAGCCTTGGTCTAACTACACTGCAGGCGTAATTACGTTAACACAAACAAAAGGGAAGGAATCAATTAACTATTTCTCTGGACAAAAAATACCTTCACGGTAGCCCCCTGAAAGGCGCGTGTGGGACGCTCGTGACTGGAAGTGTTTAAAGGGACGGATTACTAAGGTCCATGGAAGTCACACAAAAGGGAAGTTAAATGCTGGGCTCTCCAATATGGGTCGCTTTGACTGAACTCACTGATTATGTCACAGCTCTGCCGTAAAGGTTAATTCTGCTTTTCGTTTGCGACCAGCACTACTGCACTGGGTCAAAGGGGGATAATTAAGTGCGTCGATCTGCTGGGCTCTGCGACTTCGTTTGCTGGGAAGGTCAGGCACTGCTGCACGTTTTTTTTTTTGCACTCTGGGTTTTGGAGGGCTGCGGTCGTGAACTCGTGACCTTGGCGCTTCGGAGGATGTTCCACTCGTCTTCACCACCCTTGCTTTCATTTCTCCAGTCCGGCAATGGCCTCCAGAAATGGAGTTTATTCGCGGATTCATTTATTTCCTTTGCAGTACTGCTCTCCTCATCTTAGTCTCTAGGGTGTCTGCCTGGGCTTCGACTTCTGCCAGCCCACTCTGCACAAGCAGGCGTAATCTCTGCAGGGCCTGGAGGGTCTCGCGGGTGTCCTCTTCCCTTGGGGAGATGGGGAATGGCATGGGGATTTTACAGGTTTCTTCTTGGTCGGCGGGAGACAGAGTTATGGCAGGATAGGGGCAGGCCTCCTCCTCATGGATAGTCCAGCATTCGTGGTTGAATGCAGGATATAGGAATGCCAAGGTGCTTGGGGGAGAGGGACTAGTTGAGCTCAGATCTGTCAATTCGTATTCAATTGGGGGACTCGCGGAATTCAGATCGATCAAGTTTTAGTCGATTGGGGTACTCAGTGCACGGGAGGGGGTCGTGTAAAGCTGCCCGGCTGCGACAGAGATGGAAAGGGGACCATGGGAACTGACTTCGGAATGCCTGCTTGTCTGTTGTCTCGGCCTTTGTCTGGGGGAACCCCCTCTCGGTTTGTCTACAGGCCTGGTCACACGATCATTTTCAGTTTCCATTCCGCGAGGAACTCAACTCGGGGAAGAGGTACTGGAAAATTTCCGGCGAGAATCAAACAGTGTTCACACGGGATAGCCGAATCATAGGTGGTGTCTGTGGACGGAGAAGCACCAGCAGAAAGCACTGTATCAATTTACATAGTGATATTAGTGCATCTTTAAGCTACTCACAAGATCGGATCTGTTATGCTTTGGCAGACATAGTTAAGAGCCAAAGATAAACCAAATGCGTCTGCCCAGCCGCTATTAAATATAGCCTTCAAAACGATATCGGGCCCTGACGCTGCTGGTTCTTCTCTTGTGTGCCAGGGAGCTCTTCTACCCTGATATCCATGAGGGCGGGAATTTTGTCTAAGTATAGGGTTCTCTATTTCGTTTATTGAAGCCCCAACATTTATACAAACTCTCTTTTCCATGTTAACCCTTTCAGTAATATGCATTGTATTCACTATTCTGGTTAACATTAGTCGATTTTACGCCACTTTGGGAGGCCCTCTAGGAAGCAAAGGGGTAATGTCTCTCTAAATATACCTTATAACTCCCACAATTCCGTTCTAAAATATATACAATAGTCTAATAATAGCCAGACTATAGTAAAAAGTGCACCATGATTTATTGAAAGGCTTAAGGGACCAGTAGTTGCATTTTGGACCCCCTTCTCCCTCATGTTTAGCCAAATTAGTTTTGATATTTTAAGACGTTCCTTCCATTAGATTGGCGATTATGAGAACTTGCGCCCCATATCTTTGTCAATATTAAGGTCTTTCGTGCCATTTAGGTGTCGATTTTAGGAGGAAACTGTCTTCGGCCGAGACTTTTTTACCGAAAATGTACACATTTATCTTGAAAGGGGGCTTTGTAAGCTTATAATGGAGGCCTAGGGAAGAAATTAGAATGATAATGAATAAATAAATATATATAGACCATATCATGGTGGTATCCATTGCAATAACAACAATGCATTTAGCGGCCCTTCCTATTAAGGGGGGTCACCGTTTTTTTTTTTTTATCTTTATCTCCTTTTCTCTCTTTTTCTGGCGTGTATCCATTCGGCCCCATTCAGCCAACTGTTTTAAGACGTTTATCCCCATCCAGGTGTCGATTTCTTCCTGGCGAGCGATTGCGAGCCTTCATTTTATGGAAAAATCCGGATACATTTTTCTATCGAAAAATGTAAAAATTTAGCTTGCTGTCAAAACAAATATATATATATGCTGGCTCGCTACCGCTCGCCAGGAAAATATTGACACTTGTAAGGGGGTAAACGTCTTAAAACAGTAGGCTGAATGGGGCCGAATGGATACAAGCCAAAGAGAGAGGGAGAGAAAGATAAAAAAAGCGAGGTGGGCTCCCTTAATAGCAGTTTGTAATATCACTTCCGTATTTGGGCCGCAGTTTTTTTGGACCGCAGCATTTACATAGGCGACCCTTTTTGTGTGTGTGTGAGCTTTTCATATAATTTATTTGTTTACCTTTCTTTTCTTTCTTTCCTTCTCTCTTTTTCAGTGGGAGTATTGTCAATATTGCGATACGATAATAGTACAAAGAGAGTTCTGATACATTAAATTTGTCTTTTACTGACACTTTTAACAGTATGAATACATTTCGAGCACGTATTTCATTATAATGACTATGACAACTAATAAGTCCTGTCATCCAATATTAGTCAATAGTTAATTGGATCCATTCAGATACCAAATAAAGGGACATGCCAATTATGTTTTCAAAATGTATTCACTCACTTTTGAGATAACATACAAAAAAATACTATTATTGAAGAAACATTACTGAGGGTGTTATTTGTTGGGGCCAAGAATAGGTGACTGGGGTGTGTGGGCGTCATTCAATGTTAACCAAAAGTTAAAGGGATTCTTTTGGTTACGCAATGTAGAAACTGACCAAGTTTTGTCGAAATTCATTAATTCGTTGGTGAGATATTTCAGAACAGACAGATACATAGACACATGCGCGGACAGGAGTTAAAACAGTACCTTGTGTTTCTCGCCTAAAACGACAAGAAAGAGTGAGAGAGAGAGAGAGAGTACAGTTGATGAGAGTTTGAGTGAGAATGAGTGTGTGTGGTTGACAGGACGATGGGGTGAGTGAGCATGTGTGTTTCTGTTTGTGAGGGAATATATACTGTATATCAATATAATGTAAGCATGGCTGATGTGAGGAGAATACGTAGCGGTGTTTTAACCCCTTATGTACCGGTGACGTTATTTAAATTATATTCTATGTACGAGTAGACGATTTTATGAAGCATAGGTAGGATATAAGGTAGCTAAAAACATTAACTGAAATATTATATATATAGCCTTTAGAGTGACAGGTATTCTAACTAAGCTGAATATAATTGTCTAATAGTTGCCAAAATATAAGGAAAATTATGTCACTGGTACAGAAAGGGTTGAAAGCAATGGGACAGGGATGGTTGTGAACGAAAGAAATGGGAAGGGAAGGGAGGGAATAACTAATGGAAAGGAGAGAGGATGGAGACTAGATGAGATAAAAGAGAGGGGAATATAAAGGAAGGTGAAGGAGATGAGAACTGAGGGTAGGGGAGAAGAGGAAGGGGGAATGGGCGATAAATAAGTCCATGGGAATTAGATGAAAATAGGGTGTTTAATCAAACAAATTGCAATAGTTTGTTTTATTGCATGAACATGTTAGTTGGACTCCTAGTAACACCATATCCAAAATCTGACAAATTCGGACATATGGTATTTACGTAATTCACATTTTAACCCTTTCAGTAGGGACATTTTTTCATATTTTCACGTTTTTCTCGAAAATGGTGCATCACACAGATAAGAGGTATAGATACTAAAAAAATAGGAAAAAGTATTGTGCTCAAGTTATGTTCTATACATTTTTTCCCTAAAACCTATAGTCTTTATGCAAATAAGCCCAGAATTGGAATACGTGATTATGAAAAACTTGGAAAAAACAACTTTGCACTCACATTTCATTAAATATCTCATAACCTACTTATTTCACCTCAAATTGTTATAGAATAAATCTTTTAGAGGGAATTCTTTTTGTTATTTTGGCATACTTTTTATTCTTAAATGCTAATTTATTTGACAAACATGTAAAATATAGAATACACTCAATGTGAACATGTGTGAAAAAAATAAACACAAATTTGGAGTTTTGGTATATTAACTGCAATTATTTATTTTTATTACATAAACGTGTCATTTGGACTCTTTGAATTACTATATCAAACAACTTTAATTGAAGTTATTTTATATTCAAAATTATACTAATTTCTTTTTTAAATGAGATATCTCCTCAAATAAAAAGTTTATTATATACAGTAAATGTATTGAAAACTAATACAACATAAACTATAGGATTTCTTGTCTAGTATATGATTTGACCTTGACCTCTATGGATGAATCCTTGGGTCATAAGGTCAGCTATGTCTAATATAGAAAACAAAATCTCTTTGATTGCCTTGTGGATTACATTACAGTAGTTATAAATGATATGATATAAGATGGCCAACAGAATAATGATCTATTGGCTATTTTAACAATTTAAAGAACAGAAAAAGAGACTGTGAAACAAGAGTAAGAAAAAATAAAAATTATTGTGGCTGAAAGTACATGCATTATGCCTGAACTAGCTCAATCACGTTCAATATCCTCATCAGAGAATGTGTTGACACAAGTACTAGTTTGACACTCCTCGCAAAACTCTGTACATAGTAACCCATGTTTTTTGCATGAACAGTGTAGAGTGTCACAAAAGCCTTTACATTTACATCTAATTACTTTCAACAAGGTGTCAGGTGCTGGGCTGTTGTCCATCGTGCATGGTATTAGTTTGTTTTCGTTTCTCTTCCACCCCCAATCATCAGGTTTGATATTTATGTTTCCTAGCCATACTTGTGTTTGATAATAAACACGAAATGAGTGATATTTAGCTGCATCACTAGTAGGTGGCAGGTCTTTAATGTCAACACTTCTCAAACTCTTTATGACTCTACCTTGAAACTTTTTCTTTCTTAACTCATCAAGAGATGTACAATCACTGCTAGAGCTGTAAACTAGAATAAGTGCTCTTTCTCCTGCTTTTTGTATTGCCTCATGAGTCGTCTTGTCAGACAAGAATGGCACTGCACATTCAAATAAGATGTTTTGTTTCTTCAATACAACCCCCTTTCCTATGGTGTTCAGTCTTGATGTAGTATCACATCCACATAGGGCATGCATAAATGGCAAGCATCTGCAGCATTGTTCCCCTAGTTGTGAACTAATGTCTCCTATATTCCAGACAGGGTGCTTCATATTGGGTTTCTGTGATACCATAAATAGAGGCTTACTATTGGGCTTCATGTGATGACAGAGAAGCACCAATATGTCAGTATCCTCTGCTATGACATTTGTTACCTTGCTAAGTGCCATATTAACTGCCTCCTGCACTATTAAAAGATCTGCATCTCCCTCTGCATGCTTTGTAGATACTCCGTGCTCCTTCAGAGTTCCAGAAAGTAAGTTGATAAATTTCTGTTTGTTTTTCTGGTTTGCTAGAAATGACTCCTTGTTCTCAAAGGCAAAGACTTTAGTTGGTAACAAGTGAACATCTGGGGCAACAGTTAAGCCCCTAGTACATTTCTCTTGTGTCACACATTTTGTTGATGCACTATTATTATACCCATCAAAGACAACAATGGGATAGTCATTTCTCTTGACAAGAGCAACATACTTGAATACAATATCTTTATATGTTTCTCCTCTTGTCCATTTGATGCGCTGGAGTAAGGATCCACCATCAAAAACAGAACATTCTGCATCAAGGATTGGTTGTCCTTGACTGGAAGTGTATTTTGCCATGGCATCTGCAAGCTGGGGCTTGGTGGCACTTCGAGGAAGTCCAGTGCTTGTAAACAGTGATGGTGGGTATACAGACAGCTCATACTTCATGATTTCACTTAAACCTATATCAGCATTATTGGCTATTACAAGCAGCCGCTGAAACAATGCTTGAGGATCAACCTGCACTTCAACTCCTTCGGTTACTATCTTTTGACCCATTGTCTTGATCTGGTGTTTCTTCCTGAAAATATGGTTTGCTGCATTTTGACCTTCCATCATTTTGATAATATTGTTCCCAATATCTTTGGCAAGTTGAGCATTTGATTGGGGTGCAGATAATCCTGAAATGATGTTGTACAAATGCTCAGTATCTGCAAATGGAGTGTGTTGCTCTAGGTACTGAAAAATCTTTATGGTATCTTCATGATCTCTTATCTTTCTGGATTCAGTCAAATCTTTATTTATTACAGAGCCAATCTTCTGACCACTCTTTACCTCATCACTTATCTGTGCAAAAATTGGCATGGCTTGTAACCATCTTGTCCGTTGAGTCTCATCCATACCTCGCCCATGTGTTAAACCTCCTGATGATTTTAGAGATTTCATAAGAACTTGCTCAATAACAAGGTCTGGTGCTAACCCAGCCCAGAATCTGTCTGATCGTCTGATGAAGAACAAACCAGACTCAAGAAGTTGGTGATAGAGTTTCTCATTTGTCTTCTTCAGAGCTACCATATCCTGGAGGAATAGAT
The DNA here is from genome assembly GCA_032716605.1 of Paralithodes platypus. Lineage (NCBI taxonomy): Eukaryota > Metazoa > Arthropoda > Malacostraca > Decapoda > Lithodidae > Paralithodes > Paralithodes platypus. The sequence continues at coordinate 126,854,184 of CM064487.1, forward strand.
GGGCTGATTTTGTGTAGTTATTGTGTCTAGATGCAGCAAAAAAGGGCAGCATTCTCTGTAATGCCATGAAGTATAACGTTGGCTGGCTGGTTCGCTGTCCTCTGAGTGACGACCGTAGTATATCCATCATCTCCATATACAGAATCCATAACTTTCCATTTGGGCTCTGCTGTAGTTGGTCTTTGATATCTCTGAGTCTTTCTTCAACTTCCACAATTTCTGCATCTAAAATTCTCACTTCTTCCTCTGTTGATTGAAGAACTTTGTCAAACTGCATTAATGCTCCATCTATCATATTCTGTGTGCCCTCACGCTCTGATGATTTCTTGGCCACTAATGCATTCAAAGCGGCATCAACTAAAAAGTGGCCACGTACTGCTCTCTCATATGCCTTTCCAGCCAGCATTTGATTGACGGTGTTGGGTCCATAGACAAGCTCAAATAGTGTTCTCAGTCCGCTACCTTCATGATGTGCCCCATAGTGCCAAGGAAGCTCATTAAGGTATGGAATGGCCCAAGGATGAGAACAATATGTTGCAGTTGGCTTTCATGACTGATGATATGTCTTGCTTTAAGCCATAAAGGTTGATCAAACGTGATGACAGGTGATATATTGTATTTATGGCACTGGTCATTTACAAACATTAGGGTAGTGAAGATACAGCTCATGTTTGTTGGATCTAGGTCAACCATCGGTAAGAAGTGGAAGGATGCTTTTCCTAAGTGGCTACCATGGGTAGTGACCTGCATAAAACCGGACCATCCTGGCCTGTTGCATCTATGAGGAAATGAGATCTTCCATAGAGTAACAAGATGCTCTCTGATGTCATCATGGACAATGGATGATATTGCTTTGTAATTTAACATATCTCCAACTTTTCTTAGTTTTGTGTATCTTGTGATTGCAATACTTGTTGGCTTAGTCTTGAAATGTTCTGAATTCCGAATAATTGTTTGAGCTGTGGTTACTGGTGGTGTGGCTGCACACATCAGACCCATGCCATGGTAGGTGTCTTTTCCTGTAATTGTTACCGTATTATGGTCAACATTGTCAGCAATGAAATGGCAAAAGCTGTTGGCCAAATCTTTAAGCTGATCTTGATTTTGATGTGCAGCACATGCTTTGAATAGCTTTACTTCATCATATGACAAACAAAATCCTCTGTTACTCAAATCATCAATGAGCTCACTGGAACCATAAGCCCAATGTAAATGCATTGCTAATGAGAATTGCATTGGTGCAATTATACTTCTTGGCCGAGCTTGTTGCACGATACATTGCGCTATTGCTGCAATCTATAAGTCATTTTTAGTCTTCCTTCCCCTAAAAACTTCGGCAAGAAACATTCTAAGTGAAAAAGGAACAAAATCCAAGTTTTGTTGGGGGTCACCTATTCCTGAAATGTTTGGGTACTCTAATTTACTTTCCTGAATACTGATGATATCTGATTTTATCAGTGCTGCTGCTGTTTTCAGTATGGCAATTTTTTTTGTTTCTTCACGAACCTCTTGTTTCTGATCTATGTAACACTCGCTGATAATTTTTGATGATGTTCTCCTTAATGTCACTACATTGCTATAACTTCCAACCTAACTAATAACAAGAGAATCTTCCAAATGGTCTATTAGCTTCTGCTTAAGGTAAGGGAGACTGTATGGATCTTGACAATGTTCTTTCATGCTAGTTTGTAAGTCTGCAAGAGTTGTGAGTTCTTCTTCTTCTACGATTTGAGCAAGTACAATCTGAAATGCTTCTTCTCTGGACATATCTACCTTTCGACCACTCCTGTTCCTTTCTACTTTCTCTTTTATATCTGAGTCATATTTGGCTGGCATTTTTCTTCCAGTTCTGAAATTTCCACTGCACACCTTATGGTATATAGCATCTGCTGCAGGCAAGTCTTTTGCAAACTCAACTCTTGATTTCACATCATCAGCCCACTTGTCTCCACGCTCCACACAACATCGTAAAATAGCATTTTGACAATTCCAAGTGGATACTCGAAACACATCCTCAAATTGGTTTCCATCCTCATCAACAGCCTTCACTTTACAATAAAGACAATAGGTAGCATACTGGAAGGTTGGCCTTTTTGGTCTTAATGACGGTGAAAGAAAACCAGTTTCTTCTACCTTTCTTTTCTTGGCAGCTGCTATATCTTTCTTGTTTGTATGTTTCTCTCTGCAACGAGAGTGGACCAGCTGGCCCGCTCGAAAATTAATGGAAGACTCTCTTTCCTTGCTTGCTTGCTTGCTTGATAGTTGATGCTGCTTTTTCACCAATATACACAGTTCCATCCTTAGTGTTAGCTTCTAGAGCAATACCGCAGAACACACACACAGGTGTATCTTCCGGCTCGTGCTCATTCATCATGCACCTGAAAAGGAAAGTACATAAATAATTGTATTCTATTTGATATTCTGTATGCATGAAATAAGTAAACTTACAAAATCAAATGTTTGCGTTCGATATCATTAGAACTGTTTACATATTATTGTTTGAATGATTGAATTCATAATCCTCCCCAGTATAGTCCATGGGAAATAGCATTTTAAGTCAAACAAATTGCAATAGTTTGTTTATTGCATGAACATGTTAGTGACAAATGACACGTTTATGTAATAAAATAAACTATTGCAGTTTATTTGCCAAAACTAAAAAAAAAAAAAAAAAAAAAAAAAAATGTTCACATTGGGTATATTCTATATTTTACATTTGTGTCAAATAAAATAGCATTTAGAAGAATAAAAAGTATGCCAAAATAACGAAAAAATCACCCTCTAAAAGATTTATTCTATAACAATTTGCGGTGAAATAAGTAGGTTATGAAATATTTAATGAAATGTGAGTGCAAAGTTGTTTTTTCCAAGTTTTTCATAATCACGTATTCCAATTATGGGCTTATTTGCATAAAGACTATAGGTTTTAGGTAAAAATGTATAGAACATAACTTGGGCACAATAGTTTTTCCTATTTTTTTAGTATCTATACCTCTTATCTATATGATGCACCATTTTCGAGAAAAACGTGAAAATGTGAAAACATTTCCCTACTGAAAGGGTTAAAATGTGAATTACGTAAATACCATATGTCCGAATTTGTCCGATTTTGGATATGGTGTTACTAGGAGTCCAACTACCATGTTCATGCAATAAAATAAACTATTGCAATTTGTTTGACTTAAAATGCTATTTCCCATGGACTATACACAGAAGGGGATATTCTAAGGAGGGGGGAGGATATTGGAGGTTGAAGACAAGGGACGGGAAGGGGGAGCAGGTGATATCAGTGGAGGAGAGAGATGAGGTGTTGAAATAAAGGGGAAAGGGAAGAAGAGCGAAACTGTATATGTAGGAAAGGGAGATAAAAAGGAGAAGAGGATAGCAAGAGAGAAGAGGAGGAGAGTTTCATTCAGGGGAAGGAAAAGGCAGAAGGGAAAAATGGAGGGGGGTAACAAGAGGAGAGTTAGATGCAGAGAAGGGGGGAGAGGGAGTACAAAGGAAATCAAGCAACAACAGGTCTAGTGACCCTTCTAGGCTGCTTGTCCTCCAAAACACTGAGGATCAAGTGTCCAAACAGTGGTTTAGAGTGGGTAAGGGAACATTGGAAAGGGAACTACTGCCCTGGAACTAATGTCCGTGGCAGGACTAGGAAGTTAGTAGGGGACATATGGGTTAGTAACTGAGGGGAGGATAAAATAAAGTTATTCATTTACAAACGCAGTCAGTCGCGGGTTTGATGCGAGATATTTGTCTAGCGGAGTTTAAATGAATCAACGGTGCTGTAGTCTATAACGTCTCGGGGAAACCCATTCCACAAGTTGACAACTCGATTGAAGAAGAAATTCTTAGATTCGTGTGAGTTAAAAGATTTACCAATAATTTTGCAACCGTTTCCCCGCGTGTAATTAGATTGGTCGATAGTGAAGTACTTACTACAGTTCATATTGTCGATGCCTTTGATGATTTTGAACACTTGAATTAAGTCACCTCTTAATCTGCGCTGGGTTAAAGGAAATAGATTTAATTCTCTAAGACGCTCTTCGTATGGTTTGTTCTTTAGGCTAGGTATCATTTTGGTAACTCTATGTTGAACTCGTTCTAGCTTGTTTATGTCTTTTTGGTAATAAGGGCACCAGCATTGAACGCAGTATTCCAGAAGAGGGCGGACTAAGGAATTGTAAAGGGTTAGGATAACGTCTTTGGATTTATGCTCAAATGACCTGCTTATAAAGCCAATTATTTTGTTTGCCTTCTTAACAACTTCTGAACATTGTTGACTCGGTTTTAGGTTACTCGATATTGTTACTCCCAGATCAGTTTCTCTGTTTACATTCTTAAGCTGAGTGCCATTCATCGAATAGTTTGCTTTCTCATTTAGGTATCCGATATGTAGTACTTTACATTTATCCGCATTGAAACTCATTTGCCAAATTTGGGCCCAATGTGACAATTTATCTAGATTGTGTTGCATATCGTCAACTTGATCTTTTGAGAGTACGCTATTTGCAATTTTTGTATCGTCAGCAAATTTTGAGATTGTACAGGTGAGACCCTCATCTATGTCGTTGATGTAAATTAGAAAGAGAATTGGTCCTAGTACCGATCCCTGGGGTACCCCGCTACTTACATTGGTCATTTAGATGCCTTACCGTTTATGACTACTCTTTGCTTTCTGTCACTGAACCAATTTTCTATCCATTTCAACACACCGTCTTGTATTCCATGTGCTTTTAGTTTTAGCAGTAAACGTTTGTGGGGAACTTTGTCAAAGGCCTTTTGAAAATCAAGGTATATAATATCTACAGCTTTACTCTCATCGTAGAGGTTGAGGATATCGTGGAAGAAGTCTAAGAGGTTTGTTAAACGGGAACGTTTTTTACGAAAGCCGTGTTGAGTATCTTTAAGTATGTTATTTTCCTCTAAGTGATTTACGAGTCTGTCTCTTATGACCGTTTCTAGCATTTTACATACAACTGAGGTTAAGCTAATTGGACGATAGTTACTGGGTAGGGATTTGCTGCCTTTTTTGAATATCGGTGTTACGTTGGCTATCTTTCACTGATCAGGCATAGTTCCAGACTGCAAGGATTTATTGAATAGTAATGTCAGTGGTTTGGAGAGCTCATCCTTAGCTTCCTTTAGAACTCTAGGCGAGATTGTATCAGGTCCAGGCGTTTTATTTACCTTGAGTTTATCTAAACAATTCAATACTTCTCTCTCTGTAACGGTGATATTGCTTAGAACATCTGATTTATCAATCTGAATCGGCGATGGTGTAGGGATATCACTGAGGTCTTCTGTTGTAAAAACTGATGCAAAGAAGGTATTGAGGGCATTACTCATTTGTACTTCGTCTTTGGTGTATTCTCCATTTTCATCGACTAACGGTCCAACAGTTGAAGTAACTACTTTTTTCTTTCTGATATAACTATAGAATTCTTTCGGGTTTGTTTTACTTTGATTCGCAATATGTAACAATATGGTATGCAGTCTTGCACTGCTTTTAGGTAAGTGGTTTCGAATAACTTCCAAGATGTATTTATGTCGTTAGGGGAGGAAAGGAAAGAGTAGGAGATTGATAAGAGAAAGGGGGAGAGAGGAGAGGAGAAGGGAGGGAAGAGGAGGGAAGGGGGGAGAGGAAAGAGGAGGACAGGATGAGGGACGAGGAGGGGAGTACCATGCAGGGAAAGGAAAATGGAGAAGAGGAGAGGAAAGGAATGGGTTAGGGAAATGAAGGGAGGCAAAGGGGAGGAAGGGAGTTCCATGCAGGGAAGTAGGAGTAAAGGATGAGGGATGAGGAGGGAAGTACCATGAAGTGACGTAGGAGGAAATGATGAGGGATGAGGAGGGAAGTACATGCAGAAGAGGAAAGGGGGAGGGATGATGAGAGAAGTAGGAAGAGGGATGAGGAGGGAAATACCATGCAGAAGAGGAGGGAGAAGGAGAGAGGAGAACACAAAGGGTAAATCTAATTTGTGGTGATCATTCACGTTGATCCACCCCGCTCACTGGTTTACGAGACATCCATCGAGTAATGGACCACAAGCGCACCAAACACTGCACTCTATATATCTACACTCACATATTTTCTCTGTGTGTTGCAAACAGAAGCAATATAGTCGAGTGGGGTTTTTTTTTTGTATTCTGCTTGAGAGATTCTGGGCGTACAGAATATTATTGTATTTCAACGTAAGTCATTCGAAGGTACACAATTTAAGATTTTAAATAAATCATATTAGGAATTTTCCTTCGTCGAAGACGAAAACCTGTGAACAAGAGTGTGATTGGGGAGAAACATAGGTAGAAGTACCAGATTTCTCCTGCTTTTAACCACCACAGTGGTAGTGACAGACCCCCTGCTTGTAGAGGTTTGAATCCTAGCCATAGTTATTATATTTGTCATCAAATATATATATATATATATATATAGAGAGAGTATACCGGTATGGAGAATGTTTAAGAGTAGGGTTGTATATACTATAGACTCCAGATACTCACAGACTCAGATGACGAAGCGGAAATAGAAGAAGTCCGGCTCGTGGGAGACTCGATGATACGTGGTCAGCTCACAGAGTTTTGCGCCAGAGCACCTAAGACCAGGAAGCGTTTTTGTATCCCTGGTGGTGGTGTGGACGACGTAGTTGCTGCAGTTGACGAAGTATCTAAGCTGGCCCCTGCTAATACAATGTACGTCATCCACGTTGGATCCGACGATGTACAGCGAACCCGGTCGGAAGATTTGCTTTTTAAGTACCAGCAGCTGATCAAGTCGTTTAAGGAGAAGTCATCAAGGATCATCGTCTCAGGAATCGTCCCCCGGCTTGGTGTAGAGAGCCGATTTTACAACATAGCCACCAGCACAAATCGTTGTCTAGCAAACCTCTGCAGGAAGGAAAACGTGGGATTCGTCGACACCTGGGACAATTTCTACTACGATGACTATTTGTTTTCGGACGATGGAGTTCATCTGAACCAGGTGGGAGCAGCACGTTTTGGGCGTCTTCTCAACGATGCGGTGAAGGATTTTCGGAGAAGAAATCGACTCAGCACAGGACAACCAGGAAGGAGGACCGAAGACAGCGAGGGCGGCAACCTGCAAAGGAATTAATGCTAATCTGTCAAGAACCGCGAATTTGGATAAAGCTCCACCAACACGACCCAAATTGAAAACCGCCAGGGATAACGACCGAGGACCGATGACAGCCATGAATGTAAATGTAGATCCGACCAGAACCAAAAATTGATTAAAGAACGTTCTGTGAGTTCTAAAACCGCAACTTTAAAGGTTTTCTATGCAAACGCTCGTAGCATACGCAATAAATTTTCAGATTTAGAGGAACTAGTGTTTACTGAAAATTATGATGTGATTGGTATAACAGAATCTTGGCTCAATACAGAAGATAGAGACTTTTTAGCAGAGTATTCACTTCCCGGTTATGTAATGTTTGAGAAAAGCCGAATAAATAAAAATGGAGGTGGCGTTTTATTTTATATCAAAGAAAGTCTTAACCCGACCCTCTTGTCAAAACCTCAAACTGTGAACGTCGACACGTCTTTTGTGCTAATAAAGAATAATAAAGGTACAAAAATAATACTTGCATTAATATACAGACCTCCAGCTCAATCAGTGCAAACTGACCGAGAAATTTATGAACAAATTGCAGATGTAAGCAACTCACAAGATACCGTATTTTTTGGCGACTTTAATTTACCTGTGACCAAGTGGGGTGATACTCTTACTTCACACTCCGGACATGACTTGTAGGCTATACGAACTTGCAAGAGAGTTCGCTTTATCAATTTGTTCGAACACCGACCCGTGGTAATAACGTTCTTGACATTGTACTTGCAACAAAAGAAGAATTAATAGAGAATTTGAATGTTGGTGATGAATTCAGTAACAGCGACCATCGTACGATAACTTTCACTTTAAACTTTACTAGTAACGAACCAAATAGTTGCATCGAAAAAGTCCCTAATTTCAAGAAAGCAAACTTTCATAAACTTAGAACTATGTTTAAAGAAACTGACTGGAGCTTTTTAATTAACAATAACGACATAAATACATCTTGGAAGTTATTCGAAACCACTTACCTAAAAGCAGTGCAAGACTGCATACCATCGAAAATACGGCGTCCAGGCCATAATAATAAGCCCAAATGGTGGAATAAAGATATTTCAAACTGCCTGCTTGCTAATAAATTTGCTAATGATAGATTAAAATCCTCACAAAATGACGAAGAACGGGTGAAATTTGTAGAGCTACGACGCAAAGCCAAAAAGTTAGTTAAGCAAAGTAAAAAGACCCTAGAGTTACATATTGCGAATCAAAGTAAAACAAACCCGAAAGAATTCTATAGTTATATCAGAAAGAAAAAAGTAGTTACTTCAACTGTTGGACCGTTAGTCGATGAAAATGGAGAATACACCAAAGACGAAGTACAAATGAGTAATGCCCTCAATACCTTCTTTGCATCAGTTTTTACAACAGAAGACCTCAGTGATATCCCTACACCATCGCCGATTCAGATTGATAATTCAGATGTTCTAAGCAATATCACCGTTACAGAGAGAGAAGTATTGAATTGTTTAGATAAACTCAAGGTAAATAAAACGCCTGAACCTGATACAATCTCGCCTAGAGTTCTAAAGGAAGCTAAGGATGAGCTCTCCAAACCACTGACATTACTATTCAATAAATCCTTGCAGTCTGGAACTATGCCTGATCAGTGGAAGATAGCCAACGTAACACCAATATTAAAAAAAGGCAGCAAATCCCTACCCAGTAACTATCGTCCAATTAGCTTAACCTCAGTTGTATGTAAAATGCTAGAAACGGTCATAAGAGACAGACTCGTAAATCACTTAGAGGAAAATAACATACTTAAAGATACTCAACACGGCTTTCGTAAAAAACGTTCCTGTTTAACAAACCTCTTGGACTTCTTCCACGATATCCTCAACCTCTACGATGAGAGTAAAGCTGTAGATATTATATACCTTGATTTTCAAAAGGCCTTTGACAAAGTTCCCCACAAACGTTTACTGCTAAAACTAAAAGTTCATGGAATACAAGACGGTGTGTTGAAATGGATAGAAAATTGGCTCAGTGACAGAAAGCAAAGAGTAGTCATAAACGGTAAGGCATCTAAATGGACCAATGTAAGTAGCGGGGTACCTCAGGGATCGGTACTAGGACCAATTATCTTTCTAATTTACATCAACGACATAGATGAGGGTCTCACCTGTACAATCTCAAAATTTGCTGACGATACAAAAATTGCAAATAGCGTACTCTCAAAAGAACAAGTTGACGATATGCAACACAATCTAGATAAATTGTCACATTGGGCCCAAATTTGGCAAATGAGTTTCAATGCGGATAAATGTAAAGTACTACATATCGGATACCTAAATGAGAAAGCAAACTATTCGATGAATGGCACTCAGCTTAAGAATGTAAACTGAGAAACCGATCTGGGAGTAACAATATCGAGTAACCTAAAACCGAGTCAACAATGTTCAGAAGTTGTTAAGAAGGCAAACAAAATAATTGACTTTATAGGCAGGTCATTTGAGCATAAATCCAAAGACGTTATCCTAACCCTTTACAATTCCTTAGTCCGCCCTCTTCTGGAATACTGCGTTCAATGCTGGTGCCCTTATTACCAAAAAGACATAAACAAGCTAGAACGAGTTCAACGTAGAGTTACCAAAATGATACCTAGCCTAAAGAACAAACCATACGAAGAGCGTCTTAGAGAATTAAATATATTTCCTTTAACCCAGCGCAGATTAAGTGGTGACTTAATTCAAGTGTTCAAAATCATCAAAGGCATCGACAATATGAACTGTAGTAAGTACTTCACTATCGACCAATCTAATTACACGCGGGGAAACGGTTGCAAAATTATTGGTAAATCTTTTAACTCACACGAATCTAAGAATTTCTTCTTCAATCGAGGTGTCAACTTGTGGAATGGGCTTCCCCGAGACGTTATAGACTGCAGCACCGTTGATTCATTTAAACTCCGCCTAGACAAATATCTCGCATCAAACCCACGACTGACTGCGTTTGTAAATGAATAACTTTATTTTATCCTCCCCTCAGTTACTAACCCATATGTCCCCTACTAACTTCCTAGTCCTGCCACGGACAGTAGTTCCCTTTCCAATGTTCCCTTACCCACTCTAAACCACTGTTTGGACACTTGATCCTCAGTGTTTTGGAGGACAAGCAGCCTAGAAGGGTCACTAGAACTGTTGTTGCTTGATTTCCTTTGTACTCCTTTGTAGACCACATACAAGAGAGAGGAACTGCTTTCTAATCTCCATATACGTACGGAAATATTGCGACCAACATATTATGACCCCAAGGCTGCCTCAGTGCCGCATCAACGTTACCTACATATAGTTGGCCTTGGTTGAGGTTACCTACATATATAGCTGGCCTTGGTTGAGGTTACCTACATATTATATAGCTGGCCTTGGTTGAGGTTACCTACATATTATATAGCTGGCATTGGTTGCCGCTGCGGGTGTCATATTCCTACCATACAAATTTTTTAACACTCATACGACAACCTTCTTCCTGTAGCCGCCATGTTGTATACCCTACCCTATTTAAACCTCCTTCCTGTAGCCGCCATGTCGTATACTCTACTCTATGACAACATCCTTCCTGTAGCCGCCATGTTGTATAACCTACCCTATGAGGACTCTTGGATTTTCATTTATGTTTTTCGTTTTGTTAAATTTTGCTTCTTGTAAGTTTACCTTGTCATCGGGGACTGGCCTTAGCATCGGCTCTAGATCAGGATATTTAATAATATAAATACGTTCAAGCTTTTCCAAGATACTAAGCAATTTGTTGTATATGGTATGTCATATTTCACGAATTATGCAGTAGAGAATGTGTTTACGAAACTAGATGGTGAACGGAACATAATAATAAGGTAATAAAAATCTCGAAGCTTCACACCTGCGGACCCCGAACAGACGTAATAAGGCCTTAATTAGGAAGTTAAAACTAGGAGAACAAATCTCCGAAGGTGCAGTCAATGGCCAAAGTTCCATTCCACCTTTGGTTTAAGGGGGGGATGAGCCGCTTTTCTGGACCACTTTCTCCCTCATGTTTAGTCTCATTAGTTTTCAGATGTTAAGATGTTTGTCCCATTAGTTAGTCGATTTTAAGAAATTTGTCCCCATTTCTTCGTCAATATTTAGACCTTTCGTGCTATTTAAGTGTCGATTTTTTCCCTGGCGAACGATAGTGAGCCTGTAATGTTGGAAGAATTTTGTTACTGAAAAATGTACAAATTAATGTAGAAGGGGGATCTAATAGATGTTTTTTTTAATTTGATGGAGGTCTAGGGAGGAAACTAGAAAAATAATGAATACATGCAAAAATCGCCCAAAAAGTAAACCATCTCCCCTTAATTAAGTGACGTTTAAATTACTGCATGAAAATAACGGGATTCGAAAATTTGGACAGGTGAGTTACAGGTGTTCAGGCATTTAATAACCTTGGATTTTACACTTCTCAGAACAAAAGTCGGGTGGTATTTTAGCTTTCGGATGAATTGAAAATGGTGGCAATGGAAAAAACAAGGGTGTAAGATTCCCCCCTATGAAAGTCTCTCACCTACATATACTGTCTGTGCCAAGTTGAATTTACAGACAGTCGGTAACAAATATCGACACCGACAGTTCTGAACCACCACCACCACCACCAGCTCTATGCTGTCCACCGAATAACTCTCTTACCTCGAAAGTTACCAATAGAATTTTTATCGGTGTGAAAAGCGACAAAAAATACTAAAATTGTATATGATAGACTTATAGAAATCGAGGAACCGTATGTTTCGAAAAATAGGAAACATTTCTATTGATATATTCATCTGGCATCAGTAATTATAGTTATATTGTTATATGACTTTCATATTTAGTACGAATTGATATATGAAAAACAAGTAAAACAATATTTCCTTGTTTATACAATGCACTTATGAAAGTTGAAAAATTACCAGAATAACCCATCAAACCATTGGATCAGCTACTGTTAAACCTTGTTTTGTTCGTGTCTCATGAAAGCCCCCTTGCAGTCAGACCACCTCCCCCAGTCCCTCCAGCGGCGGGAGAAAAGGCAGCATCCCTATAGAACTATGGGTTGCCAGGAATATAGTGACTGACATATTTGATCACTCTGTGGACTACCATCAGTTCTGTCAGGTTAACTTCATGTACCACTGGTGATATTCTTGTGGACCATAATTATCGTCATTCAAGGTACCCCAAACATTGATCGAACTTCAGCCACACCATCCAATTCATAGAGGGCAACAAACAGAGAAGCGCCGTCTCCCAAAGGAAACGGAAGCGCTGTCTCCCAAAGGAAGCACAAGAGTACGCTGTTGGCAATTCCATTAGAAGAACTACTGGTTCTGTCTAAGACCAAACATAATCAGTGCCTCTCATTATATCATGGGCAATTAAATTATTATTGGCTTCGTCTGGGGCATCTTCAAGAAAGGTAAAGGGACTGTCGACCGTGTCAGCATTACTACTCGTACCAACAGTTTGTTAAGGGTACCACCAAGCAATACCAGTTCTGTTGGGGCTTTCACTCAGACTCTAAATGGTGTGTTCCCAGACTGCCCTACCATTCTCAGATTTTGGAAGTGGCATAACCCAATAGCACCAAAGGTGTCTAGCAGGAGCCACGCCACACCCAGGATAATCTCTAAAAACTCCCAACAGTTTGCCAATAAAAGGAAGGGCGCACATCTCACATCTTCCCCTTTGAGTGATCTGTGCAGAGGATGAAACATCTCAAAACGACCACAACCAACCTTGTAGCATCACAGTCGGTTTGGTTCGCAGCAAGTTAATTTTCTCTTGCTTGCCCTCTAACTGAAAATACAAATGAGGCCTTACGCTATCCTGTGCATTGCCTCTGCGCTCAAACTCGTGTGTTAGCCCTTTGGGAACTAAGGTGCAAGACTTACCCAACCTGGCACACGGGGGCTACTTCATATGTTCTAGCTTACTACAGTTTAGCTCCCAAGATGGAACGTCTCGGATGTCCTCTAACTCCATGTTCCTATTTACTGCTATGTCAACAATGGAGACTGCCCATCCATCTCGTCCTGTGTGGGAATCTAATACACACACATATCCTGCAAGGTCAACAATGATATCTACAACAATATTAATACCAATGGCAATTCAAATGATAAAAAAACAATCCCATAAGTCTTACGGGGGTAGTGGTTAGTTGTTGCTATGTTTATTACGGGGGTAGTGGTTAGTTGTTGCTATGTTTATTACGGGGGTAGTGGTTAGTTGTTGCTATGTTTATTACGGGGGTAGTGGTTAGTTGTTGCTATGTTTATTACGGGGGTAGTGGTTAGTTGTTGCTATGTTTATTACGGGGGTAGTGGTTAGTTGTTGCTATGTTTATTACGGGGGTAGTGGTTAGTTGTTGCTATGTTTATTACGGGGGTAGTGGTTAGTTGTTGCTATGTTTATTACGGGGGTAGTGGTTAGTTGTTGCTATGTTTATTACGGGGGTAGTGGTTAGTTGTTGCTATGTTTATTACGGGGGTAGTGGTTAGTTGTTGCTATGTTTATTACGGGGGTAGTGGTTAGTTGTTGCTATGTTTATTTATTTGTTTATCTATTTATTAGTTTCCTCCCTAGACCTATATTAAGCTTTTAAAAACAAAAACATTAGACATCCTTTCAAGATAAATGTGTACATTTTTCGGTAGAAAAATGTCCCGGCCGAAGGCTGGTTCCTCCTAAATTTACAGGCTATCGCTCGCCAGAAAATATCGACACCTAAATGGCACAGAGAGTCTTCACATTGACAAAGAAATAGGGTGAAGTCTTAAAATCGCCAAACTAATGGGCCGAGCGTCTTAAAATCTGAAGAGTAATGTGGCTAAACATGAGGGAGAAGGGGGCCAGAAAAAACAACCATCCCCCCTTAAGTGTAAGAGCCAATAACAAGAATGCCTATTAGGACAATTATTTTAATATTATTAAAAGAAATGCGCTGTATATTTTGTATAAATAATCAGTAGTATTTCCAGTAATACTAAACACATAAGTAGTATTTTAACCCCTTCTGTACCAGCGACGTTTTTTTTTTTTTTACCCTAGCTTATTTAGACGATTTTGTTAAGCTTAAGAAGGATCTGTGTTAATAAAAAGGGTTAATTAAGATAGTTCGAAGCCTGTTGATTGCTGGCGACCCTTTCTAAACTGAATAAAATCGTGAATTACTTGCCAATATAAAATTAAAAGGACGGAACTGGTACTGAAAGGGTTAATTAATAATAAACACCCCAACAACTCCGTATCATTGCCAACAAACAACTACAAAACAACTAAGGAAACAATGACTAAAAGTTACAACAACAAAACATATCCAACTATGATCATGCTCTCTCTCTCTCTCTCTCTCTCTCTCTCTCTCTCTCTCTCTCTCTCTCTCTCTCTCTCTCTCTCTCTCTCTCTCTCTCTCTCTCTCTCTCTCTCTCTCTCTCTCTCTCTCCTTCCTTTTTATGTCGGCTCTCACACTCCCGCTTTCTCTTTCTCTCTGTTATGCTCTCCCTACTCTCTCTCTCCTCTACCTCCTCCTCCTTCTTCCTCCGTCATCTATTCCTCCTCCTGTTTCCCCTCCTACGTTTCTTCTTCCTCTTCTTCTCGCATCCTCCTCCTCCTCTCCTGCACTTCTTCCTCCTCCTCTTTCTCCTCCTATTCCTCGTTCTTGCTCACTTCCTCCTTGTATTTTACCTACTTTCTCCTACTCCTCCTCCTCTCCATTCTCCTCCCCTCTCCTCCTCTTCTCCTCGCAGCCACTTCCTCCTCCTCCGCATCTACATTCTCCTCTCCTCCTTCTCCTTCGTCTCCTCCTCCTTCTCTCCATTCTCCTCCTCCTCTCGATTCTCCTCTCCTCTTCTCCTGCTCCTGCTATCCTCCTGATCTCTCCCCCACCACCATCTATGTCACGAGTATTGCCTCACATTTACCAGACCCGAGCGAACAAGATCTCTGTGTCTTGCTCTGTGTCATGCCGATGCCTTCCTCACATAAAAAGAAGAAGAAGGAACAGCACAAGCAGTGGAGGAAAGGGGGCGAAGAAAAGGAAGGACTAAAGGGAGGAACCACATATCGCCTCATACGCTACATTGCACTCCAAGGACATTATACGGACTACAGGAGAAGACACCATAAACACAATACAGCACTACATTACACTACACTACACTACACTCCAGGACATTATACTGACAACAACACAAGACACTTGAGGGAATGTTTTATATTTTTGTGTACCCCAATTTCGCTCATGTTTAGCCCCATTACTTTCGAGATTATAAGACGTAATCCACCCCTTTAGTTGGCTAATTTTCAGATCTTTCGACTCATTTCTTTGTCAATATCAATACCTTTCCTGTCATTTAGGTGTCGATTTTTTTTTTTTTATCTCAAAGCGGGATCTCGAGTTTTTGTTTTCCCTTAAATCTTGATAGAGGTTTAAGAAGCAAAAAAAAACACCCACCCTCCCTTTGATACGCAACTACACTGCATTACGCTACACTATATCATAATACATTGTTTTATCCTGCATTGCCTACAACAACTTGTTAAAACTGAATCACACACAAATGCTCACTTGTTTACAAATCAATTTATTTTACACACACGCTAAAGTTAACACTAGACTACACTGTACTTGAACACACATACACACACACAAGCACTACATAACGTTGACTCACACACACACACGCTACAGTTAGCACACGTACACAGACACACACACACTGTTGACACTAGGCTACACTGTACTTGAACACACATACGCGTACACGCACACACACACACACACATACACACACATACACACATACACACAGGGGCGGGTGCCCAACCCCGAAAGGAGTTGAAATAGGGGAGCTATCCCCCCGCCAAAGGTGGCTTTCTAGGGCCTTTCCTAGCTGATGCTGAGAGGATTGGGTTCTAGTCATGTGGTGATGGGCTGGTCTATCAGAGTGTGAGCTGAGCGATCTCTGCCATACCCATAGCTTACTCTGACTGTTCCTTTTACTTATATATCTTCTAGATCTCAAATGACGGCGTCTTTTCCGTGGATTGACCTCCCTACTGCCAACCTAGAAGTTGGCAGATTGGGAGCCAAAGCGTCACATTTTTCCCTTGCCCCTCAACTTTCCCTTCATAATTGCTGAGGGGCACAGGGCCTTGGGTGGGGCTTTGGTTTCCCGGGCGTATCCGCACCCTCCTCAGCTCCCTGCTTTGGAGTGGCTTCGGTCACCCAGGCTTTGTTAGTGGTACGCAGGGAGGGTTTTGTGGGGGTGCTCGTTTATGGCCTTGGCCTTGCTCAAAACCTTGGGGCTGTTCGGCCAGACAGCCTGGGGAACAACAACAACAACAACACACACACTCGCAGTTGTATTCCCAGCTTTACGAAAATCCTTCAATGTATTGTACATGGCCTTGCATTTGCATATTCTTTCCTACTCAAACAGTACAATTGTACTTACAAAAAGACTGCACCCAATACTAGTACATGTGTGTGGTACTTGGAAGGAATAATAATCAAACCAGATAAATATTATATTCGAATATTGCTACCTTATTCTAAAGTAAACATAATATTAGGAATAATGATTACTGATAAGTATAGCCAGTGGAAAGGTGAACAACTAAAAGTGGAGACATAAATACGGTACATATAGGATAGTTTTTCAGTATACCATATCGCATTTTATTATTTTATTCTGACTATCATTAGACGATTTAATCATATTAGAAGAACTTGAGGGATTTTTTTCTATATACTAACTTCTACCCGGGACATAGGCTTGAAGCCTGTAGATTCACCCGCTCAACACGGTGAAGCTAGGTATTGGTCTGGGGTGCCTTTTTGTTATTTTGGGTTTATTATAGCGTTCTTGTATTATTGTTTTTATTTATTTGTTTATTTATTTATTTTTTTATTTAGTGATTATTGTTATATATCGTTCTCATTTTCATTTTGTCAATTATCTTTGCGTTGCTTTTTCTGTTGTTTGTTTTCATTTTTGCTATTGTTTGAATTTGTGCTTGTGTTTCGCTTAGCTTGTCTTTGTTTTTCAGGTAGTACTGCTGACATATCTTTTTTCATCTGGCCTGACTTGTTTTTCCGATTAAAGTTTCAATATCTCGGAAAATTGTATGTTCAGAAAATACCATCGTGTGCTAGGCCTGCACGCATGGATGTAAATATTGTTGTAATGATAAAAAACTAATTTTCATTTCGCCATTCAACCAAAATTTACCTACCAACCAAAGCGTTCCAAACCCGATGGCATCACGCATATCTTCCATAAACACAAGGAACTGCAAAATATACATATCTTCGTTTGTATTTTGAACCATCATATTGTCCTTATCCTATATTTAAGTGGCACAAATAGAAAGGGTATTGTTTTTCATCATGAAATCTCAAAAATTGATGGTGGATTAAAATAGAAATTAACCTTTTTCCGTGCTCACATAGCGATCACTTTTCCCACGCCCACAAAATTGCCCTAAAAATGAAAATATGAACATTCTTATTTGTAATATTCAAAGGTATTCGTAATTGTCAAATAAAATAAAATAAACAAATTTGTAACTATATATTCTTAACCCATTAGCGGGCAAATGACCTTATGGGGATATTTGCGGTAGGGTTGGAATTAGAATGTTTTAACCCTTTAGCAGAATGCTTCACAACACTTTTGACCAATGACCCTGTTTATGTAACTTATTCGGATTAAAAAACTTTGACTAATTAACTGGTGTTTTTTTTTACTAGATTGACCATATTTATGTAACTTTCTATATAGATATATTTTATTTTTATATATTAACACCTTATTGGCGGGCTAGGCGGTCTATTTGACCGTACCGCACAGCGTTTTTTTTTTTACCCTATTTGAAATAGGGTTGTTTCCGTGCTCATTTTCATGACTAAATAAAACCCAGAGCGTAAAACAAGTATCTTTCCCTGAAAGGGCGTAAACAGAGCTTTCCAATGACACCCGAACCATCCTTGTACGACCACTGGTTCTCTTGCAACGATCGTGCAACACGAGTGCAAAAACCCTGAAATAAGGTAATTTCCTTACATAATTCCCTGTGTAGCGAGTGAGAAAGGGGAGAGGAAAGTAGAATACAGTTCAGTATGTCCACGGTGGTCGTGGGGAGCGGTCATAAGGTTAATACGCTCGTCCCACCGCTCAGCTCTCTCTCTCAGTAACATTACGTGCTGAAAATGGCGCTCGACGGCTGTCGTGCACCACCACTTAGTCCAAATTTATTTCACTCGACATATGTTGCGCGCCGCCAATAAGGGGTTAAGGGATATAATGGCCACATTCGGCCCCTCGATTCGGCCATGAAAAGAGATGGCACCACCACTGTCAACAAAAAGTACAAGAATGTAAAATGTTCCCTGGGTAAGATTCTCTTAGACCCCGACGGTTCGGGTCCCCTAATCGAAAAGTGATGTCTGGCCGTCTCTCGGATGGCCGTAAAGGCCTCTCAACTGTGCAATTCCGTGATACGGGATCTACTCGCAAAAGAAGAAAGGACGAGCGGAGTATCTCCGGTGGCGACAGAATGGCCCGACTTTACCAAAATGAACACGTTCGTGCAACTATTCACCCAAGGATGCGAAGCTAAGAAGAGGAGGAAACCCAATCCGGCGATCTCCGACACGTGGGAGAGACGGTTCGTTAGCGCAAGTTACCCGACCCATCCCCGGTATCATTCGGATTACAATCTCATAAATTACTGTGCCAAGACCTACCAGACATGTTTCAACAACAACCTCGCGCTAAACTTTGTATCCCGTCAGAGACAAGCCATACGTTTCTACCTCAAAAACGACCACAGGGAGAAGACGACACCCACCGCTCCGCTCGTGTACGCCCTGCAGGCTCAAGTGAATGGCTGGAAGTACGTCGGAAGGACCTACTCCGCGAACCAATTGACGGAACTGAAAGATTGGCACTCGGCGTTCATTGACCGGCACGCGACGTATCTCGGGAAGCCAGCCCTGAGCGGGCCGGTGGCTTACCTGCGGTACTACGGTTTTCTCAACCGGGAGTATTCCGAGTCGACCAAACTCAGAAACGTCCCGTTGGCTCCGACCAACGCAGTCAAGGCCCACTATGTGGACTTTGACGCGGTGGGAGTGAAGGGCCTGTGTCGAGAACTGGGCATCCCGTCGGGAGAACTGAAAGAAACCGAAGGGTGGGGGTTCATTTTCGACCTGAAACGGATAAGAAGAATGGGAGGGAACGAGAAGTGGACGTTCGATCGGTGTGTGTCGACCGACGGTGTGGCCTGTTCGATTCGATACTACAGGTATAAAAAAAACGACCCGGGAATCGGCACCGCTCACAAGAGGAAGAAGAAAAATGACGGGACCGTCGCCTTTCCCAGGGGTACGGCTGAAGTCATCAGCAACAATACTACCGTCGTATCGTTGGAAGGTAAACGGATCATCGGTGTAGATCCCGGACAAAAGAACATTGCCTTTTGCGTAGAGTTGGACCCCGAAACTCGAAAGATTACCAAAAAGACGAGACTGACTTCTAAACAGTACTACTGCGACTCTGGGATGACCGAGGCCAAGAGACTGATTTCGTCTCGGATGGCCCATCCAGAGTACAAAAAAGCCCAGGAAGAATTGTCGAGAGCCGATTCCGAAGACGAAGGTGAAGGAGAAGAAGGAAAAGGGTCCGCTTACCTAAACAAATATATTGAACATTACAAAACGCTATGGCAGACCAAGACCGCGAAGAAGTGGAGAAGGGTCAAGTTTCGAAAGTACTGTCTCGGCCAGAAAACTCTAACGCGTTCGTCAACAAAACTCTGTTCGGCGGCGGCGGCGGCGGCGAAAATCGCTCCCCGTTTCACGTCGCGTACGGGTCGGCCAAGTTTTCTTCCACGGGTAAGGGGGAGCACTACTCGTCCTCCAACGGGAAGCTGGCCAAACTGATGAGAGAGAGAGAGCCGGTGCCGGAAATTTCACCGCCATGGACGAGTGAAACACCTCCAAAGTGTGTCATCGTTGTAAGGGTCCTCTCAGCCCGGTGGGTTTCGTGCAAGTTCAAAACGAAGACAAAGGAGAAACGGAAGAAGAACCAAAAGTTACCGATAAATTGATCTACCTGCGAGGTTTGCGTCGTTGCTCGGCCCCGAGTAATAATTTCAACGAAGTAGACACTCAAAGGAGAAAAAGACAAACAAGAATCGGCGGTAGTGTCTCTAGTCAACAACAGAGTAGTAAATGTCCGATCGGGGGAGCCTTTCTAGACAGAGACAGTAACGCCGCCGCCAATATTGCTCAGAAACTTTTCCTGGATTCTTCTACGTTGTCTTCTTTATCCACATTACAAAGAGGAGTCAAGGTGGAAAAGAAACGCGTTTTCTGGTTAAATAAAGTTTATTGTAAAAAAATCATACCACACCGTGCACACATGTGACGGAGGTGTGAGTAGTACGGCTCTAAATAAAAAAGGGTCGTATATAACCCCGAAGCGGCCAAACAATACTGACCCTTACCACATTCGGATCGGCGAGTTGTTTTTCCCGCTAAATGGTTAAGGGCATTCTTATGATTTCAAAATAGGAAGGCAATCCTCGACTTGTCATTTCCCAAAATGTTACCAGAGTAGGGTTACTGATCAAACGTTATTGAAAAGGCCCTCCGGTTCCTCAAAATGTACAGTCTCGCTATCGCTCGCAAAGAAAATCGACACCTAAATTGCATGAAATGACTAAATGTTTGCAATGAAATGGGGGCGAAAGATCTTAAAATCCCCAAACTAAACAAACTAAAACTCCCTCCTGAGGGAGAAGGAGGTCCATAAAATAATAAAACCCTCCCCTAAATTTACGCGCAGCAAAACCACAGCCAATGAATACCGGTGGCTTTCGATCCCTTTTCCCACCACCATTTAAGGGGAGACTGGCCGTTTCTTTGGCCTATTAATTCATTTATTCATATATCTTTTTTATTTTCCTCCTTAGACCTCCATCAAGCTTAGAAAAACACCCCTTAGACCCACCTTCAAGATAAATTTGTAAATTTTTCGGTAGAAACATTTCCTGGCCGAAGGCCAGTTCCTCTTAAAATTGCAGGCTCGCTATCGCTCGCCAGGAAATAATCGACACCTAATGGCACGAAAGGTCTTAAAATTGGCAACGAAATTGGGCGAAAGGTGTTAAAATCGCCAAACTAATGGGCCGAACGTCTTATAAACTCAAAACTAGTGGGGCTAAACATTAGGGAGAAGGGAGTCCAGAAAAACGGTCGGCCTCCCCTTAATCCACAACTTGTTTTTTTCCGGTAACACATTGAGATTATTCTGCACTGGTATCGGCAACTAGACTGATAGTAGATTATCACAAATGGCAAACATCTTACAAAAATATGCCTCTGAAGCTGCCAGATCCGAGTTACGGAAAGTAGTTGTGGGAAAAGCTCTCTTGTACATCCGCTTTAACCCGTTCAGTACCGGTTAGTTCCTTTTTAATATTATTCTCGCAACTATTATTATATTAAGTGTAGGAAGGAACTCTGACCATTAAAAGGCTACAAACGATCTCGATGAATCCTTTCAGCTACCACAGATCCTTCCAATGCTGAAAAAATCGTCTAATAGTTGCCAGCATAAACTGAAAAAAACGTCACCGATACTGAATGGGTTAACTGTTTGAGTGATGACCTAGATATGAATTGGCTCTGTCCAATAATAAAACCTGGAGTAAGTTTTTCAGCAATATCGGCCGTCTTTGTGAACCGTTTGAGTACCAGCGACGTGTTATAATTTATTCTAGCTATATTTAGACGATATTATGCAGCTTAGGAAGGATTTTTGGTAGGTAAAAGGGTTAGTTGAGATAGTGTGAAGCCATATTTTTGCTAGAGGTCCTTCATAAGCTGTAAACAATCTTTTAATACTTGCCAGAATGCGATGAGAAGGATGTCCCTGGTACTGTATGGATTAACGTGTGGGAGGAGTGTTGCCAAGCCTGTGTCGATTGAGGTATAAGTACTGAGCTATAAATGCATGGAGAGGCCGTCCTCGATAATAATAAAGGAGAGCGAAGATGAGGCAATTACAGGACACTCATGCCAGATATACAGTATATAATATAATAATAATAGTATTGTTATGCTTAATAATAATAATAATAATAATAATAATAATAATAATATAATAATAATACTAATAATCGAAATAAAAATGGTGAGGACCAATCATCGATCAGCATTTGCCCAGGAAAATGCTAGAAAAGATTTTCAAGAATGTTACCAAAACCTCCCCAGAGCGGCAGCCAAAGCCTGGCTTTGATCCTGCTGACATTCAAAATAAACTGTGCGGAGATCAGCTAACTTCTAACTCGCTCCCATTTACCTCCCGCACTACTGTATATATCTGGAAAAAAGCATCCTAGTACCACTGTGCCAGCCCCGTACTCCCGCCAGCCACTTTAAAGTGTGGGACATTTTTAGCTGGGGTACTATTTGAGTGAAGTACAACACGAAGAAGGGGAGCAAGAAGATCAAAGCTGCCGCGGCTACCTGTGCACTCACCCAGCCGGCTCGACCAACCAGCAAACCGCCTGGCGTGAGGGGCGAGTATATGGATGAGGGCATGGCCAGAGAGCTCATAAAAATAAAAGAAAAAAACAGAAAAACAAATAAGAGGACTCGTAATGTTCATGGTACAGTTAGGCGAGCATCTCCCCAGTGGCGCTCCCACCCAGCCTTCTATCCTTTCCAACCACCATGGGAGAATCATAAAAGGGAAATTGCCTGGCCACCTGAGCACTGTTGAGGAGCAATATACCTCATCAAAGGAGATTATTAGAAAGTCTGCTTCCACTCAAATCCACCTGAAAAGAAATATTTTTATAAGGGACCCTCTAGGACCTGCAAGCTTTTGCTAAGAAAGACGAGATGTTTGACTGAGAGCACCGGGTCAGCCCCAAAACAAATTTGCCTTTTTGAGCAAAACCACAAAAAGACTTAGAAGATCATAGCAGTCTGAATTGATGTAATAACATATATACAGAGTTGATTGTTAGCTTTCAATTTGTTAGTAAAGCGAAAGCTATTAGATAGTAGTAGCCTCAGGCTCTGTTAGCGAGGTAACTGGTAGTTAAATGAACATAGTGATTTCCGGATATTTATGAGAGCCTACCTGAGCTTATATAATCGGGAGTTAAGGGTCCAGTCCAAAACTACCGCAAGAGACTAGGTATATCATAGGAGCAAATAAAGTAGGTAAACCCTGATGTAAATCTGATTCCAAGCAAAGATCATTACAGTAAGAATACCCGCAATATATATGGGTTTGCTAACTAGGGTTGTGTTTAGTTTAATTTAGCTTGAACAATAGTCAGGAACAAGGTATAAAAGCCTGCCCATTTAGGAACTATTCTGTTAACAAAGGAAATTACATTATTACATTAATTTATAGATACCTCATCGAAGCATGCTACTGCTTGCGCATGATGTATTAATGAAGGAATATGAATGTACATTATTTAATGCAAAGTTTTTCTTCAAGTTCATAGTTATTGGGACTTGCAACCGAAGTAGAGTTAAATCAATCTTTGCATAGCGACTGCACAGATTTATTGTAATGAGAATTGATACTTCCAAAGGACAAGTTTATACTGTGTAATCGCAGGGTAATCAGCCTCTTCCCGTTTGAACTTTCTTCGACCCGCACCGAGAACCATTAACTATACGTAATAATAATTGCCTTTTGATATTATTCAAACAAGTCCAAGTTTCTGACCAACTGTCGGATTATTCCTACCCTATTATTCCTACCCTATTATTCCTACCCTATTATTCCTACCCTATTATTCCTACCCTATTATTCCTACCCTATTATTCCTACCCTATTATTCCTACCCTATTATTCCTACCCTATTATTCCTACCCTATTATTCCTACCCTATTATTCCTACCCTATTATTCCTACCCTATTATTCCTACCCTATTATTCCTACCCTATTATTCCTACCCTATTATTCCTACCCTATTATTCCTACCCTATTATTCCTACCCTATTATTCCTACCCTATTATTCCTACCCTATTATTCCTACCCTATTATTCCTACCCTATTATTCCTACCCTATTATTCCTACCCTATTATTCCTACCCTATTATTCCTACCCTATTATTCCTACCCTATTATTCCTACCCTATTATTCCTACCCTATTATTCCTACCCTATTATTCCTACCCTATTATTCCTACCCTATTATTCCTACCCTATTATTCCTACCCTATTATTCCTACCCTATTATTCCTACCCTATTATTCCTACCCTATTATTCCTACCCTATTATTCCTACCCTATTATTCCTACCCTATTATTCCTACCCTATTATTCCTACCCTATTATTCCTACCCTATTATTCCTACCCTATTATTCCTACCCTATTATTCCTACCCTATTATTCCTACCCTATTATTCCTACCCTATTAGTATAAGTATTTTACAAATATATACTACAATAATATGAACAACACTAATAATAACCCTAATAGTAAAAGGCTTCCTAATGTGTGTGTGTATAACAGTATATGAACCTAGGAGTAGTGACTGTTGGATTGGCGTCTATAGATATAAAAGAGGGATGATACGACCATAGACGCGGTCACCATCCCTCGTAAAGGAGACAATAGATGGCCCACTAAAATAACAAGGGGGCTGGTCAGAGGGAGGGAAGGAAGAGAGATGGGCACAAAACCAAAGGAGGAATCCCTGAAGGGGAGATGGGTCGTTTTTCTGGTTCCCTTTCTCCCTTGCGTTAAGCCCCATTTGCTTTCAGATTATAAGACGTTCGGTCAATTAGTTTGGCGATTTTAACACTTCGACCCATTTCGTTGTCAATTTTAAGACCTTTCGTGCCATTTAGGTGTCGATTTTTTTCCTGGCGAGCGATAGCGAGCCTGCAATTTTAAGGGAAACCGCCCTTCGGCCAGGACACTTGTCTACCAAAACAAATTTAAATGTATCTTGAAGGAGGTCTAGAGGGTGTTTTTCTATGCCTGGTGGAGGCCTAGTGAGGAAACTCAGAAAATAGGAACAAATTAATTAATGACCCAAAAAACGGTTCATCTCCCCATTAATGTATGGTGGGAGAGGGTGGGGCTTATCTATATTTGAAGGGAATGACCGCCGCCGCGTGATGGACTGGATGGAGTGTTGGGAGATCACCACCACTAATACTATTAAGGGGAGATTTCCACCTGGAGGATTTTTTTTTCTGGACCCCTTTCTCCCTCCTGTTTAGCCCCATTGTTTTTGAGATTTTAAAACGTTCGCCCCATTAGTTTGGCGATTTTAAGAACCCTCGCCCCATTTGTCAATTTTAAGACCATACGTGCCATTTAGGTGTCGATTTTTTCCTGGCGAGCGATAGCGAGCCTGTAATTTAAGGGGAATCGGCCTTCGGCCGGGACATTTTGCTACCGAAAAGTGTACAAATTTATCTTGAAAGGAGGTCTAGGGGGAGAAATGTTAAGTTTGATGGAAGTCTAGGGAATCAACTAAAAACCTCCCTTTAAGCCTTCCTTGGTCATTGTTTCTTCCTATGTGCAAGACAGTGACATGGGATTCAGGAACCTTGCCAATGTCTAGGGTTTCTTCCAATTAAGGGGACAGTGGTTGTTTTGTTGGACTATTAATTCATTTATTCATTTAGTTTTTAGTTTCCTCGCTAGACCTCCATCAAGCTTAGAAAAACAAAAACACCCCCTAGACCCCCCTTCGAGATGAATTTGTACATTTTTCGATAAACATTTGTTTTTTTAATTACAGGGTCGCAATCGCTCGCCAGGAAAAATCGATACCTAAATGACACGAAAGGTCTTAACATTGACAACGAAATAGGGCGAAAAGTGTTAAAATCGCCAAATTAATGGTCCGAACATCATAAAATCTGAGAACTAATGGGGCTAAACACGAGGGAGAAAGGAGTCCAGAAAAACACCCATCTCCCCTTAACCTTCAACCCCCGTACTACAATTATTATTAGTTTGAAAGGTAGATAAAAGTGTACAACATTAAGGGAACATATGAAAGCTTTGACCGGGTGACTGAATAGAGCTATTTTGTTACATTTCTCTCCTTTTCTCTCTTTCCCTGGCTTGTATCCATTCGGCTCCATTTAGCCAACTGTTTTAAGATGTTTATTCCCATCCAGATGTCGATTTCTTCCTGTCATTTTAAGGGGACATTTTTCTACCGAAAAATGTACATATTTATCTTGAGGGGGGTCTTGGGGGCATTTTCCTAAGCTTGATGGAGGCCTAGCAAGAAAACAAAAAAATAAGATAATACAAGAATTAATAAACCAAAATTATGTTACATCTTCCCTTAAACTGTATTAGAGTTGGTCGACACATTTACACATGAAGACCACAAGTGTTTTTGGGATATAGGTTTGGCGCTGTCTTTCATTGTATTTTTGAGTGTGAGTGTTACAAATACAATGCTAGTTTTGAAGAAATGTACACACGTATCTTATGTATCTCTTAATATTTGTTTTAGTTTCCTCCCTAGGCCTCCATCAAGCTTAAGAAAGTCATGTGGAAATACCTAGCCCATTAGCAGCAAGGTTGGTGTGGTGTAGTGGTGTAGTAATCTTGTTACTGAGATGGTAAACAAGATCAAATTCCTACGTGTCACAGGAATATGTTATTCGGATAGAATTTGTGCTGTGCTATGCTTCCGTACAATACTACAAAGCACATTGACACGTCATAGAATATATGATTGCTGTTTCCACTACATTAAATATTGATGAGTAATCTCATATTCAATAAACGTTGTAAAGGCTTATCCCTCAATACCTTCACCTAAACGTAGAGAGTGTCACTACCTAATGAGTGAAGTCTGTGATGACAAGACAATAGCGATTCATGATTGAGAAGCCTAGCCACTGAGTTAAGGAGAGATGGGTCGATTTTATGGTCCCCTTTCTTCCTCATGTTAACCCCAATAGTTTTCAGATTGTATGACGTTTGCCCCATTAGTTTGGCGATTTTAAGACCTTTCGCCCCATGTCTTTGTCAATATCAAGACTTTTCGTGTCATTTAGGTGTCGATTTTTCCCTGGCGAGCGAAAGCGAACCTGTAATTTAAGAGAAACCGGCCTTAGGCCGGGAAATTTATCTTGAATGAGGGTTTTGGGTGGGTGTTTTTTAAGTTTGATGGAGGTCTAGGGAGGAAACTAAAAACATTATAAAAATATATATAAATGAGCAAATATATTCGACCCATCTCCCTTTAATGTCGAACTCACGTCGAGCTGGTTGCCCGCAAAACTCGTTATGTAGAAAAAAGCCTCCAGGTATCATCGTGACCAGCGGTCGATGATACAGCCCATATATAACTTATGTTGGAGGTAAAATTGGAAGAAAATAAAGCCATTCTCTAAAGCGATATGGTTTAACTGTCTTGGTGGTTAGTGTTTAATAATCTGTGTGTAATAACCCAGGCTCGAATCCCGGTAGATCCATATATGCTTTCATTAATTTAATTGGAGGTGCTTGGTGTTGTGGTGAAATTAATATAACATTTATTATACTAAAGAACAATACAAAAATACAGCAGAAACAACAAAGCTAATAGGATGGCATGCCCTTGGTCTTATAATAAAGAACTGGACATAAATACAGCAGAAATAGAATCCCAGTCATAACTACATCAGCAATTCAATTCCAATATTAAAGCCAGGAGTCGGTGCAGGGAAACGAGCACCACATAAAATCAGATTAAGGGGAGATGGTCTGTTTGTCTGGACCTCCTTCTCCCTCATGTTTAGCCCCAATAGTTTTCAGATTTTAAGATGCTCGGCTCATTAGTTTAGCAATTTAAAGAATTTCTTTGTCAATATTAGGACCTTTCGTGCCATTTAGGTGTCGATGTTTTCCTGGCGAGCGATAGCGATCCTGTAATTCTAGGAGGAACCGGCCTTTGGCCAGAAAAATTTCTACCAAAAAATTTACAAATTTATCTAGAAGGGGGATCCTAGGGTTGTTATTTTAAGTTTGCTGGAGGTCTAAGGAGGAAACTAAAAATTAAGGGGAGGTTTTTAGTTTGCTCCCTAGACCTCGGGCTCGATCACGCTTTTAAAAATACCCCCAAGACCCCCCTTCAAGAAAAATGTGTACATTTTTCGGTAGAAATTTGTTTTCCTTCCTCATAAATAACAGGCTCGCTGTCGGTCGCTAGGAACAAATCGACACCCAAATGACTGAAACGTCATAAAATTGACATATGGGGCTAAAGGTCGTAAAATTGACATAAATGGTGCGAAAGGTCTTAAAATTGCCAAAGTAATGGGGCAAACGTCTTACAATCAAAACAAATATTTAGGTTAAACATGAGGGCAGAATGGGGTCTAGAAAATAAGGCCTTAAGTGAAAATCTCCCCCATAGATGATCATTTCGGGATATATTTCACGTAGTGGCCGCAGCAGTGGTAGTATTTGACTGTAGTATATTGTTGGTGAAAAGCTATTCGTGTGTGTGTAGCTTAACCAATACAATACCGGTGACGTCCTTTTTCATTATATTCTAACAAACTATTAGACGCTCTTATTCAGCTTAGGAAGGATGTCTAAGTGTTAAATATTACGGTGTGAGTGTCCTAGGTTCGAGTCCTTGGAGTGCCACATGTATTTGTTGATTTCATTAATTGAGTTTAGAAGTGAAGTTGGATGGTGAACAAATATAATTAATCCTTTTAGCTACCACAGGACCTTCCCAAGCTTCATAAAATCGTCTAAATGCAGCTGCAATAAAACAAAAAGATGTTGCCGGAATATTGAGGGTTAATAAAAAGTCTACCTGTCGTGTTGAATGCTAATAATACGTGGAAATAAATCATTGCAGTTTGTTGATTTATCGCAAAATAATGAATATAAGGAATTGTGTTGAAAAACCCTCCTGTTTGCACGTGTGGGTTGATACAAACTACATGACTGTGAATTGCTGGGTACATGGGATAAATAATTGTAGCGTGTTGATTCATTGCAAAATATTGGTGTGCAAGGAAAAGTGAGAAATATTAATAAAGCCAATCTCTTTGTCATGTGAGTTACTCAATTCACAATATTGGCCTTTGGGCATTTGTGAATATATTGTGCTATATCTCACGTGTAAACTACTGATTACATGGATATATATAATGATAGTGTATTGATACGCTGCAACATTTGTGAATATATTGTGCTATATCTCACGTGTAAACTACTGATTACATGGATATATATAATGATAGTGTATTGATACGCTGCAACATTTGTGAATATATTGTGCTATATCTCACGTGTAAACTACTGATTACATGGATATATATAATTATAGTGTATTGATACGCTGCAACATTTGTGAATATATTGTGCTATATCTCACGTGTAAACTACTGATTACATGAGACTATATAATTCTAGTGTATTGATAAGCTGCAACATTTGTCCATGTTATATATATAGAGAGAATTTGAGTTATTGTAGAACAATATGATTTCCATATACGTTGAATTTGAGATTAAGTGATACACGGATAATAAAGGCTATGCATGAATTTGGCTTATAAATGTAATGTTACGTACAGTTGCGATAATAAGTGATGTCTCGGCACCAAGTATGTTTTGATCAATAATTGATCAGTAATATCTAAGCTTCATTTCTTCATATCGAGTGAAATATACAAACATATCCCTACACTTACCCACCCTATTCAACATCTGACAGACAATAATACAGCACAGAACAAGCCAAACGTAATGACAGCTGGGACATGACTTATTAGCGCGACCGTACATTAGCAAATTATTTTCTCCTACAAACAAAATTTACGGAGATTATGTGTTTATCACTGCCTGTCTGTTTGCAAACAGGATGTCTCAGAAACTAATTGATGGATTTACGTGAAACTTTGTCAGTGTTATTATTTTGGTACCGTACCAGAATAGAGTGATTAAATTTTGACCAACTCCGATGATGCCCTTATCGGCTGCGGACAAAAACGGCCACTTGGCTAATACCGAAAGGGATTATATGGACCGCTTGGCTGTGTCTACTGTATATCAGCCAAAAATAAAAAAAAGGCAAAGAATAGGGCCAATTTAACCCTTTCAAGATCCAATACGCATTTTTTTCAGTTTTCTGGTTATTATTTGACGATGATATTCAGATTATGAAAAGTATATGGAAGTCAGAGAGTTAACTGAGACTGTCTGCACTCTGTAAACATCCACAGATCCTTCCTAGGCTGTATAAAATCGTCTAATGGTAGCCAAAATATATTGTCAAAACGCATGATGATCCTCAAAAGGGTAAAACATTTGTTACGCTGATTTGCATCTATTTGAATGACCCTTGCTATGATTTGCACGCTTGGCGAAGATTATGTGTTGTACTGAATTATTTCAGTGACATTGCATTTTACAAGATAATTATATGCAGGTTGGAGATTATTTGTCCATGTTTACCTCAACCCATGCACCTTCACCTTTAAAAGTAGCTGTACATCAACCTAAGCTTAACATGCCAGACAACGAACAATGAATAATGCCGCAAGCCTCAAACACTAAGCCCTCTCACACCATTAAATATTATTCTACTCCATCAGCGTTGGCCTCTTACAAAGTCTGCCTGAAAGCACCCCGCTCCTGTGGCAAGCAATCTCGAAATATAGTATATGAAGGTAGTGGGGTATTGTATATATATATAACTAATTATATAGTATATGAAGGTAGTGGGGTATTGTATATATATATAACTAATTATATAGTATATGAAGGTAGTGGGGTATTGTATATATATAACTAATTTAAGAAACACTTTTACTCGGAGAGTATTTTCGTTACTGGCTAAAACAACCTTATAATGGACACAATAAAATAGGCTCAGAACTAACCATTATATAATTAAGGGGGCCCACCTCGCTTTGTTTTCTCTTTCTCCCCCTCTCTCTTTGGCTTGTATCCATTCGGCCCCATTCAGCCTACTGTTTTAAGACGTTTACCACCATCCAGGCGTCAATATTTTCCTGGCGAGCGGTAGCGAGCCAGCATATATATAATTTTGTTTTGACAGCAAGCTAAATTTGTACATTTTTCGATAGAAAAATTTCTCCGGCGAAGCCGGATTTATCCATATAATGTTGGCTCGCTATTGCTCGCCAGAAAGAAATCGACACCTGGATGGGAATAAACGTCTAAAAACAGTTGGCTGAATGGAGCCGAATGGATACAAGCCAGGGAAGGAGAGAAAAGGAGAGAAAGATTAACAAAAAAAAACATGTGACCCCCCTTAAACGCTATAACTGTAGAAACATGAGTAAAATGTTAAGTAAATTAATGATTAGCTTAACCCCTTCTGTAATGGCGACGTCTTTTATATCTTATTCTTGCTATACTAAGACGATTTTGTGAAGTTTGAGAAGGACCTGAGGTAGTAAAAAGGGTTAAGGGAGGATGGGCCGGTTTTCTGGACCACTCTCTCCCTCATGTTTAGCCCCATTAGTTTTCAGATGTTAAGATGTTTGCCCCATTAGTTAGTCGATTTTAAGACCTTTCGCCCCATTTCTTCGTCAATATTTAGACCTTTCGTGCTATTTGTTTGTCGATTTTTTCCCTGGCGAACGATAGTGAGCCTGTACTGTTGGAAGAACCGGCCTTCGGCCGGGAAATTTGTCTACCGAAAAATTTACAAATTAATCTAGAAAGGGGATCTAATGGATGTTTTCTTTTTTAATTTGATGGAGGTCTAGGGAGGAAACTAGAAAAATAACGAATACATGCAAAAATCGACTAAAAAGTGAACCATATCCCCTTAAATGAAATAGTTCGAAGCCTGTAAATTGCTGGAGGCCCTTTTTAACTTGCATAATATAGTATCCAGAATAAAGATTTAAACACGTTGTTGGTACAGAAGGGGTTAAAGAAACTGATCATTCTTAAGCTCTTTGGCATACTTTAAGGGGGTCATCGACTTTTTTATCTTTCTCTCCTTTTCTCTCCTTCCCTGGCTTGTATCCATTCGGCCCAATTCAGCCAACCGTTTTAAGACGTTTATCCTCATCCAGGTGTCGATTTCTTCCCGGCGAGCGATAGCGATCCAGCATTGCATGGAGAAATCCGGCTTCACCGGAGACATTTTTCTATCGAAAAATGTAAAAATTTAGATTGCTGTCAAAACAAAAATATATAAATGCTGGCTCGCTACCGCTCGCTAGGATAATATTGACACTTGGATGAGGTCAACGTCTTAAAACAGTAGGCTGAATGGGGCCGAATGGATACAACCAAAGAGAGCAGGAGAGAAAGAGAAAAAATCGAGGTGGGCTCTCTTAACACTCCGTTCATTATGACCATTGATATATACAGTACTATACAGTATATTTACATGATAGGAAACCGTGCCCCATTCTTTAGTCTCTCGGCATAGACCATACACAACTCAACCCTTCATCTTCTCTCAATATTCTAGGTGTATCTTTTTCATCCGACCTTTCATGGAAAGATCATATTACCACTCTTGCTAAAACAGCTTCCCAAAAGTTAGGTGTACTCAACCGTCTCCGTGGGTTCTTCATCCCCACACAGCTTCTTGCTCTGTATCGGGGCACAGTGCGCCCCTGTATAGAGTATGGTTCGCATGTGTGGGGAGGCTTCACCCATACCGCAATTTTCGAACGAGTAGAATCAAAAGCATTTCGCCTCATCAACTCACCTCCTCTTACTAGTTCCCTACAATCTCTTTCTACACGTCGCAATGTTGCATATCTTTCACTCTTCTATCGCTATTGCAACAATCAGTTTTATTCAGAGCTCTCTCAGTGTATACCCCCTCCCTTGGGGCGCGTGCGAGGCACCGGCCTTTAAAAACAGTCCCACTCCTATTCTGTCCCGCTCTCCAACTCAAGACTTGGCAAATTTTCTCAGTCTTTCTTCTACTCAACAAGTGAACTCTAGAACTCTCTCCCTCAATCAATCTTTCCTTCATCCTATTACTTAGACTGCCTTAAACTTAACTTCGTGTGTCCAGGCATTTTGACTCCAACGTCCCTTGAATTTGGCTCTGTCACTCTTTTCGCTTTGGGGGGAGACACTCGTTACAGGCAACCTGCCTTTTGTCTCCCCCTTACACATAGAAAAAAAATAATAAAACATTATAATGTTAAACACACGTGCATATTTGTTTCGTATTCTGCCTCATCATAACTGGGAAAATCGGACGGTGGATATACAATTTCCTCGTAAACCGAAAACAATCGGTAGCAGTAAACCAAGTCACATCTGAGCCTTCGGATGTCAAAAGCTCAGTGCCCCAAGGAACAGTGCTAGCGCCCCTTCTGTTCCTCATACTAATTTGCGACATAGATACCAACACCAGACACAGTACGGTGTCGTCCTTTGCTGATGTCACAAAATTAAGCAAGATAGTAAACACACAAGAAGACTGCAGGAAGACATGAATGTAGTGTTCCAGTGGACCAGGGAAAACAACATGCAATTCAATGAGGAAAAATTCCAATTAATACGGTACGGAGATAATAATGGTGTTAAAGAAATTACAAATTACTTAACAGAATCTAACCACATAATAGAACGGAAAGACAGTGTGAAAGACCTTGGGGTATTAATGTCTGAAAATATGGGTTTCAAAGTACATAACCAGGTCAAAGTGGCGGCTGCGAAACGTCTAACGGGTTGGATTCTGCGTACTTTTAAAACACGCGGTGAAGTACCTATGATAACGCTCTTTAAATCTCTAGTGCTACCGCGGCTTGAATATTGTAGCGTATTAACATCCCCATACAAAGCAGGTGAAATAAATGACGTAGAAAGTGTACAAAGAAATTTCACTTCGCATATAAGTTCGATAAAACAGCTACACTATTGGGAGCGTTTAAGAGCACTGAATCTGTACTCACTGGAACGTAGAAGAGAACGTTACCTAATAATATAAACGTGGAAAATCGCAGAGGGTTTAGTACCAAACCTACATACTCCGATAGTCATGAAATTCAGTGATAGGAGAGGCTGGGAATGCGAAATCTCCCGGATGAATAACAGGGGTGCTATGGGCTCTCTGCGAGAGGGCTGGTTATCACACAGAGGCCCACGTCTCTTCAACAAACTCCCACGGCGAGTAAGAGACATGAGGGACGTCTCGTTAGACAGCTTCAAGAGAGCCCTGGATGTCGAACTGCAAAAGGTGCCAGACGAGCCCATCCTCGCCAGGGAGCGAGCTGTCGCTTCAAACAGTCTACTGCACCAAATCACCACCCAAAACGAGGGGCGTCACTCTCCTTGGTGCCGCTAGAAGAGTGGCAAACACATCATAAGGTATCATAAGGTAAGGTATCAACTATCATTAATCCCTTCAGCGCGATGACGCATTTTTACCTTTGATTCTGGCTAAAATTAGACGATTTTATGCGGTTTAAGAAGGACCTGTGGTATTCAGAGGGTTTATTGAGATCTGGTTTACCCATTTGAATCCTAGAAGTATATTATAAGATAATCGTCTGAAAGTAATCAGAATAGGATGAAATATACGTCATCGTGCTGAAAGGGGTTAATGCTATTTGTGTATACCTGTGACATCATATATAATATTGATAAACGCAAAAATTGAGTGAGTTATGGATGACTGGTAGTGTAGTAGCCTCCTTCAATCCTCCTAAATTCGTCTGCTATGCCAGTGTCGCCAGATTCAGGACCAGGGGTTATATCGGCAATTTATTGCAACAATTAATAGTAGTAGTAGTAGTAGTAGTAGTAGTAGTAGTAGGAGGAGTAGTAGTAGTAGTAGTAGTAGTAGTAGTAGTAGTAGTATCGTTATTATTAGCCGTTTCTGTCTGTCTCTTTTACTGTTCTACGTTTCCTTCTGGGGCGTAGACTTCACCCAATAGTAAATAATGAAAGGCAGATTCGATGTAAAGCATAAACATATGCATACAGAAAAATATAAGGAATTTATGAGAAGATGAGAGAGGAGAGGAGAAGAGATACAATAAGATAAACTAAACAAATATAGATTATATAAGAACAGCACAGAATAGTAAAGGAAGAAGAGAGAGAGAGTGAGTGAGAGTGAGTAAGAGAGAGAGAGAGAGAGAGAACAAAAGAGAGAGTGTGTGTGTGTGTGTGTGTGTGTGTGTGTGTGTGTGTGTGTGTTTGTGTTTGTGTTTGTGAGTTAGAGTTAGAGAGTTAGAAATAAAAGAGTGCTAAAGGCTAGAGCACCACCCATCTCCCACCCGGACCACACGATACACCGTCAACACAAGTGCCTCACATTTTCTATACACGCAGGGAGGAGGGTCTTTGGGGGTTTTTCAGGTTTTGTGTTAAGGGGGCCCACCTCGTTTTTTCTCTCTCTCTCTCCCTCTCTCTCTTGCTTGTATCCATTCGGCCCCATTCAGCCTACTGTTTTAAGACTTTTATCCCCATTCCTGGCGAGCGGTAGCGAGTCATTATATTTTGTATAATGTTTCTGGCAGCAGGCTAAATTTGTACAGTTTTCGATAGAAAAATATCTCCGGCGAAGACGGATTTCTTAATATAATGCTGGCTCTCTGTCGGTCGTCAGGAAGAAATCGACGGATGGGGATAAACGTCTTGAAACAGTAGGCTGAATGGGGCCGAATGGATACAAGCCAGAGAAGGAGAGAAGAGGAGAGAAAAAAAAAAGCAGCTCACCCCGTTAACCCTTACAGTACCGGTGACAACCTTTGCAGGATGTCCTGGCAACTATTAGACAATATTATTCACTTGCAGAAGGGCCTCCAGCAATTAACAGCCTTCAAACTATTTCACTTTACCCTATTTACTACCACAGATCCTTCTTAAGCTGCACAAAATCGAATAAATATAGCAAGAATAAAATTAAAAAGACGTCGCCGGTACAGAAGGGGTAAAGCTGCACAAAATTCTCTAAACATAGCTAGAATACATTTTATAGAGACTTCGCCGGTACAGAAGGGGTTAAACTGGAAAATCGGAATCAGTAAGTCAGTAAATTCATACACAACACGAACATTAAAGTACATCAATTAAGAAATACACGTTGGAACAAACACCCAGCGTACTGTATATCTAACAAATGTACACATAAATATATAAAAGTGTATATTATTTGCACGGAGAGAGGTGTACAGAAACATACATGGCAACGCCTACACAAAATACACGCCAGGAAAAGCTATGGAAGCATACTGGAATAGAACCGACTCACATAGTACAACACGCACCCACGTCCTCACACACGCGTACAGTAAAACACATTCACACCCACACACACGTACAGTAAAACACATTCACACCCACACACACGTACATTAAACACACTCACACACACACACACATACATGTACAGTAAAACACACTCACACCCACACACGTACAGTAAAACACACTCACACACACACACACACTTACAGTAAAAACACACTCACACACACATACACGTACAGTAAAACACACTCACACCCACACACGTACAGTAAAACACACTCACACCAACACACGTACAGTAAACACACACACCCACACACACGTATAGTAAACACACTGACACCCACACACGTACAGTAAAACACACTCACACACGTTCATTAAACACACTCACACCCACACACGTAGAGTAAAACACACTCACATCCACACACGTACAGTAAACACACTCACACCCACACACACGTAGAGTAAAACACACTCACACCCACACCCACACACACGTAGAGTAAACACACTCACATCCACACATACGTACAGTAAAACACACTCACATCCACACATACATACAGTAAAACACACTCCCATCCACACACACGTACAGTAAAATACACTCACATCCACACACACGTACAGTAAAATACACTCACATCCACATACGTACAGTAAAACACATCCACACACACGTACAGTAAAACACACTCACATCCACACACAAGTACAGTAAAACACACACACACCCACACGTACAGTAAACACACTCACACTACACACGTACAGTAAAACACACTCACACCCACACACACATGTACAGTAAACACACTCACACCCACACACACGTAGAGTAAAACACTCACACCCACACACACGTACAGTAAAACACACTCACACACACACACACACGTACAGTAAACACAGTCACACCCACATACACGCACAGTAAAACACACTCACACCCCCACACACACACACACACACACACACAGTAGAACACAACTCACCACGTATCTTGACATTTCCTGACCGGGATGTTACCACGACCCCCCTATCGCTATCACCCCCCCCCCCCCCCCTCCCTCCCTCCCTCCCTCCCTCCCCGGAAAAGGAAAACACGAAAAAAATACATTGTGTTTTTCTTTCTGTAGGGCACCATTTCTAACCCCCCCCCCCCCCCGTACACGAATATATTTCTTTAAGGGGGCACTGTTTATTTTTTGGTCCATTTCTTTATGTGGTTAGTTATTGTATAGTAACCTCGCTAGACCTCCATCAAGCTACAATAAAATACCCACTAGACCCCCCTTCAAGATAAATTTGTATATTTTTCGGTAGAAAATGGCCCGGGGAAGGCCGGTTCTTCTTAGAATTACAGGCTCGCTATCGCTCGCCAGGAAAAAATCGACACCTAAATGGCATGAAAGATCTTAATATTGACAAAGAAATGGGGCAAAAGGTCTTAAAATCGCCAAACTAATGGAATGAACTTCTTAAAATATCAAAATGATTGGGGCTAATATGAGGACAGGGGTCTAAAGAAGCGACTACCTCCCCTATAACCTAATGAATATACAAATGGCATTCATAATATTAGTTTAAGGGGGTCACCGGCTTATTTTATCATTCTCTCCTTTTCTCTCTTTCCCTGGCTTGTATTCATTCGGCCCCATTCAGCCAACTGTTTTAAGACGTTTATCCCCTTCCAGGTGTCGATTTCTTCCTAGCGAGCGATAGCGAGCCAGCATTGTATGGAGAAATCCGGCTTCGCCGGAGAAATTTTTCTATCGAAAAATTTACAAATTTAGCTTGCTGTCAAAACAAAAAATATATATATGCTGGCTCGCTACCGCTCGCCGGAAAATATTGACACCTGGATGGGGGTAACCGTCTTAAAACAGTAGGCTGAATGGGACCGACTGTATACAAGCCAAAGAGAGAGGGAGAGAAAGAGAAGAAAAGCGAGGTGGGCTCCCTTAAGTCATTACAGGACTCTTCTAGGACAGGCATGAAATCAGCTGAGATGCGTTCACAGACTCATGATAGCCAATATACTAGTAGAGCTTTCACCCGTTCAGTACCATGGCGTGTTCGCATGTATATTCTTACTACCGCTAGACGACTTTCACCCGTTCAGTACCATGGCGTGTTCGCATGTATATTCTTACTACCGCTAGACAACTTTCACCCGTTCAGTACCATGGCGTGTTCGCATGTATATTCTTACTACCGCTAGACGACTTTCATCATCTTTGGAAGGATCTCTAACCATCGAAGGGGTAAACTCGATTTCGAATATCCTTTTAACTCCCACAGATACCCTTCAAACGTTTTAAAATCGTAAATTAAAGGCCCATATAGAATGAATCAATGCGTCTTGGTATTATATTGAAAGGTTTTAAGATGAGAAATGTATAACAATTGTGTTTGACTATGTGACCTCCCTTGTTTAACCAACTTGAAGTTATGGCATAGTGAATGAAATGCTCACTCACTCTTTATCCATTTAGATCAAGCTGAATAAATAGATTAATCGCATTTTTCACACACACACACACACACACACACACACACACACACACACACACACACACACACACACACACACACACACACACACACACACACACACACACACACACACACACACACACAGCCCGTAGCCTAGTAGGTAGAGCTCTCGTCTCACACACGAGGGGTCGGGGGTTCAATCCCCGGCCGGGCGGAGACAAATTGGGCTTGTCTCCTTTCATGTGTTAGCCTCAGTTCACCTAGCTGTAAATAGGTACCTGGAATAAGTGGGCGACGTTGTGACGTCCCATCTGGGGTTGGCAAAAATGGTACAAGGCTAGATGGGTATCATATGGTTCACCTAAGCTGATGGCTACCTAAGCCTTCGGGCGAGACGGTACCGTCTATAGTGAGAATGGTACCATACAGATCCACCCTAAGCCTTCGTTTCCGATGTCGCCAATTGGCTAAAATACAGACTACACACACATCCACAGCCATTCCAA
Organism: Paralithodes platypus; assembly: GCA_032716605.1. Lineage (NCBI taxonomy): Eukaryota > Metazoa > Arthropoda > Malacostraca > Decapoda > Lithodidae > Paralithodes > Paralithodes platypus. The sequence goes on from CM064487.1 coordinate 126,893,557, forward strand.
CGATACATATAACACCTACACATATAGGAGGCGGGAAATAACGAGCATGCTCACTCCCGCAATACAACTAGAGTAAGTACACACACACACACACACACTCACTCACACAAACACACACACACACAATCCTCTACACAGCCACACTCCAGGGCACATACTGTTCGTACAATGCCAGACTGTCTTTTCTTTTTCTTTTCTTTTTCATTTCCTTGTGTGTGGGGTTTTTTCTGGATTTTATACTTAGCGTTCTCCTACAAGATATGTTAGTGCTTCAATTCGTTATATATCTCTCTCATTTCAAATAGAAAACAGTCACTTTATTAAAATGCATTTACTTAACCCTTTCAAGATCCGATTATGCATTTATTTTATGTTTTCTGGTTGTTATTGGACGATTTCATTCAGATTAGGAAGAAAGTCTTTACCCTTTTAATTCCCATAGATCCTCCCAAAGCTGTATACAATCGTCTAATAATAGCCAGAAGCAAGTAACAAACTGCGTCATAATCTTCAGAGGGTTAATAAATATACTGATATCCCCGAAATTCTCCTGTAAAGTGCAGCAATGGAGTTGAGCTGATAACATAAATACATCTGCTAAAAAGGAAGCTAAAAATATACAGCTTATCGAGATCATTCAAAATCTCTAGGATATATGCCTTGTTATTAAGGGAGCCCACCTCCCTTTTTTTCTCTTTCTCTCCCTCTCTCTTTCTCTTTGGCTTGTATCCATTCGGCCCCATTCAGCCTACTGTTTTAAGATGCTTACCCCCATCCAGGTGTCAATATTTTCCTGGCGAGCGGTAGCGAGCCAGCATATATATTTTTTGTTTTGACAGCAAGCTAAATTTGTAAAAAAAATCGATAGAAAAGTGTCTCCAGCAAAGCCGGATTTCTCCATACAATGCTGGCTCGCTATCGCTCGCCAGGAAGAAATCGACACCTGGATGGGGATAAACGTATTAAAACAGTTGACTGATTGGGGCCGAATGGATAAAAGCAAGGGAAAGAAAGAAAAGGAGAAAAAAAAACGGTGACCCCCCTTAAGCTAAACAAAAAAACTTGCCTATCGAGGAATAATGTTTTACGTTACCAATATGTTGAAAAATGTTGTCGGGAGGCAGAATTATCGCATGTGCTTTGTAATTTTGTGACAATGTGATTTGTGCAGTCCTACCATTATATACTGAACAGAAAATATATATTTGATATACTGGCAAACAAGCATTATCCGAGTTTGCGTAAACGTCAGTTCTGCGCAAGCTTCCATCGGAGTTTGAATGAATCGCTTCTGCTGTGGTTTTCTGCCTGCTTTCATGTAGCTTGTAACATTAGAATACTCTGGTCAACTCTTTTCAGCTTGAGAATGACATCTACCTGGATATTTGAGGAGTTATAAGGTCGATTAGGCTCCGCATACGCATTTTGTTAACAAATGTACGGCACAATTGGCGAAAATGCCAAACTTGTGAGCCCTGCCCTGGGTGCAAATTTGCTTAGAATTAAAAATTATTTTTGCTACTGACGTAAGCTCAGCCTGAGCAATCCTAGAGTGTATGCAACTCAATTTTGTCGGTCGTGATTTGACTGCTCAAAATGTGGAAACATCGGATTTTCGAAAGGTTCTCGAAGAATTATTTTGGCCGTTAATTTTTACTCTGGGGATAGTGCCGAGTAGAAAAGTGCAAAAAAGAAAAAATATATATATTTGATATACTGAGAAACAAGCATTATCCGATTTTGCGTAAACGTCAGTTCTGCGCAGCGCCTCCATCGGAGTTCCAATGAATCGCTTCTGCTGCGGTTCTGCCTGCTTTCGTGTAGATTATAGCATTAGAATACTCTAGTCAACCCTTTTCAGCTTGAGAAGGACATCTACCTGGATATTTGAGGAGGTATAAGGTCGATTAGGCTTCGCATGCGCATTTTGTTAGCAAATGTACTGCACAATTGGCGAAAATGCCAAAATTGCAAGCCCTGCCCTGGGTTCAAATGTGCTTAGAATTAAACTTTATTTTTGCTACTGACCTAAGCTCAGCCTAAGCAATCCTAGGGTGTATTCAACTCAATTTCGTCGGTCGTGATTTGACTGCTCAAAATGTACCTGTGGAAACATCGGATTTTCGGAAGGTTCTCGAAGAATTATTTTTGAGGTTAATTTTTACTCGGGGGATAGTGCCGAGTAGAAAAGTTTGTAGACTTCTTATTTGTTTTAATTAAATATATACAGTAAGCGGGATTGATTCATATAGCATAAAATGTGTTTTATCGGGATTCATTAATATATATAATAATATGTATTAAATCGTATGCATATACTGTATACCTTATCAATTGTTTAATATAAAATACATTCTATGAAAATTCGTTGATTGATAGATTTGCTCATAATTAAATAATTAAAAAACAGATCTACTTAACTTTCATGAGGGATTGTACTTTAGTGTTAATATGATACATTTAACAATATTATGTTATGTGTAATCATTATAAGATAGCAAAGATACGGCTGCCTTTATGACAAATATTGTATAATTTAAATTAAAATGTAAAACTTGCAAACTAAACAAACCAAAATTGGGACAAGGACAATATAAAGTCAAATTAAATTATCAAAATCGCTATGTGGAAACAACGCTTACTAAAATGAAAATTATTAAATAAAAGAACACAATCCACCACATAGGGTGTACATTACTACATGAGCAAGTTAATCTGTTTCCCAAGCAAACTAATCGCACATATAACAACGCACTATCGTCACGTTAAAGGAAGTAGTCAAGTTTGGGAAGTCCGGGACGTTCTGACAAATTTTACTAAACTCTGCATGAATAAAGAAACTACATGTTAAATGTCAAAATATTATTTAAAATCAAATTTGCAACATGACAAGACATTAACAATAGTACAAAATACAAATATTGATAAGATATCTATACTATTACAAAATAATATATAAAATACAGTACAGCACTCACTAACGATAATCATAAAACATAAAACAAGAAACACAAATTGTCTTTAATGTTTATATTGATTATATGTTAACCTATGAGACTGACATCTCCCTCATTATATGTTAACCTATGAGACTGACATCTCCCTCATTATATGTTAACCTATGAGACTGACATCTCCCTCATTAAACTTAAATATGTATCGATGCATCAACAAGCTACATTATTGATCTAGTCCAATAATGAAAACATAATTATATCTGCCAAAATAGGTAATATCATCTAGCTCTAGTCGAAATTATATATGAGTTGTCATAAATAATAGCGAATTGGCTTGATAAATGATGAGCAAATGAAACATGAAGGAAAATCCCTAAAATAGTTGTATATACGCCAGAATATGGAAAACAAAAATTACATTGAAAGGGTTAATACAAAATTCGGGGAAGTTTGTGAGCTCAACCTTTAACTTTTTAAAACTTGCATCGTTAATATTCGTTATGACATACTATGTTATATAAACTACCTCGGCGAGTGAAAGTAGGGAATTCTTTCTGGTTATGTCTATGCTGTACTTATTATTTTGTTTGTTTTATCTTAGAGTTATTTATTTATCTTTTCATCTACCATCAATTCATGTAATTCAGCTTAGGAACAATCTATCAAAATCAAATCAAAATAATCTAAGCAAAAGATATTAATAACTTGGATCTGTAGCCGTGGTGTTCAGACTCCTGAATTCATGACCTGTTTATGGGGGGATGAGCGTATTTTATTTGCTCATTTATGTATTTTTTATTATTATTTTTAGTTTCCTCCCTACATCTCCATCAAGCTTTAAAAAACGTCCCCCAAGACCCTCCTTTAAGATAAATTTGTACATTTTTCAATAGAAAAATTTCCCGACCGAAGGCTGGTTCCTCTTAAATTACAGGCTCATTGTCGCTCGCCAGGAAAAATCGACACCTAAATGACAGAAAAGTCTTAATATTTACAAAGACATGGAGCGAAAGGTCTTGGAAGCGCCAAACTAATGGAACGAACGTCTTAAGATCTCAAAACTAGTATGCTAAACATGAGGGAGAAGGGAGTCCAGAAAATAAACGACCCATCTCTCCTTAAAATATATGCCAGAAAGTTATTGTTAAAATATCAATATCAAACCTGAACTCGATATCTGACCTTGAGCTTAATTAATACATTTAATTATATTTGGTCCAAGGGAGGTCTTTTTGGACCTCTCCTGTTTCGCTGCATTAGTTTAAAGAGGCTAAGAAGTTTCACCCCATTAGTTTGACGATATTAAGACGCTTCACTTTATTCAGGTGTCTATTTTGTACTGGGAGAGCGAGCCTGTAACTAAGGAGAAAGTGGCAACTGGCTGGGACATTTTTCTATTGAAAAATGTACATATTTAGCTTGCAAGGGGCCTGGGTGGGCATATTTTACCCTAAAGGAAGTCTGGGAAAGTGTTTTTGTTAGCCTTGGGGACAAGCTAGAATACATTGCTCAAAAAATGCAAAAACAACCAAAATCCTCAATAATAATTTAAGTAAATATGATAATACCCTGTATATCCTATTGCACAACATACATTTGTGTTTTCAACACTCAGGGGTGTTTGAGCATGCTCATGAGGTTGTGCTGTAGTCCAAAACCTCATGTCTTGCTTGTTAACATGCCCACTCAAATGAAAATGTGCTTATCACTAAAGAGTAACACATCCAAGAGACCAGGATCGTTCTCAATGTTCTCGCTGATTTTCTGGCAAAGCACGTATCGCTCATTCTTATTGGCCTGGCTTTGGGTCTGAAGAATCTGCATTTTGTATGGGAACAGTTTCAGGTTACTATGAATGATTCACACCAAAGACCTCCTGGAAATTCCCACTTCCTGTGACAACATTCTGGTGGACTTAAGTGGCGACTGTTTCAGATGACTCCTAACTTCCTGAACGTATGCTTGTGTTCTGACTGTCATAGGTACACCACTGTTGATCCTGTTGGTGTTAGCCACATTACCAGTGTCTCTGAACTTTTGTATCAAGCTGATAATGGTGTTTCGATGCGGGGTTTTCCTCCTTGGAATTGCACAACGAAAGTGCCTGTCCGTGAGGATAACTGATTTAGTTGCAAAGTACAGTTCAACTATTTTGGTCCTCTCATGGACTGAAAACTGGACCTCGGCGTCCATCTTGCTATCAAGTTAAACTTACAGAATCACTCTATAATCCCCCTGAAAATACACTAAATATTATATTTTCCCTGGAGTGTATAAGTCAGTTTTTTTCTGGACCATCCTGTAGATCAATGAATGCATTATATAGAGGTTATTCATATTTGCATGCATGCCCCAATTTCTGTACCTTTTATTGAAATGTCCAAGTGTAAATAGAAAATGGACTATATTCATAACTTCTGATATCAGTTCTTGTCTAACAAAGTCCTGTGATTATGGTGGCAGTTTCCTACTGTAAATAATGGATGTAATATATCAATGACCTCCAATACCGGTGTTTATCGAAGAAAACATTCGTGTGATAATGGTGGGTGTGGTCAGTGGCTTGGTCAGTGGTTAATAGTTCGGTGTCACAGACCAATGAATCCATTATGTATAAGCTATTCAAATTTGTATATACAGTATATCTTAGTCTTCATAGACTGTATAGAATTGGCCTAGTACAAATAATAGATGTAGAGTATTTATTACTATACAGTATATGTCAGTGATTATCGAAAATAGTTGGTGATTATAGCGAGAGAGTTTCATAGCGTAAATAATTTATGGGATATATTTATTACCTCCAATATCAGTGTTTATCGAAAATATGTCTTGTGATAATGGTGGCTGGGGACAGTGGACAGTGTTTCGGTGCGACATGTTTCACATTTGTATGTCTATCCTAATACGCATAGCCTCGATAGAGATGTACTAGTGCAAGTAATAGAGGAAATATATTTATGACCTCCAATATAAGTGCTTATTTAAAGTTATTTAGTAAATAATTATATTATGTTTATGGCTTGCAATATCTGTACTTATTGATAACAAAATATTATAATTATGGTTGGTGGACACTGAGGCCAGTATTAAGGTGCGATTATCCACTGAATATATGATATTTACTGTAAGTTATTCAATTTCGCATTAATATCCTACTTCTCGTAGCCATGATAGAGATGTCCTATTGCAAGTAATAGAGGCAGTTTATTTATTACGTTATATATCAGTGCATGTCGATAAAAGCTGTGTAATTATGGTGGGAGAGTTTCATGGTGTAAAATAATAGTGGAATATATTTACGACTTCCAAAACCAGTGTTTATCGAGAAAAACTCATGTTATTAAGCCGGAGTCAGACGAGCCCATTTTCGAGCAATTTTTACGGGCAATTATGGTCTGGAAGCTTTAAAAAATACCCTTTATCAGAATTCAGCCGCCTAAAATAATCTACCTTCAGCCTAATTGCCGATACCAGTGCGAACAAGTTCCGAAATAATACAAGAAAAAACTTGTTCATGGAAATTTGACGGAAAAGGCGCTCGTGTGTGTGACAGCGGCTTTATAGTAGGAGAAAACAGTGGTCAGTATTTCGGTGTCACAAGCCAATGTTTTTTTTTTTTTTTTTTTTTTTTTTTTTTTTTCCAACTTACTTCCTCTCGGGCATAGGCTGAGAGCCTTAACATTCACCGCTTTACAATGAACAATGAAGCCCGTGAGGTCTTGTTCCAGTCTAGGGAGTGAGACATGTGAAGCACGTAGAGTACAACGAGCACCTGCCATCTTGCCTTCACATGAGGCACGGTGCTCACTCATGGCCCGAAACGACCCCATCTCTGAAGCCACCTCGTTCCCGTGCTTCACTGTCTCACCCCCTACACTCGGACTCTATCACTTACACACACACAACGCCACCTGTTGAGTAGATAACTCACCAGGCATTGCACCCCTATAGCATATTTTGAATAAGGGAATATTCATACAGTGCTATTTAATCAGGGAACAATGAGGGTATTTTATTGACGTTTCGGTGGGCTTGTGGTAATGCACTGATACTAGGTACAGCACAAATTCCATCCCAATAATATCTTCCCATTGATACATCGGGATTTGAACCCGGGACCTTTGGATTACCAGGCCAGTGGCAAGACCACTCCACCACACCTCCAGTATACAGTATATACAGTATATATTTTATTCACATGTGTATTCATGTCCTAATATCCGTAGCCTCAATAGAAAATTATGTCCTAATGAAAGTAGTAGATGGATATATTTATAACTCTTAATACCAATGCTTAGCGAAAATAACGTGTGATTGTGGTTGGAGGGTTTCCTATTGCAAATAACAGATGGCACATACTCATGGCTTCTAATGAAAGTGCTTATTGCAAATTAATAGGTGTAATATATTTATGTTGTATAACATCAGTGTTTATGGGGAAAAAATATGGTGTGTAATTGTGGTTTGGGGGTACAGTTGGCCAATTAAGTGATGTCGCGGCACCAAGTATATTTCGATCAATAATTGGTGTCAGCACTATCTAAGCATTAATTCATCGTTTCGAGCGAGATATACAAACATGTTCCTATCTTTATACACCTTGTTCAACATCTGACAGACATTAGTACAGCACACAGCAGCAAAACGTAATTATAGTGGCAACACGACTTATTTGGCCAACCGTACAATACATTTAAAAAAGTCAAGAGTATAAAAACAAGTATGAAAAAGGTTTATAAAGTAGCTGGGTTTACTGATAACGATTTACCATTCTCACTGATATAAATGGCTTTATGACTACCAGTATACCATGAAAAGGATATATTATTTAGGACTCTCATTGGTATAAGTTAGTTTTATGACTACCAATACAGTATACCACGAATAGGGTAGATTATCACGGACACTCGCTAAACCGTTTTCATGGCCAGATTATTATAGACACTTGCTAAACCTTTTCATGGCCAGATTATTATAGACACTTGCTAAACCTTTACATGGCCAGATTATTATAGACACTTGCTAAACCCTTTTCATGGCCAGATTATTATAGACACTTGCTAAACCTTTTCATGGCCAGATTATTATAGACACTTTCTAAACCTTTTCATGGCCAGATTATTATAGACACTTGCTAAACATTTGTTATGCCGAGATTATTATAGACACTTGCTAAACATTTGTTATGCCGAGATTATTATAGACACTTGCTAAACATTTGTTATGCCGAGATTATTATAGACACTTGTTAAACCTTTTCATGGCCAAATTATTATAGACACTTGCTAAACATTTGTTATGCCGAGATTATTATAGACACTTGCTAAACATTTGTTATGCCGAGATTATTATAGACACTTGCTAAACCTTTTCATGGCCAGATTATTATAGACACTTGCTAAACATTTGTTATGCCGAGATTATTATAGACACTTGCTAAACATTTGTTATGCCGAGATTATTATAGACACTTGCTAAACCTTTTCATGTCCAGATTATTATAGACACTTACACTATACCTTTTCCATACCCATAATATACTCATTATACCCTTTCCATACCCATAATACACTCACTATACCCTTTCCATACCCATAATACACTCCCTATACCCTTTCCATACCCATAATACACTCACTATACCCCTTCCATACCCATAATATACTCATTATAACCTTTCCATACCCATAATATACTCACTATACCCCTTCCATACCCATAATATACTCATTATGCCCTTTCCATACCCATAATACACTCACTATACCCCTTCCATACCCATAATATACTCATTATAATCTTTCCATACCCATAATACACTCACTATACCCCTTCCATACCCATAATATACTCATTATGCCCTTTCCATACCCATAATACACTCATTATACCCTTTCCATACCCATAATACACTCATTATGCCCTTTCCATACCCATAATACACTCATTATACCCCTTCCATACGCATAATACACTCACTATACCCCTTCCATACCCATAATACACTCATTATACCCTTTCCATACCCATAATATACTCATTATACCCTTTCCATACCCATAATATACTCATTATACCCTTTCCATACCCATAATATACTAACTATGCCCCTTCTATACCCATAATACACTCACTATGCCCATAATACACTCACTGTACCCTTTCCATACCCACAATACACTCACCATACCCATAACACACTCATTATACTCTTTCCATACCCATAATATGCACTCACATTACACTCACTATACCCATAACACACTCCCATTATACTCTTTCCATACCCCCTACTTTTTGGTTTCGTATAGTGGGCAGTATATCGGTGTGGCTGTCGTCCATAAACTCGGCCACTGTCCCATAAAGTGGCGGGTGTAATGGATAGTTGGCTGGTCGATGTGAGTAATGAGTCCAAAATTAGATTTACCCTCCCTGCTTTCATTCCCTGAGTACAAAATATATACCCCGTTCCTCTCTCCCTTTTCCGTGTCATAGTTGTAAATTATATTTAGCTATTATATTTTGTATTGTTTAAACTGCATGATATTTAATGTAAATAATATGTACTCCTATACCCCGCTTGGGGTCGCCCGAGTAAATAAAACCCTTTCACACCTTTCAAACCTTTCCTCCCTCTCCCTTCCTCTCCTCCCTCCCCCTTGGCTTTATAGGCAGGTCATTTGGGCATAAATCCAAAGAAGTTATCCTAACCCTTTACAATTCCTTAGTCCGCCCTCTTCTGGAATACTGCGTTCAATCCTGGTGCCCTTATTACCAAACAGATATAAACAAGCTAGAACGAGTTCAACGTAGAGTTACCAAAATGATACCTAGCCTAAAGAACAAACCATACGAAGAGCGTCTTAGAGAATTAAATCTATTTCCTTTAATCCAGCGCAGATTAAGAGGTGACTTAATTCAAGTGTTCAAAATCATCAAAGGCATCGACAATATGAACTGTAGTAAGTACTTCACTATCGACCAATCTAATTACACGCGGGGAAACGGTTGCAAAATTATTGGTAAATCTTTTAACTCGCATGAATCTAAGAATGTCTTCTTCAATCGAATTGTCAACTTGTGGAATGGGCTTCCCCGAAACGTTATAGACTGCATCACCGTTGATTCATTTAAACTCCGCCTAGACAAATATCTCGCATCAAACCCGCGACTGACTGCGTTTGTAAATGAATAACTTTATTTTATCCCCCCCTCAGTTACTAACTCATCTGTCCTCTACTAACTTCCTAATCCTGCCACGGACATTAGTTCCAGGGCAGTAATTCCCTTTCCAATGTTCCCTTACCCACTCTAAACCACTGTTTGGACACTTGATCCTCAGTGTTTTGGAGGACAAGCACCCTAGAAGGGTCACTAGATCTGTTGTTGCTTGATTTCCTTTGTACTCCTTTGTACTCCCTCCCTCTCCCTCCACCCCCTCCCTCTCCCTGCACCCCTTCCTCCCTCTCCCTTCTCTGTCCCCTCCCACACACTTCCTCCCACGCCCCTCCTTCCAACCCCTCCCTTCCTCTCCCCTCCACCCCAATACAGTGCAATATGAACCCCTTCATTTTATCTTCCACCCCTTCCCTTTCTCTCCCCACCATACCCAGTACAGCATTATACCCATCCGTCTGTCCTCGGCCCCTTTCGTCCCTCTCTGTCCTCCAACCCCTCCCTTCCTCTGCCCTTTACCCTCTCCCCCTCTCTCCTTCCACACCCCTCCACCCATCTCTCCTACTCCCTTTCACCCTCCCTCTCCACCACCCCACTCTCCCCCTCCACCCTCTTCCTCTCACCATCTCCCTCCACCATCTCCCTCCTCCTCCACCCCCACCCTCCCTCTCCACCACCCCACCCAACTCCCCCTCCACTCCCTTCCCCCCCACCCACTCCCTCCCCCCCCCCCCTACCCCCTCCTGTCGAAGCTCTCCGAAGCCCACCCACGATATATTTTTCAGCAACCCCTGTCCATTCGTACTGTAGCCTGCTGTACAGTCACAGTCAATAGTTCGAACAAAACCTTCATGATCATTTATGTCATAATCTAGAGAGAGAAAGAGAGAGACATATATGGGATTTTTTTTTTTTTTACAGACCTCCATCAAGCTTCACAAAATACCCACCAGAACTCTCCTTCTTGATTAGTCTTTCTTTATTTTGTCGGTAGAAAAATTTCCGATTCCTCCTAAATTGCAGGTTCGTTATCGCTCACCAGAATATAATCGACACCAAAATGGCACGAGAGGTCTAAAAATGACAAATTAATGGGGTGAAAGATTTAAAACAAAAAAATAATAATGAGGTGAACGTCTTTAAATATCAAAACTAAAATTGGGCTAAGCATGAAGGAGAATGGGGTCCAGACAAAGAACCATTAACGTGACACGTCTACTATGTGAACCAAATAGGAGTACTCACTGGCTTTTTGAGACACATGTGGACTGACAAGGAACATTGATAGTAACTTAAAGGGAGATGGGTCGTTTTTCTGGTGCCCCTTCTTCCTCATGTTTAACCCTATTAGTTTTCAAATTTTAAGACGTTCGGCCCATTAGTTTGGTGATTTTAAGACCTTTCGCCCCATATTTTTGTCAATATTAAGAGTTTTATGTAATATAGGTTTCTATTTTTTCATGACGAGCGATAGCGAGCCTGTAATTTAAGAGGAACAGGCCTTCGGCCAGGACATTTTTCTATCGAATAATGTACAAATTTATCTTGAAGGAGGGTGTCGGGGGGGGGGGGGGGGAGTTAAACTTAATGGAAGTCTAGGGAGGCAACTAAAAAATAATAATTAAAACATAAATAGTCCTAAATGAGCCAATAAATACGCTCATCCCCCCTTAACCCTTTGAGGATCATGTCGCGTTTTGACAGTTTCTTCTGGCTATCATTAGACGATTTGTTTTCAGCTTAGGATGAACTTGTGGGAGCTAAAGGAGTTAAATGAGATAGTATTTACCTCTTTGATTCCAAGATATCTTTCCTAAATTGCATAAAATCGTCTAATGATAACCTGAATATACTGTCAAAACGCGTCATAATCCATATGGGGTTAAAATTATACAGTTTATGATCAAGAAAACTCCATCACTTAATTGACTTCGACTGTACATATCGCAACATCAGGTTTCATTTAAGTGATTCTCCATATTCAAGCAATACCAGTCAGCAGAGTGTTTGTTGTCTAAACATTTATTTTATTCCAATGATCAAGGGCCACGCTTAGAATTCGTACTCAAAAGGTTTGGTATGCAGTTATCATTCCCAAATTCAAAACTGAAACCTTTCTTTCTTTATCTGTATCATTGTGTTATATTGCTGTAGAATTGAACGATATTTTTTGTTTTATATAATTTATACAGTATAGCTGACGTGATATTGGCTTGTTCACATATTAATTACACAGTTACTACATCTTTTGTATAGCCTATGTTAAATAATACAAAAACTCGGCAATAGTATGATGCAGAGACATAGTAACTTCATATTTGTCCATTAGTTATTGAGAAATGAGCTGCTAAGGGAGCAAAATATCCGCCAAGCTAAGAAAGTCATGTATTGGTTAAGTTAGGTTAGGTTACATTAGGTTAGGTTAGTTTAGGTTAAGTTAGTTTAGGTTAGATAAGGTTAGGTTACGCTAGGTTAGATAAAGTTAAGTTAAGTTGATGTATATAGATGTGCCATATACAGTTATAAATAGTTAGAACTGGGTTAAATTAAATAGATTTGCAGCCCGCTCTATTATATTACCCTTACCCTGTACTCTACACCTATAAATTACTGCACACACACACACACACGCACGCACACACACACACACACACACACACACACACACACACACACACACATAATATATATATATATATATATATATATATATATATATATATATATATATATATATATATATATATATATATATGTTTCCAAGCTCTAAAGCAGGTGTCACACCATGCCGACTTGAGCCAAGACTGATCACGACTTTGAGTCGTGGTCAGGAGTGCCGACCTTCGGCGGAGAGATTAAGGATTGGGAGGGGTGATTTTTGGACGGGAGTCAGTATGGATGGCCACGCCACCTGACGGCGACCTGACGGGGTAGAGCGGCGCCCATGCCGGACTGAATGTGAGTTTAAGGTCGCCGCTGGAGTGCCGATCTGCGGCATAGTGCGTCGACAACGACCCGACGAACGGCGTCAACAGGAGTTAGGGCGGCGTCAATATGCATTACTGTGCCGATGAGCGGCGACCCCTTCAGTATGGACGGTGACCCCGGCCCGCATGACCCCGAACGACGGCGACCGAACTCAAGGTGGGGTATATAAAAGCTACACCAAAGGGTGGGCCTCATCAGTATACCTTCAGCCACCGTAACGGGAGGGGGTCCCCGCATGGCGGCGCATAACGGGGACCCTGGTATGTTTTTACGCCGCTTGGAGGGGATGGCCGCCAACCATCACCGCCTATGACGCCGTTTGACGGCGACCACCCCCTCGGGAGTACATAATCCAGGACCGTTAGGGCATCGTTGGGTCGCCGCAAGCTGCCGCTGATCCCCGCAGGTTGTTATGGTGACGCCGCCTGACGCAGACCTCATTTATGGTGCCGTGTGCCGCCGCACTGACGCCTACCGTTTTCCGTCAGGCATCGTCAATCGCCGTCAAGCGCCGCCAAGCGCCGTCACACGCCATCAGCCTCCAGTCCCCTTCCCGTCCCATTTTTTTTACCTCACTCCACGCCGACTTGATTTCAAATGTTACGCTTGTAGAACTTTTGAGGGGGTATGTGAAGACCAATCCCGACCTGTTTGTTAGGTTGGCGACGGCCCATGATGCGCGGCAACGTAGACAAAGACTGTCCACGACCCTTAGGTCGCGGACAGTCTTGGCCTAAAATCGGCTAGGTGTGACTGGTGCTTAAGTGGGGTTCGAACCCGTCGACCGTCAGACGATAGCCGACGCTTTAATCAACTACACCACGGCAGTCTTATAAAGCGTCGGCTATCGTCTGACGGTCGACGGTTCGAACCCCACTGAGAGCTTGGAAACATTTAGTGGCTCACGTGTATTTGTGATATATACTCAATATATATATATATATATATATATATATATATATATATATATATATATATATATATATATATATAATATTATGCGATTCAAGCTATTACCACCAGACGAAAATATTCAGTTTATGATCATAAGCAAATATTTCAATTAGCCCAAACATCCGATGACCAACCTTTTATAATAATCTAGTTGCCTCCAGACTATTATGTTCATCCCAAATAAAATATATAAACTAGAGCTCTCGCTATCAAAGGGTTATCAAACAAAAATGTGGATATATAATAGTGTCTATATTCGCCACCAATTCCGCTGAAAGAGATCGAGTCGCTGGGGAAAAATGGCCTAATTTTACGATGGAGCGACCGTAATTGAATTATTTCTGTGTTATTAAAAATGCCTGACAATGGGAAGGTTCGCTAAAAGCCTTGTTGGTATTGTAATGGACATCATAAAGCCACTCTGCTCTTTTAACCGGGAAGGGAAATTAGTTTTATAGAACATTTTTAATATAAATCTTAATCTCTCTCTCTCTCTCTCTCTCTATATATATATATATATAATTATAGATAGATAAATAGATAGATAGATTAAGAGAAACAGATATAGATATATATTATGTCTCTTCTTCTTACTACTGTGATATACGGGGGATAATATGTTGGGGAGGTGTGACAGAGTGGTCTTGCCACAGGACTGGTAATCCAATGGACCCGGGTTCGAATCCCATTATGTCAATGGGAAGATATTATTGGGATGGAATTAGTGCTGTACCTAGTTTCAGTACATTACCACAGCCCACCGAAATGCCAAAAAATATACCCTCATTGTTCCCTGATTAAATAGCACTGTATGAATATTCCCATATTCAAAATATGCTACAGGGGGGCAATGCCTAGTGAGTTAATTGCTCAATAGGTGGTGTTCTGAGAGTGAGGGTCCGAGTCTGAGGAGTGAGACGGTGAAGCGCATAGGCGAAGCAGCTTCAGAGATGGAGTTGGGTTCGAGCGAGCCGTGAATAGGTGCTTCGCATGTATCACTCCCTAGACTGGAACAAGACCTCACGGGCCTCACCGTGTTCAGCGGTAGAGTGTGCAGGCTCTCAGCCTATGCCCGAGAGGGAGTAGAAAATATAGAATATAGAAAAAACAAAAAATTTAGTGACAAAGGCCCCCTCATCCTTAATGAGAACCATGTATATATATATATATATATATATATATATATATATGTATATCAGACGTATTTATCCCTGAAGGAGTAGACACAAATGAATCGCCCCCATATGCCTCCATATATACTGTATAGTACAAGGCATTTCGTTGGATTACCTAGCTTGTTCCCTTGGTGCTGTTCATGGAGAAGGGTCGCTATAGTCCATTCAATATAGGTAGGCCAAAACTCTAAACCACTAACCTCAATAACTCATAATCTACTAGAGTAATCGAGCTAGTATTTTAATAATTTAGGAAACGTCAGCAAGGGAAGAGGTGTGTACATTTACAACCCATTTTGCTCTAGCTCCTTTTGAGTTACAGAGGCTAGGGGTCACGATTTCTGGCCTACCTATAATGAACGGACTATAGGAACCACCCAATGGTACGCATAGTGTGTGAGGGGGTGTGTGGAATAGTATGTGTTGTTGGAATGGCGGTGGATGTGAATGTTGTCTGTAACCATTGTAAATAACTTGCCCACGTTGATTAGGGGGTAGCATGCACTTCTGTACCCCCCTTACATTTTAAAAATATAGTTTGAATTGTGTATTGGTCAAGAATCAAGATTAATATGTTTTTTTACGATCTTGTGTATTTTATCGGGTTTGTAATTTTAAGGGGAGATGGATCGTTTTTCTAGATCACCATAAGTTTTCAGATTTCTCATTAGTTTGTCGATATTAAAACCTTCCGCCTCATTCCCTTGTCAATATTAAGACCTTTCGTGCTATTTAGGTGTAAAAACACAATCCTGGCGAACGAAAGTGAGCCTGTCATTTTGGAGGAATCGGCCTTTGGCCGGGACATTTTTCTACCAAAACATGTACAAATTAATCTTTAAGGGGGACCTACCTAATGGATGTTTTTTTTTTAAGTTTGATGCAGGTCTAGGGAGCAAACTAGAAAAATCATTAATATATGAATTAAAATCGACCAAATCGTGAACCATCCCTCCTTAAGTATTGTCAATAAACTACTACTACTACTACTACTATTACATGGGACAATAACCTACTGCTCCTCTAACGCACGTCCTTGTTGTGAAGAGTGCTTTAGTCCACGCCCTGATGTCAATGAACCCTTTGGGTGGGTGTAGGGAGGCAAACCCTGAACTCCCGAGCACCACGCAGGCTCAATGGGAACAATAATTAGCCTACAGTATATTGCTTTGTTTATCTGTATGTAACTCTAATTAACTCTCTCTCTCTCTCTCTCTCTCTCTCTCTCTCTCTCTCTCTCTCTCTCTCTCTCTCTCTCTCTCTCTCTCTCTCTCTCTCTCTCTCTCTCTCTCTCTCTCTCTCTCTCTCTCTCTCTCTCTCTCTCTCTCTCTCTCTCTCTCTCTCTCCTTCTCTCTCTCTCTCCTCTCTCTCTCTTCTCTCTCTCTCTCTCTCTCTCTCTCTCTCTCTCTCTCTCTCTCGGCTTCTTCCCCAAACTACCCCCATGGAAATGCATTGTTGTGTTTGCCAAACATTGTGTCTGATCCATTATACAAAAAGTGTGTGTGTGTGTGTGTTGCGTGTGTGGTGTGTGTGTATGTACGTGTGTGTGTGTGTGTGTGTGTGTGGTATTATACATCATTCAACACATCCTAGGGTGGGGATACAGAAGGAGTTGATAGTGAGCCTTCCTTGTATACAGTAAGAGAGATGGGTCGTTTTTTCTAGGCCCCCTTCTTCCTCATGCTCAGCCCCATTAGTTTTCAAATGTTAAGACGTTCGCCCCATTAGTTTTTCGATTGTATAACTTTTCGTCCCATTTCTATATTAATATCAAGACCTTCCGTGCCATTTAGGTGTCGATTTTTTCCTGGCGAGGTAAAGCGAGCCTGTAATTTTATGAGAAACTGGCCTTCGGCCGGAAAAAATGTTATAGAAAAAATTTACACATTTATCTAGTCTAGGGGGTGTATATTTAAGTTTGATGAAGGTCTAGCGAGGACCTTAAAAATATATATGAATATATAAATAAATAGACCCAAAACATAACCACTGTCCCCTTAACCTGGTATATATTGGTCGTGTTGGGATTTTCACAGTTTGTTTCCTCGGCTTTGAGAAACGCCTTCCCAGACCAACTAATATAGACACTTACTGAGCCACCTCTCTTCTACAGGTAGCCTTCATGGTCTTTGTGTGCATAAACCTTTAACTGTCTTGATGGTGTAATGGTTAGAGCGTGGAATTTCAGTGTGAGTATCCTAGGTTTGAATCCTTGGAGTACCACATGTATTCCTTAGTTTCATTGGTTTCATTAATTAGGTTTATTTGTAAGTTATTTGGTGGGTTGGTGAGAATATGAAATGATATAGCAGTCATTCCCCAGCCTACAGATAAAATAGAGTATATTATGAAGCATTAATTACTTCAGGCCTCCACATGCGTGTAGAAAAGGTATATTCAATGTGTAACAAACATATTTTTAATTAATACAAAAATTGTTGATGGTATTCACGTATTTTAAAAATCATTTTGACAATACTCTCGCATTTTATGGTTCATCACTCAAGCTTTGATCAAATTCATAAAGCTAATAAAGGGATATTCTACAATGTGACTTTAATAGGCATATATTAAAAATGCCTATCATGGATAGAATGCCCTCTTTTTCACAAAGAACGCCTGTACTATTTTATTTTGTATATCTATTTTGTTTTTACCTGACGAAAAATTAACTCCATTAGCAGTTGATGTATCGATAATTATTGGGAACTAGCAGGGGTACCCGGCGTTGCCCGGGTAATCACCATAATCACCATCACTACTACCACCACTACTACTACCATAATCACCATCATCAATACTACCATAATCACCTGCCTCGACCTCCCTGTGCCTCATTAAACGGCGACCTCGATTTCGGCCGCTAAATGACGTCCGATTTTGGATCTGACCTCATCCATACCCCCATTTTGGGGGGCTGCGAACAACTTTCGTTCCATACACCTTTTTGATCGGAGGCCTCCTTCTGCCCCAAACGGCCCTTTTTCCGATTTCGCGCCCATTTTCTCCGTCTCTTTCACCCTGGGGATTTTTTTTTCTCACTAAAACCTGCCTAGGGACCCCCTTACTATGCATACCAAGTATGAACGCTCTAGCTTAAAAACTGCGGCCGCCTATAAAGAACAGACAGACAGACAGACAGACAGACACCCGTAAATATTATATAGATATAAGAAACTGCTATGTCTCTGTATCATATTAATGTTAAGTTTTCACATTTAACACCTTATTCGGCTATAAATAATATTATAGTAATCGAGTAATCAAATTCGGGATAATTCAATTTCTCGCCAGCTTAACAAAAAACAGCATATAGTTCTTTTAAGGGGGGTGACCTGCTTTTCGTTATTTCTGTCCTTTTCTCTCTTTCTCTGGCTTGTATCCATTCGGCCCCATTCAGCCAACTATTTTAAGACGTTTATCCCCATCTAGGTGTCGATTTCTTCCTGGCGAGCCATAGCGAGCCTGCATTATATGAAGAAATCCGGCTTCGCCGGAGACATTTTTCTATCGAAAAATGTACAAATTTAGCCTGCTGTCTAACAAAAATTAAAAGTATGCTGGCTCGCTACCGCTCACCAGTAAGAAATTGACACCTGGATGGGGATAAACGTCTTAAAACAGTCAGCTGAATGGGGCCAAATGGATACAAGCCAGATAAAGATAGAAAAGGACAGAACAAAAACAGGTCACCCCCATTATAGTCGGACAAACACGAACCATATTTTCCCGACAACTTATTTTCCGCAACGCAGATTTATTTGGCAGCTTCTGTTGGTTGTTTTTTTTCTGGCCCCTCTTCTCCCTCATGTTTAACCCCATCAGTTTTGAGATATTAAGATGTTCGGCCCATTAGTTTGGCAATTTTAAGACCTCTCGCCCCATTCCTTTGTCAATATTAAAACCTTTCGTGCAATTCAGGTGTCGATTTTTGTCCAGGTGACCGATTGCTGGCCTGTATTATAGTGGTAACCGACATCTGGCCGGGACATTTTTCTATTTAATAAATGTACAAATTGACCTTGAAAGGGGGTCCTGGGTTTTTTTTTTTTTTTTTTCTTGATGGAGGTCTAGGGAAGAAACTAAAACAATTAATTTAAAGATAAATATAATAGCAAATATATACTGTAAGCCCCTTAAGATGGTTAGGTGAGGTAAACACACACACACACACACACACACACACACACATTAAGATGATTAGGTGAGGTTCGTAATGTACACACACACACACACACACACACACACACACACACACACAGACACACAGACACACACACACACACAGCAGATTACACAGAAAAACAGACTAGCAAAACATCGTACATAATTCGGCTTGTTGACTCAGGCTTTATTTGTAATGTTTTCCAGACTAACTATAGACCAACTTTTATTGAGCTTAATTAGTTTGTTGATCCTAACTCTCTCATTGTGGATAACGTATTTTTATATTACTCTGACTGCGGTATTCACTCAAAAGCAGTTCAAAATACTTTAGTTTGTAGCAGGAATAGAAGAACGAGAGCTTTCCCAAACAAAATCATCTTTATTGGCCAGACGGTTCGACATAATAGTTATATGTCATCTTCAGTGGATCTAAAAAGTCAGAGATTATCCTAATTAGAACTAGGCTATAGTATAATTTTTTTTTTTTTTTTTTTTTTTTTTTTTTAAATGAACATTTTATTATGTATTGAACCTCGATCGATTCTCAAGATGTTAAAAACTCAACTCTAATTCGTTCTTATAGGTGAGAGGGGGTATTTTTTGAAGGAGGTCTAGGGAAGAAACAAATAAAATAATAAATTCATATATAAATTTTATATTGGACTTGGCTTTTATGGACTTGGAAAAAGCATATGATCGTGTGGACCGTGAAGCAATGTGGAAGGTGTTAAGGATTTATGAAATTGGAGGAAATTTGTTAGAAGCAGTTAAGAGTTTTTATGAAGGGAGCAGAGCATGTGTGAGAGTAGGAAATGGTGAGTTGAGTGAATGGTTTGAGGTAAAGGTAGGTTTGCGACAGGGTTGTGTAATGTCACCATGGCTGTTTAATATGTTTATGGATGGTGTGGTGAGGGAGGTGAAAAGGAGAACTATGGGAAGAGGATTGGGTTTAGTAGGAAAGAATGGTAGAGATTGGGAGTTGAATTAGTTGCTGTTCGCTGATGACACAGCATTGGTGGCGGATTCTGATGAGAAACTGCAGCGGGTAGTCAAATAGTTTGGTGTGGTTTGTGGAAGGAGGAAACTGAAGGTGAACGTCAATAAAAGTAAAGTAATGGTGTGTAATAAGGGAGAGCATAGTGTGAATCTAGATGTGAGGCTGGATGGGGAAATATTGGAACAAGTAGAGTGTTTTAAATATCTAGGAGGAACAATAAGCAGGAGTGGAGGTATGGAAGTGGAGGTAAAACAGAGTGTGTGAAGGAAGGAAGGTTTTCGGAGCAATGGGAAGTATGTGGAAGACGAGAAATCTCGGAGTGAAAGTAAAAAGTGCACTGTATCAAGGAATTGTTGTGCCAACAGTGATGTATGGGGCTGAGACATGGGCTCTGAAGAAAAAGGAGAAAAGAGGGCTGGATGTGATGGAGATGAGCTGCTTGAGTAGTATGTGTGGAGTTACTCGTAGAGACAGATTGAGAAATGAAGAGATACGTAGGAGAGTGGGGCAGCAGGAACATTGTCAGCCAGAGTGGACAGAAGGGTGCTGAGCTGGTATGGTCATGTTGAACGAATGGGAGATGAAAGGCTTACAAAGAGAATATGTGAGTCAGGTACAAGGGGAGATAGAAGGGCAGGAAGACCCCCATTGAGATGGAGAGACTGTGTAAGAAAGGCTTTGGATGATAGAGGAATGACTATAGATCAGGCAGGGGAAGTGGTGGTGGACAGGAGTGAATGGAGAATGCTTGTGAATAGTTGAGTGAACACGTGGTCATTTGGAGTAAGGGGTCGGGCGCAAGTTGGACTAGATAATAGTCCATCAGGCGCCTGGCCCGGGGAGACGATTAATATGAAGGGTGTGCCTGGAAGTGTGGTGGGAGGGCTTGTCGCTTTGGCTCCGCTGCATGTCTGCCTGCCGAGATCGGAACCTCTCCTGGTGGTCAGGGGCCGGGGGAGTGCTGGAGCGACCTTGGTAACCCTGGTCTCTGGGTCTTCTCCTGGGTGACCTGGATGTGTGAGAGTTTGTGTTTTTTATCTGTTTTATTTTTTGTTTTATGTTGTTTTTGTGTTTTCCCTGTTCTTGCTCTGTCTTGAGTCGGCTACCCCCAAAATGGGGATTGGGCCTGAGCATATAGATAGATAGATAGATAGATAGATATATAAATACACAAATAACAATCCCCTCTTAATTATTAGAGATGAGGGTACCATCATGGCTGGAGTAATGACCTAAAGGTCACGCTGACACGAAAGCCCCTCCGGGCGAGTTCCCGACTCGAAATTTCAGCCTGATAAGGCGAATCGGCAACATAATCGTGGATATCGGAAATTACCCGTGGGTGACTCTCACAGTCCAAGCGACGTATCGGGGGTCGATACGAGATTTTGAGTTGTTCAAAAGTTCGCGGGAATCCCCCGGCAACTGTAAAAAATCGTCTGTGTCTGGTCTCCATCGCAAACTCACCGTATCACAATCGTGTGGTCCGTATCAAAGAAGTATGGTCCGTATCAAAGCCGTATGACCCGTATCAACATCGTATGGTGGATAAGCCTGCCGTGCGGACCGTATCTCTTCCTTGCGGAAAATTGGCAACGGGCGAGTTGCACGTCTCACGGCGTCGATACGATTCTTCTGAGTTGTATCGCAGTCTTTTGGGTCGTATCTTTTCCGTGGACTAGTCGTGTACCCTTCGCACGACTTTACCTATCTTCTTCGTAGCATTCGTTTCTTCACCGTATCGGCATCGCTAGAGTCTTATCAAGTCGTGCAAAAGAGATACGGTAAAGATACGACTCTAACGATGCCAGCCATTTTCGCCGCGATCTCTAGTAAATTCGGCAAGACACAGGATTTGTATGTGTCGTGGGTGTTCGTGCCAGTCTTGAAGGGGCTGTCGTGTCAGTATGCAACGACCTTAATACTAGCAATACACATAACATTACATCCACCACCCGAGGCATACATTTATAGGAGGGTTGTTAAGGAAGGGAGGTTCTGTCTCCCCCCCCCCCCCCTTCTCCCTCATGCTTAGCCCTATTAGTTTTGATATTTTAAGACGTTCGCTTGGCGATTGTACGATCTTTCGTGCAATTCAAGTGTCGACTTTTTTCCTGGCGAACGATTGCGAGCCCGCAGTTTCCGAGAAAAAGGCTTTCGGCAGGGGTATTATTCTACCGAAGGATGCACATATTTGTCTCGCAGGAGGGTCCAGGGGGTATTTTTGAAGCTTGATGGAGGTCTAGTGAGAAAACTAATATATATATATATATATATATATATATATATATATATATATATATATATATATATATACCCTTAATTTACGGGTCTAAATATAGGCGAGTCATTATTTTCGTTTACAGTGCTTGGTAAAATTATGGGAGAACTATTATTTGACAGTATATTATTGTTGAGGTAACGGGCGTAATTATTATCTTATCAATTATCTGATCAAACAATGCATAATTTTGTTTAGAGAATCAAGTCATCCTCAAAATAATAAACCCTTACAAGATACGATTACGCATTTCTTTTCTGTTTTCTACCTATTAGTATACGATTTTGCTCAGATTAAGGAGGGTATATGGAGGTTAGAGGGTTGATTGATACAGTATTTAGCCTTTAATTAAATCCCCACAGATCCTTCCTAAGCTACGTAAAATCGTCTAAAGAATAAAGATAGCCAGAATAATCAAAATTCGGCATATTCTGCAGAAGGTTAAATGTTTTTATATAGTCTCTTATTTACATTTTTCGGAGTTAAGAAATAAATTTCTTCTTTAAGCACGGGATTCTTAGTACTTTATTGGCCAACGTAAAAGAAACATATTTTCTCTTATCAGACTTTATTTATTTAATCACCTCTAATAATTAAGTGGGAATTTTGTTGTGTATTTGTATATCTATTCATTATTTTCTTAGTTTCCCTCCCTAGACCTCCTTCAAGCTTGATAAAATTACCCCCAAGAGTCTGTTCGAGATAAATTTGTGTATTTTTCGGGAGAAAAAAGGCCCGGGCTGGATCCTCCTAAATTGCAGCCTCGCTATCGCTCGCCAAAAAAAATTGACACCTAAATGGCACACGAAAGATCTTAAACTCGCCAAAGTAATGGTGCAAATGTCTTAACTCTTTCACGCTTTTAAGACGCAGAGGTTGCCAGATTAGCAATAAGAAATAGAGTTCTCTCACTCTTATAATTACCTCTCCAAAATTAGTTTTCTGCCCACAGCTAACTCAAAGACAACTGCAGAGGTTGAAGTAACTAAACTAAAGGTTTCTTAATACCTCTGATGGTAACAAAGGCTTTAAAGTATCCCTAATAGGCTCAAAATTGCGTCATATGTCGGAGAGGGTTAAAAACTCAAACCATGATGGAAAAGGGCGAGGGTGAGGGGTTGTAATGGTGTTTGTATAGCCAGTCTAAGGTCATTACTCCAGGCCTGATGATGGAACACCCTCCCCTCTCTCTCTCTCACTTCTCACTCACACATTCTGGCAGGAGAGTGGCAGGCAACCTCTTTGTAACAAGGAACTGAATATATCTTACTTGCTGACGATGAACACACACAAAAATACTAGGCCAATACTACTTGTTTAAGGGGGTCCACCTCGTTTTTTTTTCTCTCTCTCTCTGTTGTATTCATTCGAACCCATTCAACCTACTACTACCCCATCCACTTGCTCATGAGGGACGGTAATGACTCAGTGCTTGTGAAAAAAATTTAATGCGCCGAGCGTGGGCGCGATCCTGGGCCTTCTGGGTGGATGTCCAAGACGCTAGTCACTACACCAGTTATTCCAGTTAGGAGGCGATCGGTAGAGTGCATGCCTCTGCCAGCGTAGGTGGAGTAATGCGTTCTACCGAGTGCCGCTCTAGCTTTTACCTGCAGTTACCTGGCTCACATTATGTTTATTCATTCCCATGTAACTTAACTTAACCTAAGAAGGTACAGTCCCGGTCAAAACAACCACATATTACTAATCAAGCTAACCACATTGTCATTCCAGTCCTAGCCCTAAGCTGTCTAGCCAGCCATACTGCTGTAACTGAAGGTTGCAGCACCCTCATCCTGTTTTGGGAGAGCCACGGGAACGAGGGCCGGAGTGACGAGTGGCCGGAGTGACGAGTGGCCGGAGTGACGAGTGTTCGGAGTGACGAGTGTTCGGAGTGACGAGAGTTCGGAGTGACGAGTGTTCGGAGTGACGAGTGTTCGGAGTGACGAGTGTTCGGCGTGACGAATGTTCGGAGTGACGAGTGTTCGGAGTGACGAGTGTTCGGAGTGACGAGTGTTCGGAGTGACCTACCAACCCAACCTAATTAAAGGTGAGGTTTTTAGTTTACTCCCTAGACCTCCATCAAGATTTATAAAATAACACCAAGACCCCCTCTTTGAGATAATTGTGTACATTAATCGGCAGAAAAGTGTCCTGTGCGAAGGCCGATTCCTCCAATAATACAGGTTAGCTATCGCTCGCCAGGAAAATATTGAAACCTAAATGACACGAAAGGTCTTAATATTGACAAAGAAATTACGCGAAAGGTCTTAAAATCGACAAACTAATGAGGTGAACGTCTTGATATATCAAAACAAGGGAGAAGGGGAAGCAGAAAAATCAACCATCCTCCCTTAATGACCGCGTACACCCGGATTCATACACTATACCCTATTCCAAGTAAGTAGGCCAAAACTCTGGAACGTTAACCTCTGTAACTCACCTACGTCAAGAGGGATCGAGCTAATTGTTTAACTATTTGAAAAGGGTCAGCCAGGGTATATAGGTGTGGAAATGTACAGCCCATTTGCTATAGCCCTTTATGAGTTACAGAGGTTAGGATTCACAATTGATGTACTACCTATTTAGAATAGGGTATAGCGTTTTTCTTTTTTCTCTCTCTCTCTCTCTCTCTCTGTACGTACGACAATGGTAATTTATCCTACGCTAAACTGACTTACCTTGACCTCACCTCACCTGATATAATGCTAAGGTTAACCCTCTGAGGAGTATGCCGTTCTTTGACAGTTTATTCTATGCAGTTCATTTTAAGCAGCTTAGGAATGATCTGTGGTAATTGTTAGGCTGTAGGCTATCTCAATTCACCCTATGATTTCCATATACCCTTCCTAATCTGAATAAAATCGTCTTATAATTGCCAGAAAACAGAGAGGATTGTGTCATCGATCCTCAAAGGGTTAAAATATTGGTTATCGTTTATTTGTTCACAATTGTAAAAATATTCTCTCGTTTTGAGATTATTTATATTGGTAGACATTTTTTCCTAAGGCCAGTTCCTCCTAGTGTATAGGCTCGCTATCGCTTGCCAGGAAAAAATCGACACTTGAGTGGCACGAAAGGTCTTAGTATTGGGCGAAAGGTCTTAAAATCCCCAAACTAATGGAGGCGAATGTCTTATCATCTCAAAAGTAATGGGGAATAAACATGAGGGAGAAGGGGGTCCAGCAAAAAAATATAAAAAAACAGAACCTCCACTTAAACGGAAAATGAGTCACTATTAATTTCAACACACACGGTATAAATAAATATAGGTTGTGCTGCTATCTCTTGCCTCCTATAAAACTGTTCGACCCATAAACTCTGATGGTAAAGCTTTATCCTAAATCACGCAGAATTGCATCGGGATATTTCAGTATTTCTCGTTTAATACTAGAGGCAGCCTGGGCGGGAAGGAAGAAGGGGGGGGGGGGGGGGGGGTAGTAAGGGAGGAAAGGGAAGGGAGAGGTAAAGGGGGAATATGTAAAACGAAGAGAAGGGAAGCACCAGAGGAGGAAATTAAGGGAAGATAATACTTATATGGGTTTTTTTCTATTTTTTCATGTATTTTGTTTTCACTTTCCTCCCTAGACCTCCACCAAGCATAAAGAAATACCCAAAAGACCCCCTTTCGCGATAAATTTGTGCATTCAATGGTAGAAAAGTACCCTGGCCGAAGGCCGGTTCCTCCTAAAATGCAGGCTTGCTATCGCTCGCCAGAAAAGAATCGACACCTCAATGACGCGAAAAGTCTTAAAATCGCCATACTATGGAGTGAATGTCTTAAAATCTCCAAACTAATGGAACTAAGCATGAGGGAGAAGGGGGGCGTGGATGGGTATGGGAGAGACCGGGAGATGGGAGAGGGGGAACAGGGGAAAGAAATGGGTTAAGTGAAAGGGGAAGAGGAAGGGGGTGGGAGAGGGGAGATGAGGAACAGAGGGAGGAATGTGTGGGAGAAGAGGGGAAAAAAGGAAGGGCAGCAGAGATGGGGAGAGGGAAGAGAAGGAGGGAAGGGGAGAGAAGGCGAAGCAAGGGAAAGGGGAGAGGGAGAGATATATAGAGAGAAAGGTAGAAATAAGAAGAGAAGAGGGACAATGGGGAAGGAGGAGATAAACAGAGGAAGGAGGTAGGAGGAGAGAGCAGAGAGGATAAAACAGAAGAGGGACAGAGAGAGGGAGAAGAGGAAAGAAGGGAGGAAGGTGGGGAGTGAGGAAGGAAGGGGGAAATAGAAACAAAGGGAGGGATGAAGAGAAGATAAATAACGGGAGAGAGGAGGTGAGAATACAGAGAGGAGGTAGAGAAGACGAATAAGGAGAGGGAGGTGGGGAGAGAGAGGGTACCAAGGGAAGGGTGCGAGGGAGACAAAGAGAGTGAGAGAGAGGGAGAAGAGAGACAAGGGGGGAGAAGAAAAATAAGGGGAAGTAGACGGAGAAAGAGAGAGGGAGGGTAGAAGAGGAACAAGAAGAAACGAGAAATAATGGTATAAGAGGAACAACGAGAGAGAAGATGGGGTAGGAACAAGGGTCGAAGAGGAACAAAGAGAGAAAGGTGGAGAAGAGGAGTAAGGAAAGGAGAGAGAGATAAGAGGAACAATGGAAGGAGAGGAACAAGGAGAGTGAGGAGGAGAAGAGGAACAGTGGGAGGGAGAGGAACAAGAGCAGAGAGAAGTGGAGAAGAGGAATAAGGGAAGAGAAGAGGAACAATGGGGGGGAGGTCATATAAAGAGAAAGGGGGGGGGGAGAAAAACAAGGAGAGAAGAGGAACAAGAAGAGAGAGAGAAAACGAGAAAGAGAGAGAGAGGAGAAGAGAAACAAGGAGAGAACAGGAACAATGGGAGGGAGGTCATGGGGAGTGAGAGAGAGAGAGGGGAGAGGAGGGTTGGAGGGGGAGCTAAAGGAAATTGGCCCCACAATTTTAATCAGGGCCGTAAAACTGGCGACACTGGGGCTGGGTCGGCGCTCGCGGGGATATCATAAAGATGCATTTTTGGGGAGCAATTTTACTATGGATATTATGGCCGTGATTTTGAAACCTTTTATTTTGTCGTTTGCTAAAGGGTGGATGGTTAAGTTTTTGGTCGATTATATAATTTGTTTATAATTTTCTAGTTTCCTTCCTAGATCTCCATCAATCTTTAAAAACATAAAAACAGGATCCCGCTTCAAGCCATATGTGTACATTTTTCGGTAAAATAATGGTCCGGCCGAAGGCCGGTTTCTCCTAAATCACAGGCTCGCGATCGCTAGCCAGGAAAAATCGACACCTATATGACACGAATGACAAAGAAATGGGGCGAAAGGTCTTAAATTCGCCAAAGTAATGGGCCGAACGTTTTTAAACCTGAAAATTAATGGGGCTACACATGAGGGAGAAAGGTGTCCAGAAAAACGACCCATCGCCCCTTAAAGCAATTGAGATATTCCGTTCCATAAACCTTGGCCCTATTTTTATTTATTTTTATTTTTATTTTTATTTTTTATTTTACCCCTTCAGGACCATGACATATTTTCCTTCATATTCTGGTTACCATTATATGTTTTTATTTAGCTTATAATCTACCTCAAGGACTCAAAGGGGTAAATACGATCTCGATAAACCCTCTGACCAATATAGGTCCCTCTTAAACTGCATAAAATCGTCAAGCTTTAGCCAGAATCAAAGGTAAATAGGCGTCACGTGGCTAAAGGGGTTATTTAAGT